>CP106728.1:110783780-111383780 GCA_025506655.1 Gossypium rotundifolium | reverse complement strand
GTTTAGGAAAAAATTCAAAGAAAGGCTTTAGGGGCATTTTGGTCATTTGGTTAATAAAAGAATTAAAAGGGATAAATCAAGTCAAAAATTGGTGTCCATCTTCTCTCCTTGGCTGAATTTTACATGACACCATAGCTAAGGTTTTCTTCAACTGTCAGGCTTGATTGTAAGTACATTCTAGCCCCGTTTTTAATGCTCTTTACATTTTTGAAGTCCTCGGAACCCGACTTACCTATTTCTACCATTATTTTGAAGTAGGGTTCATGTTTAAAAATTTACCCATGTGTGACATGCATGTATTTTGATGTTTGATGGAAGATATTGATTGTTTAAGGTGTGATAAACAACTTTTACTAAGTAATTTTTAGTGAAAATGTATAAAAAGGACTTATTTGTAAAAAGTTATAAAATGGGTAGTAAATGTAACAGCCCAAACCCGGCCCAAACACTTCGACCGAATTTGGTTTGCTACGAGAAAAACCTTTTGAAATCTTTTATAAACCGGTTTAAGTTTTTTGATAAAAAATAGCGTTTTGTTAAAAACAGTTGAGGTGTACAAATCTTAAACTTGGATTTATTTTGAAAATATTTGTTAAGTCAAGTTATTATGTCTATTTTATATGTACCCGATGGTACTTGGAAACCCTTTTCGATTGCTTTGGAAAAACATGTGAATTCATTCTTATAATCATAAAGTTTGAAACGAATACTCAAGCATATCACAAGAATAAAATAATTTTTAGGAGGCCTTATTACAACCCAATTAAAATCAACCAAAAATAAAGAAAATGTAAAGAACCAAATTCAAGGTCTAATAAATTTAAAATTCCACCGCATGGCCACCTCGAGTCCCTCCTACCCATATCCGCGAACTATGTGTCACCAAAAAAATAAAGGAGAAGGTGAGTCACCAAGACTCAAGATGTAACCCTTCCCCGTAAATACCACATCATACACACTACATAACACATTAATCATGCATTAAGACATATACCCAACCTAGCCAACCAAACGCCTGCTCACCCCATTGTGGTACCAAACCACTGGTGGTGCCAAACCACCGGTGACGATAGTCACAGATGTGATACCAAATCACGGAGGTGCCAAACCTCCGTGTCCGAAGACACAAATCGGTTGATGGGGCCAACCCATCGCGTGATACCAAATCACTGGCGTCAATCCCATATCTCAAAGTGGGGCCAACCCACGGTGGTGCTAAGCCACAGGGACGGGATGCTATGAGGTGCCAAACCTCCTGAGGTACCAAACCTCTGGTGACCGTAGTCACAAGCAGTGTTACTAAAACACCGTGTCCGTCGACACAATATAACTGCCCCCTCCACTCATCAACCCATATCAAATCATATTATAATAGAGTTTACAACAACATACATTTATCACATGTATCAAATAAGCCATGCTTCCCAAAAGCATATTTAACAATCACATATTGACAGAGACTTACCGAGATCCTCGCTTGTACTATCAAGGTACTAATTCCGTATCTACATAAAGCAGATTTACACATAGCATGCATTTAATTAATTATTATAAGTGTGTATGTACACACCTGTCACCCACGAATAATCTAAATCCCGAATGGAGGAGTCGGTCACACTAGATCTACTTGTCCCTATATTCGGCCAAATACATGGGTTAGTATATTTGGCCAAATCAAATAATTTAAAGGGGTTATCTTTTGGAACCCGAATCCTTACCTTCTCGCTTTTGGATACTAATCACAACACCCGATTCCCGAATCTGCTTCACCAACTACCATCGGTTAATAAATAAAGCTAATAGCCTTCGGCTTTAAATCCTTGAAAGCTAAATCTTATGAAAATCGATCCTTACCACCACTTACCACCCGTTTGATCCCGAATGACAGCCTGCTTTGTCGATCTCCAAAATCCCGAAACACCTAGACAGATTCGGTTTTCAAAACAGATACTTAGCACCTTGTAAATAAATGCCGACATCGACCCTTAATCCTTAAAAAGTCGACAAAGATAGGGAAAGGGAACATAGGCATTCGGCCAACTTTACTTACCTTCACAATTGATTGAATACTAGCGAAATCCCGAAGTGTCTATGCCACTATACTATTCGACCAAAGTGAGTAAATAGAAAGAAAGGAAATCGGCACTTCCAAGTGAGTGTATTCGGCCAAGGGGAGAAAGAAAATAATGGAGAAGAAAGGTGTTAAAAGTTTCGGCTTAAGGGGTTTGAGAGAATGAAGAAAATAAAAGAAGAACAAATGAAGGGTTAGGGATTTCAGCACTTTGGAAAAATGACAAAAAGAGAGGCAAGGTCATAGGTCGATGTTTTATAGGCATTCAAGACCCCCCCTCAAGCTTGCCGTCCACTCCTTCCAATCAATGAGTTTAAAATTCATTCCACTACCTCAATTTACTCTAGGCCACTTGTTTGATTTAATTCAAAATAACTTGAATTAATCCCCATAATCAATTAATAATCCAAATAATATCCCTTTTATCTACTTTATCTTGTTATCTAAATAATAATAATAAAAAGAATTTAAAGAGAGAAAGAACTCTCCTTCCTATGCCGTCCAAAATAAAGAGTAAAAAGGGAGAATTGTGACTTGAACCAAAGCTCTCCTTCCCTTGTGGCGTCACATGTAACTCCCAAGTAGTCCTCCTTTGCCACTTTTCCAAGGCTCAATTTGTGTCAATAAATCCTCTATTTAATCCTCAGAACCCCTACTTGCTAGAGCTCCTTACCTTTAAAGTTTCCAAATAAAATTTTCTACTAAACCGAGCCAACTTAAGACCCTTAATTAAATCTTATCACTCCATAAATAATACCATAACAATTCAAACATTAAGAAAAACATTTAATCACAAATAGCCTCAGTTTTAGGATGTTACAGTTCTACCCCCTTAAAAGAATTTTGTCCTCGAAATTACCTGGTCAGAAGAGGTGGGGGTATTGCTACCGTATCACATCCTCGGGTTCCCACGTAGCTTCCTCTGCACCATGGTTCCACCATAGCACTTTCACTAAGGGCACTGTCTTCCTACGCAGAACCTTTACATCCCGATCCAAAATCTGAACCGGTTCTTCCTCGAAAGATAAGTCCGAGTTGACCTCAATTTCTGCCACAAGCACCACGTGTGATGGATCTGTCCGATATCGCCTAAGCATCGACACATGAAAGACGTTATGGATCTGACTTAACTCCGTCAGTAGTTCGAGCTGATAAGCTACCGGCCCTACTCGCTTCAACATCAGATATGGGCCAATGAACCTTGGGCTTAGCTTTCTTTTCGCCAAATCTCAACACCTTTTTCCAAGGTGATACCTTCAGAAAACCTTGTCTCCTACATCATACTCCATTTCTTTGCGCTTCAGACAAGATAAGACTTCGCCTCATCTCGATGCTTCCTTGAGACGAGCCCGAATCACCCTAACTTTGTCCTCCGCTTCGCAACCAACTCGGGCCCAACACTTGTCGCTCACCCAACTCGCCCAACACGCTTGGAGTTCAAGATTTCCATCCATACATTAGCTTCATATGGTGCCATCCAATACTCGCTGGTAACTATTGTTGTAGGCGAACTCGGCTAATGGTAAAATTCTCCCAACTACCTCGTAATTCCAAGACACAACCCTCAAAGATATCCTCTAAAATTTGTATGACCTTTCTCGATCGCCTCGTCCGATCGTGGATGGAAAGTCGTATTAAAATCCAATCGTGTTCCCAAAGCTTGATGTAATTGTAACACCCCAAACCCGGACAAGACACCACGTCCGATCTGTATGTTACTAAAACATGTTTGTGAGAGGTTAAATTTTTCGTTAGAAGCCGAGTGGAAACACAGTGTATTTTAGGAGACAATTTGAGTAGACTTGTTGAAATCAGATGAAGTATTTGAAACCCGAAGATTTTGAAATCCTAACCAGTACGTGTGGTTAAACGAGTTTAAAACCATTTAAACCTTAGTAGTTTTTTTTTTTTTAGTGTTACTTAAAACCCTTTCTTTTTAGACTTAGGAGTAATACAAGTTTGATTTGAAAATCATTTGAATTTTCTTCATCAGAAGATATAGTGTAATACCCGATGGTATGGTTTTAAAAACACATCATGCTAAAATTTTGAGATCATTATCTTCCAAGTTTTAGTAAAATTCATACCAACTTGTTTTGTTAAGGCATATTAAAAATCTAATTAAAACATAAACATCACCAAAACATAAATTAAAGGCCTTTTACAAATCCAAAATAAAAACCCAAATAAAGTAAATAAGCCAAAGTACCCAAATTCAATAATCCTTTATTAAAGCATGGCATGTGCACCCCGAGTCCATCCCTGCCCATGTCCGCTTCACGAGTCACCAAATGTCAAAGGAGAGGGTGAGTCAATGACTCAAAGGTAAATCCCGCCTCAAGAACAACATGCTAACACACATCATACAAAGCAACATAATTAATGCAACCCGATCCTAACCATCCATATCGCTTTTCTACCCCTGGTGGTACCAAACCACCGGTGGTGCTAAACCACCGGTGACATATAGTCACAATGTGTTACTAAAACACCGTGTCCCAAAGACACAATATCCGCCAATGTGGTGCTAAACCACCGTGTCCCAAAGACACAATTGTGCTACTAAAGCACCGTGACCAAGTCACAACTGATGATGGGCCAACCCATCGTGTGATACCAAATCACTAGCAGACGATCCCATATCTCAAGTGGGCCAACCCACTTGGTTAAACCACAGGACAAGTCGCAATGAGGTGCTAAACCTCCGTGACCCAAAGTCACAAAGTGTGCTACTAAAGCACCGGTGCTCACAAGACAAAATATCACCGCTCCCTCCACTCAGATCACCCATCAACATACCACACTCATGTAATCATGCATATCATATAATCATGCATATCATGCTAATATGTCTAATCTCATACCCCATGTCACATATATCCACAACCATGGTATCATATAAATCATCAAGAATACACGTAATAATAATACCGACTTACCCGAGTCCGTAATCATACCCATTAGGGTATCACATCAATCATCACTGCTTTCATTAATCATCACACAAAGTTATCAATTATATTACTAAATGTATGTGTTAGTTTACACACCGAATTGATTTAAGGTATTAATCCTTAGAATCGATTTACGCCCCTCGCCACTTCTACAACTCGAATCCTACAATCGCCAACAAATGGATTACCCATCAAACCATCGGCCACAAGCATTAAACCAAAGAGAGTTTATCACATAGTCCCTATTTTGCAAACCGCTTGGCTTCCTACCAAACTTGAACCACAAAGGTTTCTCCTTTACAACCGCCACCACCTAAAAAGAAAATCCATTAATTCATTGAAACTTGCTTTAACGAGGCTAAAAGAACGGCTAACAAAGTACTCCTCTTACCACCACTTAACAATCGCTAAAAGAGTTGGAGGCTTCTCTTGATTATTTCCAAAGTCCAAAGATCCTATACGAAAAGATTAAACAAGAAGTTAACATCTCTTAAATCAATATCAAATCAGCCCTAACATACCAAGAATCCAAAAGTACCAATGAAAGGAACAAGGCCATTCGCCACACTTACCCACTATCAATCGGTTGGGAATCACACACCCAACACCACCAAATATTCGCCACACAACACCGAGAGAGAATGATTCTTGCTTAATGTGTTTTGGAAAAGACAAGCAAATAAAATAGATGAACGAGGGGGTCACTTTCTGCTTTTAAAAGGAAAGTAATGAATAAGGTGTGTTTAGAAGAAGAACTAGTTTCGCCACAATCCTTCAAGAAAAGGAGAAAGAAAATGCTAGGTTCGGCCCAAGATGATGAGAAAACAATGGAGAAAAATCGCTAATAAGTTTTGGAAGAGAAAGAAATAGTTTGAAGATATGGAGAGGTGCTTGGCTTGTGTGAAAGAAAAGAGAAAAGTATTGTGGAGATGAAGTTTCGCCAAGAATTGAAATGGAAGAACAATAGTAAGAGAACACCTTCTGCTTCTTTCTTGAAAAGAAAAGAAAATGAAGATGACGATTTTGGGGAGACTTTCTACAACAAAATTTGAAAGGGAAAAGAGAGTTGAAAAGGGTGTTAGGTTCTGCTTTGCACAAGATGCAAGTGAAAGGGAAAATGCAAACAATATTCTATCACACACCAAGTAAAAAGATGAAAGCAATTTGGCAACAAGATATTTGAACTTTCTTTTAGGAGCACAAATTGAGAAAGGAAAAGGAAAAAATGAAAACACACTAGGGGTTTCGGTTTGTTTCTACCAAAGAGTGAATTGCTTGTTTTGACTAAAAGAAAAGAAAAGACTTAGTTGCTATCTCCTTCTATGACCAAAAAACATGCACAAAGGCATATTCTGCCTTCCCTCCCATACCAAGCCGCCACCTTCCCTCCAACTCCCCTAAATTCGCCACAATCCCCAAAGCTCCCATTCACTCATTTGAAATGAGGGACCAAGTCCTCCTCCCACTTTGCTCTCCACCATCCAAGTCACCACTTGACCAAGTCCAAGGTGGAGTTTAAATTTGCCACAACCTCCCTCCATGCCGCCAAAATGAGAGCCAAAAGGGTGGGATTCTTGGACTTGAACACAAGACCTCCCTTGCCTTTGACGCCAACCATAAGCTCCTAGTGGCGCCTTGCTTTGCCACTCCACCAACTCATCTCTTGTGTTACAAATTCTCTTAAATTAATTAAAACCCCATCTCCTTCACCCTATCCCCTAAAGCCCAAAAACAAGAATTTTCCTCCTACTGTGCACACCCTAGCCTACAACTAAGCCCCGTAAAACACACAAACAACATCATAGCAATCAATTAACCATGCAACAATGCCAAAATAAAATAGCCCTTAACCCGGATATTACGCTTCTACCTCTTAAAATAATTTCGACCTCAAATTACCTCGGTCAAGAGTTGCGGGTATTGTCGTCTCATCATATCCTCTGTTCCCACGTAGCTTCTTCCACGCCATGATTCCGCCAAAGAACCTTAACCAGAGGCACAGACTTCCTCGCAGTAACCTTTACATCCCGATCTAAAATGCATGTGCTCCTCCTCCATGGTCATATCCGGTTTACCTCGATCTCTTCTACTACCACCACATGTGACGGATCCAACGATAACGCCAAGCATCGACACGTGAAAGACGCCGTGAATCGACTAAGCTCACTGCAACTCAAGTCGGTACGCCATCGTCCCACACGCCTCAAGATCTTATACGCCCAATAAACCCTTGACTAAGCTTGCCTTTCCTCCCAAACCTTAATACTTTCTTCCACGGTGAGACCTTCAGAAAACCCGATCTCCCACAAAGAAACTCAATATCTCCGCTTAAGATCTAAGATAAGACTTCGCCGTCCAAGCTTCCTTCAATCGAGCTCAATCAACTTAACTTTGTCTTCGGTCTCAAAGAACCAACTCGTCCCAATAATCGACGCTCACTTAACTCGCCCAACAAGTTGGTGAACGACACTTCCTACCGCATAACGCCTCATAAGGTGCCATCTTAATGCTCGCTTGGTAGTCATTGTTGTAAGCGAATTCAGCTAACGGTAGATACTCCTCCCAACTACCCTCAAGTCCAAAACACACCTCAAGCATGTCCTCCAATATCAGATAACCTTTTCGATTGCCCGTCACCATGGATGAAATGCCGTGGTTGAAATCTAACTGTACCCAGAGCTCGATGCAAAGCCTTCCGTAACCTTGACGTGAATTGGGTCCCTATCCGAGATGATCGACACGGCACCCCTGCAGCCTCACAATCTCGACACATACAACTTTTGCCAACCTCTCAAGTGAGTAATCCACCTCACCTAATAAAGTGAGCTAATTTAGTCACCGATCCACAACTACCCAAATCAATCCTTCTTGCTCGGTAAGCGGTAATCCACCGATTTAAATCCATAGTGATCCTTTCCCATTTCCATGTGGAATCTTCACCGGTCAAGCAACCTGACGGCAATCGATGCTCACTTTGACTCACCGACATGTCGACACTTTCCTACAAACTCACACCTCCTTTTTCGCATCCGCCACCGTAATCGCCCCCCGAGATCCTTATACATTTTGCTACCTCCAGATGCATAGCGTAGGGTCTGCATGAGCATCTCAAGAATCCTCCGCCTCAATTCAAAGATCTCTCTGATACAAGCCTTCCCCGAAACACAGAACCCCATCATCGGACAAGTCAGAACCCTTCAAACCATCATTCTCGCACTTGTGTCCTCTCACGACTCAAAACCTCATCTAACAACCGCTTTTCTCGATCCGCTCAACCCAAGTAGGTTTAACTCGCTCGCTTCGCCAATACTCCCGGCCATCATACAAACTCAAGTGGCAAACAACGCCTTAAACCAAACAACCTTACGGCCAACACGCCCGCCACGACGTTAGCCTTGCCCGATGATACTCAATTGAGCAATCGAGTCTTTCAAGAAATCAATCCATCGGCCATTGCCTCAGATTCAAGTCTTTCCGAGTCGAGGTACTTCGACTCTTATGGTCCGTGAAGACTATCGATCTTCTCCGCATAAGTAATGCCTCCATATCTTTAAGGCAAATACTACTACCGCTAACTCCGATCGCGGCGAGGATATTTACCTCATGTGGCCTCAAATTGCCGGGATGCGAGGCCACAACCTTATTCTTCCCGTGATCAAGACACAACCCAAGCTCAGATGTGATGCATCGCAAGACATCGTGGACCTTACCGAACCTCAGTCGATCGAACCGAGCTTCACCAAAATCTTCTTTAACTTATCGAAGCTCTCCGCCGCTTCTCACCCAAACAAACGGAACTCCCTTCCTCAATAATTTGGTCATCGGTACGCAATTAACGAGAAACCTCACAAATCTTCTAGAGTATCCTCGCCAACCCCGTAAAACTCCGAATCTCCGCCATCGACTTAGACGGCTTCCAATCCAGAACGGCCTCTATCTTTCGAGGATCCACTTAATCCCTCACCACACTACATGACCCAAGAATGTCACCTCCCCGAGCCGTAACTCGATTTATCGAACTTCGATAGAGTCAAGCTTTCCCTTAGAATCGCAATACTACCCGCAAATGAGCATCATGCTCCTCCTCGCCCCTTGAATATACCAAGATGTCGCCGATAAAACTACCACGAACCGATCTAGGTATCGTTGAACACCCTGCTCATCGATCCATGAAAGTCACCGGCGTTAGTCAACCCGAACAAGATAACCAAGAATTCAAATGCCCATACCGAGTACGTAAATGCCGCCTTATAGATATCCGCTTTTTACCTTCAACTCGGTGATACCTGCATCTTAGGTCGATTTTCGAGAAAACAGACGCCTCTTCACCGATCAAACAAGTCATCTATCCGAGGTAGTGGATACTTGTTTTTAATCGTCACTTATTCAACATGTAGTCTATGCACATCCGCATAGTACCGCTTTTCTTCTTTACAAAGAGTACCGGCTCCCCCAAGGCGTAAATACTTGGCCCGATAAAACCTCGTCCAATAACTCGGATTTGAGCCTTAAGCTCCACTAATTCTTTAGTGCCATCCTCAGACGGAGCAATGGATACCGCGCAGCTGCAATGATCAATCCCAACTCTACCTCCCGATCCGGTGGCAAACCCTAAGCTCCTCAGAAACACATCCACAAATTCCTAACTGCTCAATAGCCTCACGAAGACTCCTTAGCCTCCAAGGCATACACATGCACCATATATGCTTCGCACTTTTCCCCGACCATTTTCTGGCCAGAGCAGATACTGTTGGATGATAGTTTCTCCTATTACCGATCAAAACTACTTCATCACCCTCACCGTGCTTTAACCATGCGCTTAGCCAAGAAATTCAACTCACCGATGCTTACCCAAACACCCATTCGAGAATTAGATCGAACTCCCTAATGGCGCTCCATCGATCACCTCGAAAGATACCCCTCGAGTTCTAGAGGTACGCCTCTATACGCTTTATCTACCACTACCGAAAGTGACCTAGAGGGCTTATTACCATCCGCCTAGAAGATATCTCGTAGTCTAAATCCATTGTCTCTACTATACCATCGGCAACATAAGAGTGTGTAGACCCCACATCAATTAAAGCAAAGATAAGGAGAACCAAAATCAAAACGCATCTGCTATGACATCCGGCATGGCCGCTTCCTCCTCGGGCGCCGCAAAGATATACCAACTCGGTCAGTCTGCCTCTAACTACTCACCGCCTGCTCCACGGCTCCACTACCACCAAAATCAAGTACCTCTCTCGCCATTACCTCGCCTCCTCCGGTGGTCCATTATTTCAGATCGACACGCCCGATTCTCCGATTGAATTCTAGCTAACTTACGCGACAATTCTCACTCGTGGTCCAAATAACCACACTCAAAAATTCTCCGCTTCGGTCCAACATCCTCCCCAATGAGCCTTCCCAACGGTTATGCGGCGGCCTCGTCAAGCAGAATAAACCTACCCGATCGATTCGCCCACTCGGTCTAGCCCTCTTCACGATTACCGACGACCCGAAGATCCAAAACTCCGCTTGTGACGGGCTTTATCCATACTCGCCCACAGACTCTTTAATGCCCTCGCAACCTTCGCCTTTTCAACCGTAACCAGAATTCACGCCTCACGGGGCGCAATCAATAATCTTAACTCGCCTCGCAGCCATCCTCAAACGAACGCACCTTTCCTCTTCCAGAGCCACCATACCTCGCATACCGACCACCTCGTAAACTCTACCATATCCGATACGATTTGTTCTCGACTAACCTCGTAAATGCTTTCCGCTGCTCATTTATGTAATTAGTCTGACGCATTTCTTCCGATAAGCACCCAAAATAGTCCCATGTCGTCTTCAACAACAATAATGCCACGGACCGCGAGCCACCACCGGTATGACTCATCTCGAGAAGTGATACGATCCCCTTTAATTTCTCCTCACCGTTAGGTCCAGATCGTCCATGATCCGCTCAATGCTTTAGCCAAGATCAAAGAAGGTTAGGAGCAACACCAGAGATACCCTAAGAATTCAAATTTCATTTGCCCAAGTCGCCAGTACGATTTCCTAGCTCCTACGCCCCCACCCGCCCAGCCTACCCTTTCTAAGACCCAAGATCGCCTCAGGACATCGTGATCATCGCGGGTTCGCCTCGAACTCACCACCTCCAGCCTAGTGGCGAATCCCAGATCTCATTCTCTCAACTCCCGCCTGTAACCCACGGCCTCGTAAATACCATCCCACTGCTGACCACGCCCACGACCACGCCCACCTGCACTCATGACTAAATCTCGTCTCAATTAAAGAATTTTATGTATCACTATTATTTCACCGTGTTTAAAGCAAAGTCTTATGAAATTTTAAAGAAGCTTTGTTTTCATGAGTCCACAGAGTCCTATTAGTCTCGGCCTCTAGAGTAGTCTTTACTAGCCATCCAATCATGTCAATCACAACAAATAGTACGGGTACTTACCGCTTAATCGGGTGCCGTTGACTTATGCCATGCCTTTCAAACCATACTTTTCAAAACAAGGTACGTGAAAACCGTAACTTAAAATGCACTTTTGAAAACATTTTGGGCTCAGCCCACAAACCAGCTTTTGAACTTGGCTCGATATTAAATGTAACACCCCAAACCCGACAAGACACCACGTCCTAACTGTATGTTACTGAAAACATGTTTGTGAGAGGTTAAATTTTTCGTTAGAAGTCGAGTGGAAACACAAAGGTATTTTAGAGACAATTTGAGTAGACTTGTTGAAATCGATGAAGTATTTGAAACCCAAGATTTTGAAATCCTAACCAAGACGTGTGGTTAAACGAAGTTTAAAACCATTTAAACCTTAGTAGTTTTTTTTTTTAGTGTTACTTAAAACCCTTTCTTTTGCAACATAATTTGCAACCCGATCCTAACCATCCATATCGCAAAACCTTGACGTGAACCTTGGATCTCTATCCAAGTCACAACTGATGATGGGCCAACCCATCGTGAGATAATTGATGCTCACAAGACAAAATATCACCGCCCTCCACTCAGATCACCCATCAACATACCACACTCATGTAATCATGCATATCATATAATCATGCACACCATGCAATCCCATCAAACCATCGACTATCTCGAAAATCTATTAATTCATTGAAACTTGCTTTAACGAGGCTAAAAGAACGGCTAACAAAGTACTCCTCTTACATACAACTTTGCTAGCTTTAATGGAGTGAGTAATCCATTCTCACAAGATATTTGAACTTTCTTTTAGGAGCACAAATTGAGAAAGGAAAAGGAAAAAATGAAAACACACTAGGGGTTTCTGATGAAGTGAGTGATTTAGTCAAGCGGTCACCACTTGACGATTACCAAACCCTCGCATCATTCTTGAACACAAGACCTCCCCTGGCGTGAGGGTAGACCACCAACTCATCTCTTGTGTTACAAATCCATAGTGATCCTCTCCCATTTCCATTGAGGAATCTTTTCAAAACCTTGACGTGAACCTTGGATCTCTATCCGAGATAATTGTACCGATGGTAATACGATGTTCCATTCTTTAACTTTAGTCAGCGGTCACGATTACGACATCGCCCACCGATTTACACCTTCCCACCATTGAGGAATCTTTATCGTTGAAGTAGTCTCGATGTTCGCTTTAACTCACGACACGCTTACACAAACTCACCACTGCTTCAACCTGTGCCACCAAAACTGCTCCGCAAGTCTCCAGACATTTTGCTACCTCCAGATGCATAGCGATGGGCTGCTATGTGCATCTTGGAGAATTCTTTGTCTCGCCCACATCCTTCTAATACAGGCCGCCCTTGAAAACATAACACACCATGATCATACAAACTATACTCTTCCAAACCACCATTTTGAACTTGCAATCTCTTTGCATTCAATCCCTCGTCTACCAACTGCTTATCCTTAATCTCCTCGATCCAAGTTGGCTTAACTTGCAGCTCCGCCAAAAGACTTCCATCATCGTATAGGCTCAAATGAGCAAACATCGCCCGTAAGTCCACCATGACCTTCCGACTCAACGCATCAGCCACCACGTTAGCTTTGCCCGGATGGTACTCGATTGAACAGTCGTAATCCTTCAACAGTTCAATCCATCGGCGCTGCCTTAGGTTCAGATCTTTCTGAGTCAAGAGATACCTCAGACTTTTGTGATCCGTGTAGACTATCGACTTCTCCCCATACAAGTAATGCCTCTATATTTTCAAGGCGAAGACTACCGCTGCTAACTCCAAGTCGTGAGTTGGGTAGTTAACCTCATGCGGTCTTAGTCGACGGACGATAGGCTACTACCTTCCTTCCTCGCATCAATACACATCCCAACCCCAGATGGGACGATCACAAGAAATCAGAACAACTTCCCCGCCTCAGTCAGACTAAGACCGAGCTTCGCGAATCTTTCTTAACTTATCAAAACTTTCTTGCTGCTTTTTCGACCAAACAAATGGTACTCCCTTCCTCAATAGCTTAGTTAATGGGGCTGCAATTAACGAGAATCCTTCCACAAACCTTCGATAGTACCCTGCTAGACCCAGAAAGCTTTGAATTTCAGCCACTGACCTTGGCGGTTTCCAATCCAACACCGCCTCAACCTTGCGGGGATCCACCCTAATCCCTTCCGCCGACACTACGTGACCCAAGAAAGCCACCTCCCTAAGCCAAAATTTACACTTACTGAATTTGGCATATAACTGCTTCTCCCTCAGTACTTGTAGAACTATTCACAAATGCTGGTCATGCTCCTCCTCTGTCTTGGAATAAACCAATATGTCGTCTATGAACACCACGACAAATTGATCCAAATACTGTTGGAATACTCTATTCATTAAGTCCATGAGCGCCGCCAGTGCGTTGGTCAACCCAAATGGCATCACTAGGAACTCGTAATGCCCATACCGAGTTCGAAATGCTGTCTTGTGAACATCAACTTCCTTCACCTTTAATTGATGATAACCCGACCTATGGTCAATCTTTGAGAATACCGATGCACCCTTCAGTTGGTCAAACAAGTCATCGATCCGAGGCAACGGATACTTGTTTTTGATCGTTAACTTGTTTAACTGACGGTAGTCAATGCACATCCGCATAGAACCGTCCTTCTTCTTGACAAACAATACAGGTGCTCCCCACGGAGATATACTAGGTCGAATAAACCCTCTATCCAAGAGCTCCTGAATTTGAGCCTTCAGCTCCACCAATTCCTTTGGTGCCATTCGATACGGTGCTATAGATACAGGTGCCGTTCCAGGTAGCAAATCTATATCGAATTTGACTTCCCGGTCTGGAGGCAAACCCGGAAGTTCCTCTGGGAATACATCAATGAATTCCCCTACTATTCGAACCTTTTCAACCGCTGACTCCTTAGCCTCCAAGGCATAAATTTGAACTATAAACGCCTCACACCCTTTTCTAACCATCTTTTCAGCCTTCAAGGCCGACACCACATTAGAGAGGTAATTTCTTCGACACGATCATAACCACTTCATTCCTTCTACCATTTGAAGAACCATGCACTTAGCAAAAGAATCCAACCTCGCCGGTACCTAACCACCATCCATTCCAAGGATCAAATCGAACTCCCAAATGGTAGTTCCATCGATCGACCACGAACATGACCCTTGAAGTTCTAGGGTACATCCCTATAAAGCTTGTTCACAACTACGTAATGGCCTAAAGGGCTAATTACGGTCATCTCCCTAGCAAAGCAGCCTCGTAGTCTAGGTTCAAAGTCTCTACCACACTACTGCCACGTATGAATGCGAGAACCCAAATCAATTAATGCAACATAAGGAAGATCGAAATTAAAACGCGTCAGCTTATGACATTCGATGCGTCACCTCCTCATGACGCCTCCAGATAGACTAAGCCAGCCGTTTTGCTCAGATTGCCTCGCCTCGCCTCGAGTTCCGCGACCATGATTAGCACCATTTCCCTCTACCATTACCACGACCTCTCGTGGTCCCACACTTCTATCCCGAGTATGGTTCTACCCTCCGACCGATTCCGAGCTCGCTCGGGACAATCCTCACGCGGTGCTCCAAAGACCCACATTCAAAGCAACCTCGCCACCACCCAACAACCTCCCCAATGGGCTTTTCCACAACGATTACACTGAACCGATTTCTGATTAGCAGTCATGGGCCTTGCTGCCTGACTTGGCCCACTCTGTCTAGCCTTTTTCTGATCATTACCACCTGACCCAGATGGCCCAAAACCTCTCTTCTGCTTGAGCCTATCATAGTTTTGCCTCACAGTTGCCTTGATACCCTCGGCTACCTTAGCCTTTTCTACTAGGGACGAAAACTCACGAACTCGTCATGCGAGCAATCAGCAACCTCAAATCATCTCTCACCCGTCCTCAAAGCGGACACAATACCATGTTCCAGAGCCACAATGCCTCTCGATATCTACTCAAATTTAGGAACTCGCCTCATACTCCGGCTACGACTTAGTTCCTTGTACTAACCCTAGAAAAGCCTTTCTCTCAAGGCTGCTGTAGCTAGTACCCACATACTTTTTCTAGAAAGCACCTTAAAGTAATCCCATGTAAGATCATCCGCCGGGGCCCCATCTCGAACGGTGAGCCACCATCGATATGCTTCATCCTTCGAGCGACACGGCTCCTTTCACTTTCTCCTCGTTAGTCGTGTCAAGATCGTCCATAATCCTTTCAGAGATTCTAGCCAAGATTCGCACGCACTTGGTGCCACTCCCGACATGCCCCGGAACACCTCAGCTCCGTTGGACCGAATTCGCTCGGGAACAGATTTTCGAGCTCCCAGATTTCCACCAGCCCCAGCCACCAACTCGAGAACCCGTAACACAGCTTGCGATACTGCCTCACCCCCTGTCTGATCCTGCTCCTCAGCTCCAAAAGTTGGGGGTGGTGGTGGCGGTGGTACCTCATTCTCAGAACCATGTCCTGACCTAACGGGTTCAGATATGGTCATTCTTCCCCTACCACGTCCACGTCGGCCACGTCCTCTAGAACTCATTCTATCTAACGCGCTTTTAATCTGATTAAGAAAAATTTTATGGATTAGTAATTTGTTCCGCTTGATTATCCGCAAAGAATTTTATGAAAAGTTTAATAAGGATTCTTTCGATCAAGCAAGGTTTTAAGTCTTCTACCCTAGTTCACACAAAAGGCCACATTCATTCCCTAATACTTTCCATACCTATTCACTCCTCGGACATTTCTGTCCTGTTTCTAACCCAGGGGTATTTTCGTCATTTCCCTACAGGGGTATTTTTGTAATAGAATCAGAGAAATTTCAAACTATAATAAAACAGGTCACTTTGAAATTCCCAAAACTGGAGGGTATTACTAAAATTTTTGTAAAATTTATTGATATGGCATCATTTTAGAAACCAGGGGTATTTCAGTAATTTATCAGTCAGGGGTAATTTTGTAATTTTTAAACAAATCCGAGGTTTTTAACAGTTGTAAAACTCTGAGGGTTCCTTTTTGCAAGTTTCCCCTTCTTGAAACGATGATGTTGCAAAAATTTTAAATTCGAGGTCATTATGGTAATTTTACAAGTTGAGGACATTTTCAAATTTTCCAAAACAAAAGCATTTTATTGATGATTTGCAAAGTATAGTGTTTGAATATTTCTCAAAATTTTTGGGCAAAACCATTGAATTAATATTTTATGAGTCGAGGGCATTTTAGTAATTTCACCCCTACGGGCATTTCTATAATTTTTACAAATCAACTTTTTCGGGGAAAACATTGTAAAAATGGTTGTTCTCATATTTGAAAGAGTGACTTTAAAAGTTTTGAAGAAACTAGGGTTTTGTTGTTTTCTTCTTTTTCAAAAACATGGTTAGTTCCTTTCGGGTTTTAGTCGTTATGTTTAGCCTATGACCGAGCCCTCTTGGTCAGGGTGAACCCGAGCTACGCACCAGGTAGGATTCGTGTGGAGAGGAGGTGAGTCACGCTGATCGCTTAAATACCAAGCTCCCACCGAACCTTTCTAGACATGCGCATGAGGTTGCCACACCACCGAGCCCTCCGAGTTAGGGTGAACTGGCTACGCACTGTAGGATACTGCAAGAGGAGGTGAGTAACTCTGATCGCTTAAATACTGTGCTCTTCCTGATCCAATCCTAGACATGTGTGCAGGGGTTACACACCCTAGCTCAGTGACTTGGTCATAGGTTGGTTGAGTTCATTAAGTCTTATGTTCTATTTGTGTGTTTGAGTAGTCTAATCCTAGGGTTCAAATTCCTATAAGTCTATTCTACATTCCATGTCTCCAACCCTTCTACAGAAAATAAGTCATACAGAAGTTAGGAACACTTATCTGGGCGGATAGGTGCCGGAGACTCGGTGCCATGCTGTTCAAAAACCCGAAAATACTTCAAAAAGGCCTACAAAAACATTTTTGGGCCTTGGGTCCCCACAGTCGAGTTTTGAACTGGGCTCTGATACCAATTTGTAACAGCCCAAACCTGGCCCAAACACTTCGACCGAATTTGGTTTGCTACGGGAAAAACCTTTTGAAATCTTTTATAAATCGGTTTAAGTTTTTTGATAAAAAATAGCATTTTGTTAAAAACAGTTGAGGTGTACAAATCTTATACTTGGATTTATTTTGAAAATATTTGTTAAGTCAAGTTATTATGTCTATTTTATATGTACCCGATGGTACTTGGAAACCCTTTTCGATTGCTTTGGAAAAACATGTGAATTCATTCTTATAATCATAAAGTTTGAAACGAATACTCAAGCATATCACAGTAATAAAATAATTTTTAGGAGGCCTTATTACAACCCAATTAAAATCAACCAAAAATAAAGAAAAATGTAAAGAACCGAAATTCAAGGTCTAATAAATTTAAAATTCCACTGCATGGCCACCTCGAGTCCCTCCGGCTCCATATCCGCGAACTATGTGTCACCTGAAAAAATAAAGGAGAAGGTGAGTCACCAAGACTCAGTATGTAACCCTTCCCCCGGGTAAATACCACATCATACACACTACATAACACATTAATCATCCATTAAGACATATACCCAACCTAGCCAACCAAACGCCTCTGTCTACCCCATTGTGGTACCAAACCATCGGTGGTGCCAAACCACTCGGTGACGATAGTCACAGATGTGATACCAAATCACCGGAGGTGCTAAACCTCCGTGTCCGAAGACACAAATCAGCTTGATGGGGCCAACCCATCGCGTGATACCAAATCACCGGCGTCAATCCCATATCTCAAAGTGGGGCCAACCCACGGTGGTGCTAAGCCACGGGACGGGACACTATGAGGTGCCAAACCTCTGAGGTACCAAACCTCGGTGACCGTAGTCATAGTGTGTTACCAAAACACTGGTGCCCGTCGACACAATATAACTGCCCCCTCCACTCATCAACCCATATCAAATCATATTATAACAGAGTTTACAACAACATACATTTATCACATGTATCAAATAAGCCATGCTTCCCAAAAGCATATTTAACAATCACATATTGACAGAGACTTACCGAGATCCTCACTTGTACCATCAAGGTACTAATTCCGTATCTACATAAAGCAGATTTACACATAGCATGCATTTAATTAATTATTATAAGTGTGTATGTACACACCGTCACCCACTTAATAATCTAAATCCCGAATGGAGGAGTCGGTCACACTAGATCTACTTGTCCTATATTCGCCAAATACATGGGTTAGTATATTTGGCCAAATCAAATAATTTAAAGGGTTATCTTTTGGAACCCGAATCCTTACCTTCTCGCTTTTGGATACTAATCACAACACCCGATTCCCGAATCGCTTCACCAACTACCATCGGTTAATAAATAAAGCTAATAGCCTTGACTTTAAATCCTTGAAAGCTAAATCTTATGAAAATCGATCCTTACCACCACTTACCACCGCTTGATCCCGAATGACTACCGCTTTGTCGATCTCTAAAATCTCGAAACACCTAGATGATTCGGTTTTCAAAATAGATACTTAGCACCTTGTAAATAAATGCCGACATCACCCTTAATCCTTAAAAAGTCGACAAAGATAGGAAAGGAACATAGGCATTCACCAACCTTACTTACCTTCACAATTGATTGAATACTAGCAAAATCAAGTGTCTATGCCACTATACTATTCTACCAAAGTGAGTAAATAGAAGGAAAGGAAATCGGCACTTCCAAGTGAGTGTATTCGCCAAGGGAGAAAGAAAATAATGGAGAAGAAAGGTGTTAAAAGTTTCGCTTAAGGGTTTGAGAGAATGAAGAAAATAAAGAAGAACAAATGAAGGGTTAGGGATTTCAGACTTTGGCAAAAATGACAAAAGAGAGGCAAGGTGGTAGGTGATGTTTTATAGGCATTCTAACCCCCTCAAGCTTGCCGTCCACTCCTTCCAATCAAGGAGTTTAAAAGTCATTCCACTACCTTAATTTACTCTAGGCCACTTGTTTGATTTAATTCAAAATAACTTGAATTAATCCCCATAATCAATTAATAATCCAAATAATATCCCTTTTATCTACTATTATCTTGTTATCTAAATAATAATAAAAAGAGTTTAAAGAGAGAAAGAACTCTCCCTTCCTATGCCGTCCAAAATAAAGAGTAAAAAGGGAGAATTGTGACTCGGACCAAGGCTCTCCCTTCCCTTGTGGCGTCACATGTAACTCCCAAGTAGTCCTCCTTTTGCCACTTTTCCAAGGCTCAATTTGTGTCAATAAATCCTCTATTTAATCTTGTAACCCCTACTTGCTAGAGCTCCTTACCTTTAAAGTTTCCAAATAAAATTTTCTACTAAACCGAGCCAACTTAAGACCCTTAATTAAATCTTATCACTCCATAAATAATACCATAACAATTCAAACATTAAGAAAAACATTTAATCACAAATAGCCCCGGTTTTAGGATGTTATAGTAAAAATCTAATTTTATGAAAAATATGGGTTGTTATGAGCATGATTTAGGTTTGGCTAGGCTTGGGATTCAAGTAAAATGGATAGATTTCATTTTACGAGCCTAGGGACTAAATTGTAAAAATGTGAAACTTCAGGGGCAAAAATGTAATTTTTGCCATAATGTGATTTTGGGCTGATTTGAATATTATAATGATTAAATGAGATGAATGTGATATTATAGATCAAGAAAAACAAGGTTCGGACTTAGAACGGAGGAAAAAAATGAGTAATTGACGATTAAGTCCTTTTGCCATTTTGATGTCGAGGTAAGTTCGTGTGTAAATAATGCATTGTTATTTATGCTTTAATTGTTTTATTATTATATGAATGGTGATTTACTCTTGAATGACATTGACAAAGTTCAACAAACGAGAAATCTCAGTTGAACCTTAGGAATAGGTAGGATACAAATGTCATGGCATTAGGGTTGTCTAAGATTACGTGTAAGACCATATCTGGGATATGGCATCGATATGAGATTTCATGTAAGACCATATCTGGGATATGGAATCGATATGAGATTTCGTATAAGACCATAGTTGGGCTATTGGCATCGGTCTGAGATTACATGTAAGACCATATCTGGGATATGGCATTAGTATGGTACTGTATGTGCGAGATTCCTGAGTATCCTTTAGTATTCCAAATGGTTCAACGAGAAATTCAACGGGTATGTCAAAGAAGAGAAAAATTATGCAAGTATTACGAATTGGTACAGGTATGTACGTAAAGTTTATAAGCATTGACTTCATGAAATCGTGAGTTCATGATTTCCACGAGAATGATTTTATGAAAACCTTGTGATTATGAGTCTATACTTGTGATGTATGAAATACATAGTAAATTCGATTGATGATTATGTGATTGCTTTTCGGGCTAGAGTGAGTTATGACATATCATGATATATTCATACAAATTGTGATTTATCAGATGTGAGATAAATGAAAGATTGGCAAAATTGCCTATTAAAATGATTATGGAAGCATGGAAAGATAAGAGTTTAGGCAATTGTAAGATGTAAGAGTATATGTTTGAAATGTAAATGCTCATAATTAATGTGTATGTTTTATGTGACATTTGAAATGGTTTGTTGATTGTGCTATATGTTATGTTATTCATATGATTGAGTAAGTTATGCCCATGAAGTTTAATGACATTTATGTTAATATATGTCATGTTATTCTATGGCAATGTATAATTAATGTTGTTTATTATTTGCATATGAACTTACTAAGTTATATAGCTTACCCTTTTCCTTTCCCATGTCTTATAAGGCTAATAAGCTAGCTCGAGTTGGAGTTTGCCGGAGATCCTATCACACTATCAAAATGTTGTTTTGGGTATAAATGAATTCAAGTATTTTAAGTCTATGGCATGTATAGGGACTTAGTCATTTTGTTAAATGTGTCATTGTGATTGTAGCCAATGTGTTGGCTTGTTATTGTCAAAGGCTTGTTTGATATTTAGCCATGTAAATTGGCTTATTTAGGCTATCATGGTTGTAAGCCTAAGTATGGATATATATGTACTAATGTCTTTGGTGATATGGTCATGATATGCTTGGTGAATGATAGAAATGTTAATTATGACATGAATGTGAGATGTTTGGAAATATGGTCTATTGATGAAATGATAAAGTGGTGTACAATTAGATATCTTGAAAGAAGTCAATTGTGACTTAGTAAATGTTGTGTGTATGATAGACGTTGATATTGTAATGGCATGTGTTGGTCATAATTGTGGATTTTTGGTTGCCTAAGTATGATATGTTTTGTGCCTTTGAATTGGTGTAAGTGTATGTGTGAACAAGGGTGGCAAATGGCTTGGTAAATAGCCTTTATTTGGTCCACACGAGTAGACACATGGGTGTGTGTCTAGGCCGTGTGTTCATGGTTTGCCCCATGGTCATGTGTTTCAGCCGTGTGTCCCCTACACCCTAAATAACTGCAAAAAAGAATAATCAGTAATGAGAACATGGGTAAAGACACGGGCATGTGTCTCAGCCATGTGGACGGCATAGCCTCAAACATAGGCGTGTGCCCTGGCCGTGTGAAGTCTATAATTATTTTATGAAAAATTATAAAAATTTATTCGATCACATGGACTAAGCACATGGGCGTGTGACTTGGCCATGTGACCTCAATTTGATGATGACGCCATAAACAGAATGCCCCCTAATTTGAACACGGCCTGAAGCACGGGCGTGTCCCGAACCCACAAAGGCGTGTACCCCTTTTTCATGAAAAATTTTCTAAGTTCTCCAAAAGTTTTCAAAGTTCTCGGTTTAGTCTCGAACCATTTTTGATGTATGTTTTGGGCCTCGTAGGCTAGTTTTAGGTATGATATGAATGTGTTTGAAAAGTTTTAAATTTGAGTGGAAATTCATGTCCTGTTTTGAATGTTTGCTTGTGAATAAGTCCGGTAATGCCTCATACCCTATTCCGGCTTTGGATATGGGTAAGGGGTGTTACATTAAAATTGGTAAGTAATTTATGAGATTTTTAATAAATATGGGCTGTAATAGGATAGAGGAAATTTAGCTAGCATGGAGTTGGTTTAATTGTGATAAATTTGAAAGTTTTGGGTTTAGGGACTAAATTGAATAAAAGGTAAAAGTTTAGGATACAAGTATAAAATATTTATAAAAGGTCAATTACATGAATTTTAGTATTCAAAAGTACTTGAATTGGATAATTGAATTAAATTATTATATTTAGATCAAGAAACGAGCCAACCGGACAATAATTGCATGAAAGGAAAGTTAGCGGTGTAATCATCAATGTTGTGTTTGTTGTCCTTTTAGGATTATTTAAGTTCATATAATAAATTAATTGATTTAATTGTTGTTTTGTGAATTATTAAATATCTAAGTATGTTGTATTTAGATTTGCTTGCATAGTAAATATTAAGTTGTGGAAATGGATCAAATTGAAATGAAATTATAATTGAAGGTCATGATTGAAAATAGAGAAATTATATAGTTGAATTCATGTGACAAAGAAGCGCTTAAGTAATTATATGATATGAATGTGGATAACGGCCTGTATGAACCTAGTGAATGCTTAGGATACAAATGACATGTGATTAGGGTTATTTACTGTTTCAGATGTTAGTCTTGGATGTCCTACCGATGGCTAAGGTTTAGCATTTGTTACGGATTCTCCATAGCTCATCTGAGAAGCATCGTGTAGCCTAACATCCCGGCCCACTACTCGTGTAAATAGGCCCATTTTACAACTTGTGTGAGCATTTATAGTTATAGCTTGTGTGAGCATAATTGTAACAGCTTGTTTTTCGGTGGTGTCAGAAACAGTGGTTTTGAGGCCATCGAATCCGACGAGTAAGTTCATAAATATTATTATTTAATATTTACGAGTCAAACATGGTTTTAAAAAGGTTTTTGATATAGTGATTTTTGTTATACAAACGAATTAGTAAGTTCAAGTAGTTTTAGAAAATGAGGTATCGGGACCTCATATCTATAAACTGAGCCGTAAATATTTTTATAAATATTTACGGAGTGTCATTAAAGTGGTATTAAAGTTTCGTTGAAAAATTTTTAATGTTTCAATAGTTAATTAATTAAAAGGACTAATTTATAAATGATGTAAAACCTAGTTGCTATTGAATTTTAATGATTTCATGGAAAGTAGGTGAACTTATATGACAATTAGACCATGATGACTTATTATAGTCGGTCAATTCTTTTTTTAGGAGAAGTATGTGTTATTTTTATTAATTAAAATAATAAAGTATTAAAAACATAAAATAAGTAAAACAAAAAGAAAGAAAAACATTTTATACTTATCATCTTATCCAAACCACTAAAACACCATGGCAAGAAGAACCAAGGTTCAGCCATGCTTCAATCCATGCATGGTAAGCCATCTTTCACCCGTTTCTTTTAATTTTTATGTTTTTAAATCATTGCAATTAGGTCCAACTAACTCGTACCTTTGATTTTAAAACTGTTAAAGATTTTGAATGTTGCTATTGATGAATCTTATGATATTTGATGTTAAGTGATGAATTTGAAATATTAGTTGGTATTTAAAAGTATTTTGTTAAGTGATTTTTGATGAATTTATCGATTAGGGACTAAATTGTTAAATTAATAAAAGTATAAGGATTTGATATAAAATTTTCATAAATATGGGCTGTATTGGGAGCCATGAACCTTTGGCTAATCTTAATTTTGGGTAAAATGGTTAATTTGCATGTTTTAGGCTCAATGACTAAATTGAATAAAAGTAAAACTTTAGGGACAATTTTGTAAAAATACTAAAAATAACTAAATTGCATGAAATGAATTTTTTTATTGTCTAAATTAATATATTGAATGAAATTTTTAATTTAGATTAAGATCGGGTGGAAAATCGAAGAAAATAGAAAATTACCAAAATGCCAAAATAATATGACATTCAATCAAAGACTAAGTCCTTATACATGTCATACTCAAAATGCTAAATCTAACTATAACAAAATGTGTGGATAGTGTGGGTGATCCTCCGACTATCTCCGTATCCCGAGCTAGCTCTTCGACACTATAAAACAAGGGAAAAGAGAAGGGAATAAGCTTTAAGCTTAGTAATTCTATATGTAAACAATGAACACCATACCACATACTTATCAATCAAGAACATACTATTGATCAAGAACAATTTAGATCCTCTTAATTATACTTACTCATTTTAATCTTACCACATTCCAAACACATATTATAAAACATTGCTCACTTTTATATGCATCTATACCCTGCACTAATCACCACAAAGCCACATGTAATTTCACTTAGACAAAGTTTCTCTATGAACACTTCAGAATAATATTAGATACTCAGTGGTTTCGCACACAACCCACCATTAATAATTCACACGGTGGTATCGCACACAACCCACAAACAATAATAATCACGGTGGAATCGCACATAGCCCACCAACAATAATAATTATGGTGGTATCGCACACAGCCCACCAATAATGATAATTACGGTGGTATCGCACACAGCCCACCAATATTTACTTATCCATGGATTTTATCCGTATCACTTTGTCCCATCCCGAAGGTTTATCTGAGAATTTCCTCCCTTTCTATCATTTTTATTAAATATCCATAATAAGCATTTGCATTCACCCAATGCATTAATATATAAAAACATACGTAATAAGGATGTATCATTTACACATAAACTTACCTCGATACAAAATATGCCAATTTGCAATTTAGTCCAAAACCTTACCTTTTCCTCGGTCAAGGTTGATTCCACGTTCTTCTTGGTCTATAAGAACATATTTAATTTATTAATTAACCACATTAATCAAACCACTCCACAAATTCTTATTTTTTGTAAAATTACTATTTTACCCCTAAACTTTTACAAAATTACAATTTTCCCCTATGCTCGTAAAATGAAACGTGTTCATTTTTCACACACCCAAGCCTAGAAGATTCATATTCCATCTTATAGCAACTTAAGATTTCAATTATCACACACATTTACTACCTATTTTGCAACCTTTACAAAAAGGTCTTTTTAGGTGTTTTCATGGAAACACCTTCCTCAAAAGTTGTATATTCAACACCCAAGATTCATTTTCTTCCATAAAATTGTAGAAATAAACATAAATATTCACATGGAAAAACTCTAGACTCTCAACCATTTTGCAAAATAGTCCCCTCATTATCTAGCTTAAGCTTTAGGGGTTCCAAAAGTACAAAATTTTTCAAGAAAGACCACCAAAATCACTTACTTGGAAGGAGTGTAAGTTGCTGAAATTTCAAGCTTCCAAACCCTTATGCTTGAGTGAAAAATTGTTGGAAGAAGATGATAGGAAAAAACAGATGATAGCTTTCTTGTTTTTATTTTATTTTATTCATTTTATTACCTAATATCACCAAAAATTGACCAAACTCAATCTCTTGTCCCCTATGGCCAACTATACCATTTATAAAGGCCTAATTACACATTAAGGGCCTCCAATTTAAAATTCTATAGCTATTTGACACCTCTAGCTAGTAAAATAAAACTTTCGCACTTTATGCCATTTAGTCCTTTTTCGCAATTAGGAATACAATCACCAAAATTTTCATGCACTCATATAATCATGCTATAACACATAAAATAATATTAAAAATAATTTCTCTAACCTCGAATTAGTGGTTTCGAAACCACTATTCCGACTAGCCCTAAAATTAGGTTGTTACAACTCTCCCCCCTTTAGGGATTTTCGTCTCTAAAATCTTACGAATAAAGAGGTTTGGGTACTGTTCTCTCATGGCTTCCTCTGGTTTCCACGTAGCCTCTTCTGCACCATTTTTTTTCCACAACACTTTCACTAAGTCTATATTTTTGTTCATCAACTGTTTAACCTCTCAAGCCAAAATCTTAATTGGTTCTTGATCATAAGTCATATTCGGCCGTATCTCAATTTTGGTCTGAGGAATCACATGCAAAGGATCAGAATGATATCATCGTAACATCGACACATGAAACACGTTGTGTATTTTCTCTAACTCCACTGGCAAAGCTAACCAGTAAGCTATAGGTCCAATCATTTCAACAATTGTAACAGCCTGATTTAGGGGCTAGTCAGAATAAAGGTCTCGAGACCACTAATCTGGGGTCATAGAAAATTAATAGAATTATTATAAAGGATCATGGAAATTTTGGTGTTTTAATTTTAGCGATTTCATGCTTAATTGCGAAAAAGGACTAAATCGCATAAAGTGCGAAAGTTCTATTTTATTTGCTAGAGGTGCCAAATTGCGAAGGAATCTAATGAGAGGTCCCTAATGTAAAATTAGGCCTTATTTGAAGAGGTGGCCGGCCATAGGGGACAAGGAATTGACTTTGTCATACTGTTAGGTCAAATTGGTGATAAAATTATATTTTTATAATAAAATAAAGAGAAGAAAAGATATCATCTTTTCTTTCCCTTCTCTCCACAGAAATTTCTCAAGAAAAATAGCCATGAGAGGTTAAAAATTTTCAGCAACTCCTCACCTCTACAAGTAGGTTATGTTGGTGGTTTTAGTTGATAATTTTTGTACTTTTGAAACCCCCAAAGCTTAAGCTAGCTAATGAGGGGACTAATTTGCAATATATTTGAAAGTTTAGGGACTTTCCATGAGAGATTTTATGTTGTTTTCTGAGTTTTTATAGAAGAAAATGGATGTTAGTGAGTCAAGGAACAACTTTTGTTAAAGGTGTTACCATGAAAAAACCTAAATGGGACTAAGTTGTAAAAGTTGAAATTATGTAATAAATGCATAAAATAGTTGAAATTATGAGTAGTTGTAAGAGGAATAAATGTTCATCTAGGCTTGTTTAATGAGAAAATGTGATGAAAAATGATTTACGAGCCTAGGGGTAAAATCGTAATTTTGCCATAGTATAAGGGAAAAATGGTCATTTTTGCCTAAGTAGAGATTATGATGTATTATGATTATAAAATGAATGAATGATTAAATTTTATTATTCTAGATCAAAGAAAACTAGATTCGGACCTAGAACGGGAGAAAAGAGAAATATGGACAAATAGGTCCATTTCTACCCTTTTCGATATCGACGTAAGTTCGCATGCTAATAATGCAACTATAAGTAAAGTAATTGATATTTCGATGTTGTATGAATTGTATATTAACTCTATGAATATATTAAATATGTTTTGACGAGATGTCAAGAAGTGAAAATCTTCACTTGAATCTAAGAATGGAAGGAATGCAAATATCATGATACTATGATAATTTAAGGTCCCGTGTAAGGCCATATTTGGAATATGGCCTCGGTGTGAGATTTTGTATAAGACCATGTCAGGGACATGGCATCGATATGATATTTCATGTAAGACCCTATCGGGGGTATGATGTTGATATGATATTATATGTATGAGACTCAAGATTGTTCTTTAGCATTTTGAATGATTCAACAGGTATGTTGAAAATGAGGAAGTATGTGGTTATACCATGAGAGGTACAGGTATGTGCCCAAAACTCACTTGAGGTGAATTCGGTATATGGGGAAACCATTGTGAGTTATGTGTAAACGATGCATCCTGATTGCATATGTTATATTTAGTAATACATTGCGTGAATGCGAATGATTATTGCAGAAATCTATTTAAGAATGATGGTGTGTGAGGATATTCCCGGATGAACATTTGAAATAGGAGAATGTATGTGGATAAATATTTGCGAATATTATCAATGGTGGGCTGTGTGTGATACCACCTTATTAGTTGTTAGCGATGGGCTGTGTGCAATACCATCGCCAATATTATCAATGGTGGGCTGTGTGCATTACCACCTTATTATTTGTTACTGATGGGCTGTGTGCGATACCATCGTGCTTAGTATTAATGGTGGGCTATGTGCGGTACCACCTTATTAATTATTGAATAGTGGTCTATGTGCGAAACCACCGAGTATTTATTATTATTCTAGGTTGATGTTGAGAAACTTGACTAAGTGAAATTTGCATGTGGCTTTGTGGTGATAAATGCAGGGTATAAATGCAAGTAAAGATGAACAATGTTTTATGATAAGAGTTTGTGACAGGTGAAAGTTTAGAAGGAGTAAGCATTATGAATGATTGAATGGGTATTCATAAGCTTAAGTGAAAATCTCATTATATTACCTTGTGGTTGAGTATAATAAATAAATGTCAATAGTTTCTTATCATTTGCATATGAACTTACTATGTGTTATTGCTTACTCCTCTTCCTTTCCTATCTCTTATTGATTAACTTAACTAGCTCGGGTTGGAAACTATCAGAGATGCTTTCACACTATCGAGCAGTCACTCAAGCATAAGGTTTCAAGTCTTCTTTAGATATGGCATGTATAGGGATCTTATTTTGGTTGAATTAAGTCATAGTTAAAGTAGCCAAATGTGTTGGCCTAAAAGAGTTTATGGTTTGGTTGTGTATAGCCATGAATGATGGCTCACGTCATTTGTAATTGTGCTAGTAATAGTTCTCCCTTGCATATGGGAAGATAATTTGATTTTCATGATTCAAATGTGATAATTCAAGAGTTATATTGATGATTTGAAAATGTTGTAATGATGTGTAAATATGTGCAAGTGGGGGTGGCTAAATGGCTTGGAGAGTAGCCTTGAATTGGTCCACACGGGTAGACACACGGGCATGTGACTAGGCCGTGTGTGACACACGGTCAGTCCCATGGGTGTGTGACTGGGCTGTGTGTCCCCTCCATGTTAGTGTTGCAAGTCAGTGTCAGCCACGGGTTACACACACGGACGTGTGCCTAGGTTGTGTGACCCTTATGAGGTTGTTGACGTCACAAACAAAATACCCAGGTTTTTACACACGGGCGAGGACACGGACGTGTTTAGGCCGTGTGGAGCACACGGGCCAAGAACACGGGCATGTGTCCTGCCATGTGAAAACCTCTGTAGGTTCGAAAAGAAAATAATTCTACACGGGCATGGAGCACAGGTGTGTGATATGTCAGACGGGCGTGTCCCACTTTTCACATGGGCGTGTGGCCAGTTTTATGCCAAGATTTTTAAAGTGTTTAAAAGTTTTGGGTTGATCCCTTAGCATCCCGAGTATATGTAAAGGGTCTCGTAGACCCATAATATGGATGTTATGAATGTAAATGAAAATTTTTTAAAATTGGAACGAAATTTTACAGTCAAAAGTTGAATGTTCAAGCAAGTCAAGTCCGGTAATGCCTCATGCCCGATTCCGAAGTTGAATATGGGTAAGGGGTGTTACAACAATCCCATATGGCCTTATGAATCGTGGACTCAATTTGCCCTTTCGACCAAATCTCAATATTTTCTTCCACGGGGATACTTTCAGGAATACTTTATCGCCCACCTGGAACTCAATTTCTTTCCTTTTTAAATTCGCATATGACTTTTGTCGATCTGAAGTAGCTTTCAAACTAGCACAGATCACTTTCACTTTCTCTTCGGTTTCTCTAACTAGATCAACCCCGTGAATTTGTTTCTCACTAAGCTCGGTCCAATATAAAGGGGTTCGGCATTTGCGACTATATAATGCCTCGTATAATTCCATCTGTATACTCGACTGATAACTGTTGTTGTAGGCAAATTCAACCAAAGGTAGATATTTTTCCCAACTACCTTCGAATTTTAAAACACAGCATCGGAGCATATTCTCGAGAACTTGAATCACTCTTTTGAATTGACCATCAGTTTGTGGATGGAATGCAGTACTGAAATTCAATTTTGTACCCAAGGCTTCTTGCAACTTTTTCCAAAACCTCGAAGTGAACCTTGGATCTCTATCCAAAATAATGGACATAGGCACCCCATGTAGTCTCACAACTTCGACAATATACAGCTCAACGAACTTGTTAAGTAAGTAATCAACATGTACCAGTATAAAATGAGCTGATTTTGTTAATCTATCAACGATGACCTACACATCATCTTTCTTTTTTGGAGTCATAGGTAACCCCGTTACAAAATCCATCGTGATTTGGTCCCACTTCCACTCGGGAACCATCACTGGCTGAAGTAAACCCGAAGGTACTTGATGCTCGACTTTCACTTGTTGACAAATCAAACACCTTACAACAAACTCGGAGATGTCTCTTTTCATACCCGGCCGCTAATAGAATTTTTTCAAATCATTATACATTTTTGTACTGTCCGGATACACTGACAAACAACCATTATGTTCCTCATGTAAAATTTTCCAAATCAGCTCATCGTGTTTCGGTACACAAACTCTATCACAAAACATTAAACAATCATCTGGACCAACCTGAAAATTAGAGTTATTTCCCGATTCACACTGAGCTCTCTTAGCTTTCATTCCACTATCATTCCTTTAAGCTTCACAAATCTGCTAAAGAAACAACAATCTAGCCTTCAACTCAGCCAATATAGAACCATCATCAGGCAATGTCAAACTCGTACTTATAGCTCTCAAAGCATACAAGGATTTTCTACTCAAGGCATCTATGACTACATTCGCTTTCCCCGGATGGTAATTGACCACTAGCTCATAATCATTCAATAATTCGAGCCACCTCCGTTGTCGTAAATTCAAGTCCTTTTGGTTCATCAGGTACTTCAAACTTTTGTGATCGGTAAAGATTCGACATTTTTCACCATACAAATAATGACGCCAAATCTTCAAAGCAAAAACTATGGCAGCCAATTCTAAATCGTGCATCGGATAATTCTTTTTATGTGGTTTTAGCTGTCTCGAGGCATAAGCTACTACTTTGCCCTCTTGCATCAACACACAACCAAGACCATTCATTGACCCATCACTATAGATTACAAATTCCTTTCCCGACTCAGATTGTACTAAAACCAGTGCTTCAGTTAATCATGTCTTCAACTTCTCGAAACTTTGTTGACATCTATCGGTCCATTCAAAATTAACATTCTTTTGCAACAACTTAGTCATCGGGGAAGAAATCATCGAAAATCCCTCGAAAAAATGTCGATAATACCCAGCTAAGCCCGAAAAGCGAATATATTCTTTGGCGGTCTCCAATCAACAATCGCTAAAATTTTGCCCGGATCAACCCGAATACCATCACCTGAAACTATGTGTCCCAAAAATCTGACTTCACAAAGCCAAAATTAACTTTTACTAGACTTAGCAAACAATTTCTCCTTTCGTAAAGTCTGCAATACCGTTCTTAAGTGTTTGGCATGCTTGGCTTCATCTCGAGAATAAATCAATATATCGTCTATGAACACTAGTACAAACTTATCCAAATACAGCCGAAAAATTCGGTTCATCAAATCCATAAACATAGCTGGTGCATTAGTGAGACCGAAAGGCATCACAAGAAATTCGTAGTGTCCATATCTTGTTCTAAAGGAAGTTTTCGACACATCGGATTTTTTGACTCTCAACTGATAGAAATCGGATCTTAAATCTATCTTGGAGAACACGGTTTCTCCCTTCAGTTGATCGAACAAATCATCAATTCTCAGCAATGGGTACTTGTTCTTTATAGTTACCTTGTTAAGTTGACGGTAATAAATACAAAGCCTCATTGATCCACCTTTCTTCTTTACAAATAATACAGGAGCACCCCAGGGAGAAAAACTCGATCTAACAAATCCCTTATCGGTCAACTTTTGTAGCTGAACCTTTAACTCTTTCAATTCAATCGGAGCCATTCTGTACGGAGCAATGGAGATCGGTGCCGTCCCAGGTACTAGATCAATAGCAAACTCAATTTCTCTAACCGGAGGCGACCCAAGTAATTCTTCTGGGAATACATTTGGAAACTCACAAACTACCGGCACAGTTTCAAGCTTCGACTCAGTCATCTCAGTATTCAACACATTTGCAAGGTATGCTTCACACCCTCTTCTCACCATTTTCACATTTCAACTCAAGACTTTTTGTCTAAAATTTACCTTAGTGTCATGTAATTTCAACCAATCCATGCCCAAAATAACCTCAAACTCGTCATATGGAAATAACATCAAATTAGCCAGAAAACAGTGACCTTGAATCGTCAAAGGACAATCCCTACAGACCTTATCTACTAACACATACTTTCCTGAAGGATTTGACACCTTAATCACAAATTCAGTCAATTCAACAGGTAATTTCTTACTATTTACCAAATTCACACAAACATAAGAATGAGTGGATCCAGGGTCAATTAAAGCAACAATATTAGTATCATAAAGAGAGAATATACCTGTAATCACGTCGATGGATGATGCATCTTCATGAGCTCGTAAGACATAAGTCCTTACAGGCGCTCTACCCTCTGATCTGACAACAGAATCTCTAGGCGCACCTCTACTACTAGTCTCACTTTTCGGGTTCCTCTGTGGTCTACCCCTTGAAGGTACATTACTCACTCTCACTTGTTATTTTCTGTCTTTCTCATCCTTCTCAGGACAGTTTCGAATGAAGTGGTCTAGTGAACCACACTTGTTGCAAGCTCGATTATTTCCCCAACACTCCCCAATATGCTGTCTACCATAATTCTGTCACTCAAGTTTATTTGACTTCGCATTGCCCACACTTGCCATCGAGGTGGCTTGAACTCTAGAGCCCAAGTATGTTTTACCACTATCCTGGTGTGAATACCCAGTTGAAGTGGTTGTCCGTGGGTTTGTTTCCTTGGACCTCTTTGATTGGGATTGGAACAACTTACTCACCGGCCTCTTCCTTGAATCTCGGGCCTCACTCATAGCTTTTCTCCTTTCTCTGTTCAGCTCTTCAGCCTTGCAAACTCTATCGACCAATACTACAAATTCTTTCAATTCTAAGATCCCAACTAACAATCTAATATCCTCGTTCAGCCCATTTTCGAATCTTTTACACATAATAGCTTAAGTAGATACACACTCTTGTGCATACTTACTGAGTCTAACAAATTCACGCTCATACTTTGCCACAGACATTTTGCCTTGCTTCAACTCGAGGAACTCTTTCCGTTTCTGATCAATGAACCGCTGACTTATGTATTTCTTTCGAACTCTTCTAAGAAGAAGTCCCATGCCACCCTCTCCATTGGAACTACAAATGTCAGCGTTTTCCACAACGGTATGCCAAGTCCCTTAGTAATGATACAGTACATTTTAAACTTTCATCGGGTGTACAAGAAAGTTCATCAAACACCCGTATAAAATTCTTGAGCCAAAACTCCGCTTTCTCAGGGTCATCATCTATGTTGGATCTAAATTCCTCGGCCCCTTGCTTTTGAATCTTATCAACCGGGGGTTTAGTCATTCTTACCAAATCTATACCTTGAGAAGCTACGGGGACCGACTAAGGTATAAGAAGGGGTGGAGGTGGTTGAGCATTAGTATTTGCTCGAACAAATTCAATATACCAGTTACTCATCATGTGGAGAAAGGCTTCTCGAGCCTCTTCTCCTTGACCCAATGTCTCAGGTCTACTTTCTACTGGCGCGGTCCCTTGTGCAGGAGCAGGCACATTACTAGCAGCATCATCAGTAGCAGCTTGATCGGGATCTATTTACTATATAAAAACACAGTTTGAATTTGTCAGGAATCACTACACTATCATTATATATTTATGGTATATATATCTAGACTCTCTTACACATTCTACTGTAGTTCAAGAACTGACTAAACCATAGCTCTGATACCATTAAATGTAACATCGCTTACCCATATTCGACACCAGAATAGGATATGAGGCGTTACCAGACTCATACACAAACAATCATGCAAAACTGAGACATGACTTTCCACTCAAATTTAAAACATTTCATATTTCCCCTTAAACAAACCTACGAGGCCTAAAACACACTTTAGGAATGGTTCGGCATCAAATCAAATTCTTTAAAAGACCTCTAGAAAAACTTAGAAAAATTCTCGTCAAACAGTCCACACGCTCGTGTGGAAGAAAGGACATGCCTGTGGTATATCACATGCTCGTGCTCTACACTCGTGTAGATTTATTTCACATTTCAAACCTACAGGGGTTTCACGCGGCCTGACACACGCCTGTGTCCCTCACACGGCCATGACATGCCTGTGTCCTAGCCCGTGTGCAAAAACCTTGACATTTTGTTTCTGACGTCATCATCCTAATAAGGTCACACGACCAAGGCAGACGCCCGTGTCCTTAGATCGTGTGGCAAATTAAATTCCTAAATTTAGGTGCAGACTTCACACGGCCTGGGCACACACCCATGTCCTATGGCCGTGTCTTCTACACGGTCGAGGCACATAGCCGTGTCTCAGCCCCTATGGTTACTACTGAGCATTCTATTTTGTCAACTTAGAATGCAAGGGGACACACAGCCAAACCACACACCCATGGGGCAGACCGTGTGTCGCACATGGCCTAGACACACGCCCGTGTGCCTACCCGTGTGGACAAGAAGAAGGCTATTTGCCAAGCACTTTCTGCCACCCCAACTTGTACAAACATAAACCACATCAAGATACCAACTCATTCATGCATAATTAAACTAAACAAATCAACCATGCAAATTGCACATTCATAAATAACCTCATCTTTTCATAGATTAATAAGAAAGAGCCATCAACTATGGCCTTATACCAAAGAATTCATCTTTAAATAAGCCAACACCTTTGGCCAAAATAATATGACATTCAATCAAAGACTAAGTCCCTATACATGCCACACTCAAAATGCTAAATCTAACTATACCAAAATGTGTGGATAGTGTGGGTGATCCTCCGACTATTTTCGTATCCCGAATTGGCTCTTCAACACTATAAAACAAGGGAAAAGATAAGGCAATAAGCTTTAAGCTTAGAAAGTCTATATGTAAACAATGAACATCATACCACATACTTATCGATCAAGAACATACATATTGATCAAGAACAATTTGGATCCTCTTAATTATACTTACTCATTTCAGTCTTACCACATTTCAAACACATATCATAAAACATTGCTCACATTTATATGCATCTATACCATGCACTTATCACCACAAAGCCACATGTAATTTCACTTATACAAATTTTCTCGATGAACACTTCAGAATAATATTAGATACTCAGTGGTTTCGCATACAGCCCACCATTAATAATTTACAAGATGGTATCACACACAGCCCACCAACAATAGTAATCACGGTGGTATCGCACACAACCTACCAACAATAATAATTATGGTGGTATCGCACACAGCCCACCAAATTATGGTGGTATCGCACATAGCCCACCAATATTTACTTATTCATAGATTTTATCCGTATCACTTTTTCCTATCCCGAAGGTTCATTCGAGGATTTTCTCACTTTCTATCATTTTTATTAAATCTTCTTAATAAGAATTTGCATTCACCCAATGCATTAATATATAAAAATATATGTAATAAGGATGTATCATTTACACATAAACTTACCTCGATACAAAATATGCCAATTTGCAATTTAGTCCAAAATCTTGCCTTTTCCTCGGTCAAGGTTGATTCCATGTTCTTCTTGATCTATAAGTACATATTTAATTTATCAATTAACCACATTAATTAAATCACTCCAAAAATTCTTATTTTTTACAAAATTATCGTTTTGCCCCTAAACTTTTACAAAATTACAAGTTTGCCTCTATGCTCGTAAAATGAAACATGTTCGTTTTTCACACACCCAAGCCTAGCCGACTCATATTCCCTTTTATAGCAACTCAAGATTTCAATTATTACACACATTTACTACCTATTTTGTAACCTTTATAAAAAGGTCTTTTTAGGTGTTTTCATGGAAACACCTTTCACAAAAGTTGTATATTCAACACTCAAGATTCATGTTCTTCCATAAAATTTCAGAAATGAACATAAATATTCATGTGGAAAAACTCTAGACTCTCAACCATTTTGCAAAATAGTCCCTGCATTAGCTAGCTTAAGCTTTAAGGGTTCCAAAAGTACAAAATTTTTCAAGAAAGACCACCAAAATCACTTACTTGCAAGGAGTGTAAGTTGCTAAAATTTCAAGCTTCCAAACCCTTATGCTTGTGTGAAAAATTGTTGGAAGAAGATGATAGGAAAAAACAGATGATAGCTTTCTTGTTTTTATTTTATTTTATTCATTTCATTACCTGATATCGCCAAACATTGACCAAACTCAATATCTTGTCCCCTATGGCCGACTATCCCCTTTATAAAGGCCTAATTTCACATTAAGGGCCTCCAATTTAAAGTTCTATAGCTATTTGACACCTTTATCTAGTAAAATAAAACTTTCATACTTTATGCGATTTAGTCCTTTTTAGCAATTAGGCATACAATCACCAAAAATAATGCACCAAAATTTTCATGCACTCATATAATCATGCTTTAACACATAAAATAATATTAAAAATAATTTCTCTGACCTCAAATTAGTGATTCTAAAACTACTATTCTAACTAGCCCCAAAATCAAGCTGTTACAGCTTCGACCACATGTTGGCACTTAGTGTGCGAGATTCCCATGTATCTGATATTATTCTGGTGGTTTAACAGGAAATGTTCTATAATGAGACGATATGAGTTCAATACGAACTAATACAAGTATATATATGAAATACATGGAAAAGATGGTACATGAGATATTGATATATTGAAATGGATGATATATGTATATGATGAAATGGTAAGAGAATAATATGTATCATGACATGTACATATATGAATATCTTTGATATTTTGATAATTGGAAATTATGTAAGTTGAGACGAGTAATAAACTCAAGTGTGACATGTTGAGAAAATAAGGTTATCAATGTTGAATTTATATGAATTATATTCAAGTATGCTAACATGTGTTGTTGTTTGATGCTTAGGCAAGTGCCAAGCTGTTGGTTGAATGATATTATGTTAATTTATAGGTTATGTATTGTAATGGTGAGTGTCCAAATGGAAATATGCTTGTGTTTATGAAAGAGTGGTAAGGTTTAAATTATGCAATTTTTTTATGAAATGGTTTATCATGTAATTAATTTGAAAAGGGCTATATTTAAATGCACTAGCTTGTGGCTATGGTTGAATGATATGCTTATGACTTGTGTGTTATGCATATGGAATGGGTGTGGAAAGTAATGAAATGAAAATAAAAATAAAGAAATTTAGAAGAGTTTAAAGTTGTTTAAAATCCTACCATGCTAGGGACAATATATATAAGTGATGCTGTGGATTTACTCATTTTGTGGGTTGTTAAATTTGGTTTCATGAATTGTGTGTCGATATATGATTATTCTTGATATGTATAAATTTCATATTGGAAATGGATAGGCGTACTAAGCATCCACTACTTATGTAGTTGTTTGTCAATACTTTTCAGATTATCGGAAGCTCGATCGGGTTGGAAGCTTGTCAGAGTTATATCACACTATCCATTGGTTCTATCGGTACTTTCGGATGTTTTGATTTTGGTTATAGTAGCATGTATAAGTATTCTGGTTAATGTTGGCCTATGTATTTGAATGTTGAAATGGCCATTTGACTTGGTTGAGTGTTGGTATATTGATGGTATAATGGAAAAGTTTGGCATGTATGTGAGTAGCCTTATTATGGTTAATGTTTGACTTGTTTGTTTGAATGATAAAAGATGAAAGGATAGTTGAATATGCATATGGCATATGTGCTTTATGATATGTGTTATATATGGTGAATTGGTACTTTGTTATGTATATGTATTTTGGTTAATTGATATTAGTTAAAGAATGGCATTTTGGTACCAAATGGTTTGTGTTTTGGTAAGTAAGATTTATGGTATGTATGGATGCAAATCAAAATTGGAAGTTAGTTGTTTATTTTGACCAAATGGAGTACTTGGTTGTACATGTGTGTAAGTTTTTATTTGAGATACCTATGTGAATATTGGTAGAGTGTGGTTATACTATATGTATAAAGCTAGATTATGCATGATTTTGGTGCCTTGCTATGGCTATTATAATTGTGCATTTTTTACTGGAGGCAGATGCCTTGTTGGGTGAGAAAATGGCTTGTAAAATAGCCTATTTTTGTCCAGATGGGCTAAACACCCCAAACCCGGCCTAGACATTACAACTGAATCTGGTGTGTCACATTGAAGTGTTTTGCGAAAGTAAGGTCTGTTGGGAGAAATCGTTTGCTAAAATCCATTTAGTTTATATTTCTTGGAAAACAATTGGTAAGTTATAAAAACTAGCACTTAGTAAAACGATTGCCATGTTTGTTACCGTTTGTTTCTTAATTAATTAAAATTTGTGAAAGCTACTCTAATTAAAATCATCTTGCAGTATGAAAATGCGTGTTTGTCTTCAAAACAATTATTATTTTTTTAAGACTTGTTTGTAATAGGTTGGAAGTTTAGAACAAGAAATTAAAAACACAATAAAAAAGACATATATAAGTCTAAAACAACCATCAGCGAACGTGTGCCCACCTCCGAGTCCCTCGCAGCTCCAAATCGTCTAAGGCTGGGGATTACCTGTATAGTTAAAAGAAAGGGTGAGTTTATGAAAACTCAGTGTGTAATCCCCTATCATTCATCGATAATATATGCAGATGTGATGCAGGCCCGAGCCCTTTTCAAGAATGAGAACACTATGAGCTTTAACCCAAAACAGTAATAGCGTGTGTGGGCCTTAGCCCATTACAATGTCGTAACCGAAAATGTAAATGAATACATGTGGGCCAAAGCCTAATACGGTGTGATGTCGAATAGAAATGCAACAATAAAATCATGCAACCCATCCCAATCCAGCCAACACACCACCCATACCAACCAACACATCATGTAGGGATAAAATAGACCTACCCAGCCAACACACCAATATCAGCACAGGTTGCGGCACTAGTTAGTATCGCAGCAAAGCTGTCAGTAATCAGAATAGCTAAGAGCCGTAAATAGGATAGCTATAATGCCATGAGTACAGTAATATGATTGGCACAAAGCCATCGGTAGTAGTAATATGATCGGCACCAGCCATCAGTAACGGTAATATAATCGGCACAAAGCCATTAGTAATGGTAATATGATCGGTACAAACCCATCAGTAATGATAATATGATCGACATAAAGTCATCAGTAACGGTAATATGATTGGCACACAGCCATCAGTATCATCGCAGCAAAGCTACCAGTAATAATATCGCAGTAAAGCTACCAGTAACAGTATCGCAGCAAAGCTACAAGTAACAATATATGTGGCAAAGCCATCAATAACAGTGATTGTGGCAGAGCCACCAGTACAGTACTTCCTCCATAACAGTATCCCAACCCCATGCAGTATGTCGTGTATGCAAAATGTCATGCTCAGAATCAGTCATACAAATCACAGACAAATCAATCATTTAAGTCACAGACAGATCAGTCATTTACGTTATAGACAAATCAATCATTTACATCGCAGGCAAATCAATCATTTACCTTCGAGGGAAAAATAGTCATTTTACCCTTTGGGGTATATCGTTCAATTCACCTAACAGAGGTATTACAATCATTTTACCTACAGGGGCATCATGGTCATTTTACCCTACAGGGGTATTACGGTCATTTTACCCTACGGGGGCATTACGGTCATTTTACCCTATGGGGGTATTTCAATCATTTTACCCTACGAGGGCATTACGGTCATTTTACCCTACGGGGGCGTTACGGTCATTTTACCCTAAAGGGGCATTACGATCATTTTACCCTACGGGGGCATTACGGTCATTTTACCCTACGGGGGCATTACGGTTATTTTACCCTACGGGGGCATTACATCATTTTACTTTACGGGGGCATTACGATTATTTTGCCTTACGGAGGCATTACATCATTTTACTTTACGGGGGCATTACGGTCATTTTACCTTACAGGGGCATTACGGCCATTTTACCCTACAGGGGTATTATGGTCATTTCATCCTATAAGGGTATTAGGGTCATTTTACCCTACATGGGTATTATGGTCATTTTACCCTATAGGGGTATTCGGTCATTTTACCCATCTTGGGGTCTCTGTACAGTTAACGACCTTTCCGAAGGCCTACAATCGTTGAGCGACACAGATAATTCGTTTGATCAAAATAGTGTAAATGGGCTCAAAGCCAAATATTCAGCCCAAATGGGCCCACACGCTTGTGTGGCCCATTTAGCCCAAATTCAGTCATGACTATGCAAACTACATAGCCCAGTCTAGTGTCTGCCACTTTTCATGAATTTTATTCGTGTGGGGCCCATGATCCCATTGGGCCCACACAGCCCATTTCGGCCAAACGAGGCCCATAATGGTCTAAGAGCACGAGACCGCTCGTGGTGGCCTCTACCATCTATAGCCCATGATTGTGGGCTTGGTTTACCACACTAACGATCGCACGCTCGTAAGGCCTCATATGCCGAGGTTTCAGCTTTTCAGCTTTTGCCGATTCGCAGAAGAGATAGTGTGATTACACACCTTTTTCAAGAGAGCTAGCGAAACTCCTCTTGGCACCAACCTATATTGATTCGAACTTTCAATTAGTCTTTTACTGAAAAGTGTTCATAGTCATCTAATCCCCAAACAATACTCCTGCTTACCTTGACCGAATGGAGTTTGGCCAAATGTACTTAGATCATGGCTAGAATCAACCACACGTATCATGGCGCTTAATTGCGCACACGACAGATAGATAGATAGAACCGATTAAAATATAGCCCAAAACCTTATACATAATACTTCTAGAATCTAAGAGTAATTGGCCTATACCCAACAACAAGGTGTCAAAAATCCTTAATCAAATATTAGGAGACAGGGTTTCGACAACTCGAGAACACTTGCACCTTTCACTCCTCGGTAATACCTGGAATAATAGTGAACTAGAGAAGGAACATACAAATGACAACCGATTTTTCTGAAGTCTTATAAACCGAAACCAAAATACCAAGGAGTAGTCGGCTTAGTATTTAAGAGGGAAAAATAGAGTTCAAGGGACAAGAGAGGAGGAGAATTGACTTGTAAAAGAATAGAGGAAACAAAATAAGAATAATAGAAGAAGAGAGATGTTAAGTTCGGCCAAGACAAAGAGAGGTATTGAGAGGAGAAGAAAGGTGAATAAAGAGGGAAAGAATAATAGTGTAGTCAACTTTGATTGTGAGAGAAGAGGGACAAGGGTTCGACCAAATGAAGGATTAAGATTGAGAGTATAGAGCACGAAATCGCAAAAGAGGAGAAATCAGGAAAATTCGACACTCAGGAAAACCAAGATTTGTTGTCAAGACTAGTTGTCACAACACCCAAAACTCGAAACTGACACAACAATAATATCCCAAAATGCTCTAAAATTGCCGAAAATGCACACAAAGGATACCCCTAGCCGAATTTGCATATACAAGCTTCCCCAATCGGCTACAACTCTCCAAATTTTGAATTCCTTGATTTCCTCCTCCTAATTCTCCTCCAAATCACCCAACTACCAACCACATCCTCTGATTCTCTCCTCCTTGACCAATTCAAACCTCATCTAGTAGAGTTTCAGTCAAACTCCACCTCTCTCACCTCAAAGAAATAAAGTAAATATCCCTTTGCATTCCATAGGATTTGAACTCGAGCTCCTTTGAAACTTAAACCATGCCACTAACCACCTTACTAACTAGCTCATTGTGTCATATTTTAACCACACATATCTAAAAGGCCTACTATCAAGCAACAAGGGTTTTATTCACTTAAAAACTAAAATTTTTGCTAAAGCCTAGGTTTGAACCCAGGACTTCTCCAACACTTCTCAAGACCTTTAGCCATTGAAGCAGGCATTTAATTGTGTCATTTCCTTGCACAATTAAATACTTATGTACAACCTCCTTACTGATCCATACACAAGGCCCAATACTTCTAGGCCCAAAATTTGGGGCATTACACGAGTACGTGTCTTAGCTGTGTGTGACACACAGCCAGGGGACACGGTCGTGTGTCCCCTGTAGCTTGTAAAGGTTTGCAAGTCAGTATGTTCATACGGCCTAGCACATGGGCGTATGGCTTGGCCGTGTGACCCAAGTCAGTATACTCATACGGGCACGGGTACGGGCTGGGACACAGCCGTGTGTCCCTATTTTGAATGTCCATACGGCCTAAGACACAAATGTGTCTCTTGGTCGTGTGAGTCACACAACCGTGTGATCCCTGCAACTTTGAAAATTTTAAGTGTTCTCAAAAAAATCTCTAAGTTTCTGACTTAGTCCCGATTTGTTTCTAATGTGTATTTTGGGCCTCGGGAGCTCATATAAAGAACAATATGTATGAGTTTGATTGGTTTTTGACATGAATGCTATATGATATGAAATGTTTGTGTTTTATGTCTATTTGATTTATAAACTCCTGTTCTGACGACGGATTTTCTTTGGGGTGGTATAATCATCCCCGTTAGGGAGAGCAAAACTCGATTCGACTCAAAAAAATTTCAAGTTTCTAGTTAAACGAATCGAGTTATTCGAGTCAACTCAATTTTTTTTTAATTTTGAGCTCAGATCGAATTGAGTTTTTGAATTCTAATAATTTCAATAAACTGAATACTAAACTATAATATTTTACATTTTTACCCAAAACTCCTAAACCCTTTTACTTTTACCCAAAAACTTTTACTTTCTCCCACTTTCCCCATCAAATTTTACTCCCGCCATTTATTTTTGCACAAAATTTTACTCCCCAAACCCTCAAAATTTTTAATTTTCTCCCTAAACTTTTACTTATCACTCTTTACCCCAAAATAAAAAATCAAAATCATCCAAAAAACCTAAACCTAAATAGTAATAATTTTATTTATATCTACTATTTATATTATTAAATTAAATTTCACATTTTGTACTATTTATATTATTTAATTGTTTAATCATATTAAATCTTTATAAATTTCTATTAAAATTGAATTATTGATGAGCCATAAAATATTCTTGTGAAAATTTTATGTTGGTATCAATTTCACATTTTATCTTTAAGATAACTTTAAAAAAAAATACATTTTTACATTTAATATATTTTTAATTTTCAAATACATAGTGACAAGAATCAAAAGATAGAAGCAACTAAGCAAGCAAATAAGCTAACTCAGATATAAAAGAAAAATAAATAAATTATGAGGGGATGAAAGTTAATAACAAATTTGATTATGCTGGGTGACAATGGTTACGATGACCCAAATTCATTTTTTTAATTGTTGAGGATCGGCCCTATTAAGCAACGAACAAGTAAAAATAGAGAAAGAAATTGAGAAATTGAACACCCAAATTTAACGTGGAAAAAACCCTCCAAAGAGGATAAAAAACCATGGGCAAAGATAATTTTACTATAATGGCAAAAGAATGAAGAGTACAAAAGATGGAGATAAAAACTAAACCCTAAAAATCCAAAAACAAAGAACCCCCAAAATATAAACACGAAATTCTCTAAAAGTGTTATGAGTTCTAATCTCTAATGGGTGTATTTTCTAAGGTTGTAAAAGAGCCTATTTATAGGTTAATTCATAGGTCAAATAATAATAAAATAATCTAAACTAATTATAGTTTGATTGAAATAAATAAACAGAGTTTAACTAGAAGATTATTTCTAAAATTTGACTGAAATAGGAGTCATACTTAATTTAACTCGAATAAATATATTTGATTTGATTCGAATTCCACCTCACTTGACTCAATTTAAGAAAATTTCAAATCCAGTTAGGATAATAAAATATGATTTGTTAACTCGATTTATAATAGCCCGATTTAGGGGCTAGTCGGAACAATGGTTACGGGACCACTAAACTGAGGTTGGGGAAAATTAGTTTGATACTATTTTATGTGTTATAGCATTGAAATATGATTATGTAGAAATTTTGGTGCTTTAATTTTAGCAATCGCATGCTTAATTGCAAAAAAGGACTAAATCGCATAAGATGCGAAAGTTCTATTTTATAAGGTAGGGGTACCTAATAGCTATAGAATGTAAATTGCAGGATTTTAAAATACAATTAGGCCATTTTGTAGTGTAAAGGCCGGCCATAGGGTGCTTAGGGAACAAAAGCATTAAATTTAGTCAAACTAGGTGATAGTTGGTGACTAATTGACTAAAATATGATAAAACAAGATGACTAAAGGAAGCTATCATCTTTCACTATTCATCTTCCCCTCTACTATCAAAAATTTCAGAAAGTTTAAGGGTTTGAAAGCTTGAAAATTTCATCTACATCTCATCCTTGCAAGTAAGTAATTTTTGGGGTTTTTCTTAATGATTTTTGTACTTTTGGGGTCCCCAAAGCTTAAGCTAGCTAATGAGGGGACTAATTTGTGATATGGTTAAATGTCTAGGGACTTACCATGAGAATTTTTATGTTGTTAGGTGAGTTTTTATGAAAGGAAATGAATGTTAGGAAGATGAGAAACAACTTTTGTGAAAGGTGTTAGCATGAAAACACCTAAATAGGATTTAAATGCAAAGAATGATTTGTGTCATAAATGCATGAAATAGTTGGAATTGTGAGTAGTTGTCAGAGAAGTAAATGTTCATCTAGGCTTGTTTAATGAGAAAGTGAGTTGAAAAATAATTTACGAGCCTAGGGGAAAAATCATAATTTTGCCAAAGTACAAGGGCAAAATAGTCATTTTTGCCTAAGTGTAGATTATGATGCATTATGATCATAGAATGATCTAAATGAATGAATTTTATTGTTTTAGATCAAGAAGAGCGTGAAATTAACCTTGATCGAGGAAAACGCAAGGTTACGGATTAGGCCGTTAGCTAACGTGTTTTACACCGAGGTAAGTTTATGTGTGAACGATACATTATATATATATACATTGTTGTTGCTAACTAGTGCATGGCATAATTGAGAACCTATATGATTCAAGTGGGTGGAATGTGGTAGTTATTGAATAACTCTAGTATGAATGATGGAATGGATATGTAAATGTGTTATACCAGTATTTGATGGTGGGCTAAGTGCGATACCACCTTAATACTTAGTTAAGATGGGCTATGTGCGATATCACTGTAACTAACCTCTTTGGTGGGCTATGTGCGATTCCACCCTAATAAAGACTAATGGTGGGCTAAGTGTGGAACCACCGAGTAATTTGATTATGAGTAGTTGATTGAAAAATTGAGATGTGTTGTATTTTGTGACATTGTGGTGCCAAGTGCAGGGAGGCATGCTAACAAATGTATAAATTAAGCTTGTGATATGGTTTGGATGTCGAAATGGAAGAAATGAGTAAGCATGATAGGAATGTGGAATGTTTCTTGTTTAGTATGTAATGCTATTTATTGTTTACATGTAAACTTACTAAGCTTAAAGCTTACCCCCTTTCTTTTCCCTTGTTTTATAGAGCTTAAGGGCCGAGCCGGGATAGGTCGATAACCAGAAGATCTCTCACACTATCAGCTCACCTCGGTATATCTTGACTTAGTGATTTTGTATATAGCATGTATAGGGGCTAGATTAGTTAGATTATTTTGTTATTTTGGCCAAAAGTGTGTTGGCCCCTTATTAAGATAACTATTTTGTATATTGCCATGGTTGATGGCTCACCTTATCATTTATGAAAATTTGAAGTTATTCATGAAAGTTTATATTGCAAATTATGAGTTGTTTATTCATATGTTGAATGGGTTTATGTGGTGTAAGTTAGAGGGGTGCAAAGAGCTCGGCAAATAGCCTTATTCTCATCCACATGGGTAGGAATACGGGCGTTCATGGCCAGACCATGGGCGTGTGCCCAGGTCGTGTGAAGTCTGCACTTAGGATTTGGAATTTAAATTGCCACACGGTAGAAGCACACGGACGTGCGATCAACCGTGTGGATTAATCAGAGCAACCACGGGCCAGTCACACGGGCGTGTGCTTTGGCCGTGTGCTAATTAAGGGTTGATGATGTCATAGTCAGAGAGCTCCATAGGTAGAAGACGTGAGCGTGTCTAGGCCGTGTGATTAAGTCAATGTCATCCACGGGAATCAAACATGGACGTGTGAGATGACACATGGGCATGTTCTGGGACCAACACGGGTGTGTGGCCTCTATTTTGATGAAAGTTTCTCAGGTTCGTGAAAGTTCCAGAATTAATTCTGAAGCCTCTCAGATGTATGTTTAGGGCCTCGTAGGCCAAGATTTAGCTTTTTGATAGATTTAACAACGACATTTTATAGCCCGTCCTGAGATGTTAAGTGTGATAAGTTAGGTAATGCCTCAAACCTAGTTTCGGCTTAAGCTACGGGTAAGGGGTGTTACACGATTAACTCAAAATATTTTCATTCGATTTGGTTTGATTTGATTCGATCAAACGCTCACCTCTATTTCCCGCGTATCCGACGCTATTTCATTTGGTTCATCGGGTGAAAAAAATTATATATGAATTGGTTATATGGAAATAAATGTATGAAATAGTTATACGAATCGGTTATATGAAAAATGATATATGAAATGCTTATATGAATAGGTTATATGGAAATAGATATATGAAATAGAACATTAGATATAGATATTTGAAGTGAAATGTGAGTTTTTAAATAAATAGGTGATGGTTGAATTGAGTTTTAATTGTGTTTACTTGTAATGTTTGTGACGTGATAAAGTTATATGTTTCATATATGTGAACTCACTGTGAGATTTGTGGTGTGTATAGGAAATAAATGAACTCATGACATTGTTTATAAAATTAATTATGAAATGTTTTACTTACAATAGTTACGGTAGGTTAAAGTTAAAGTTTAATGACTTACTAAGCTTTACTTTAGCTTACTCTGTATGTTATTGTAATCTGTAGTTAACATTTTGCGAAACTAGTCAAACGGGTCAACTTCGAGGCTCACACTATTCAGCTTCTATTTCAGTAGTTCGTTGATTCGTTATTTTGGTTTTATGGCATGCATATAGGATATTTGGAGTTGATGAGTTTTAAATTCTTGTTGGAATTGTAATGTGTTTAAAGTTGTTATATAATGTGAAGTTTTATGTTTTCATGGTAGGTTTATATAATGAATGTGGTGAAGTTATGAAACTGTTATGTTAATTTTTTCTTGTGAAATGGTTAACATTGAGAGATAATGTTTGGTTATATGCTTAGCTAAGTTTTAATGAATGGTTTTATAGTGGATGATATATGTGCCACTAGTTGGAAATGTTGTTGTATAATTAGTACAATGGTAGAAGGTCATTATGGTTTTAGCTGAACATGATTTGAGTTGTATTATAAGTTGGTATAAATGGATGATTTTGGCATATATTATTTGAGTCATAGTTAATGATTGAATACGATTAACATGTTAATTATGTTTTGAGTTGAATGTTTGATGTTAATGTTTAAATTGAGGTGCCAATGGGAGCATATTGGTTAGGCACTTAGATTGATTGTGAATTGGTATATTTTGACATGTTTTGGCACATTTTGATTAGGTTTGGATGTTGGTTAATGCATGACTTGGAACCTAAGAAAAGGTGTGTGAAAGGGCTTGTGTTTGAAAGTTTTTTTGGGTACACATGACCCGTGGCACGATCTGCCACACGACCGTGTGCCCCACATGGTTGCATGACACGGTCATGTGCCCTATTTAATTTTGGTGATTTTAGGATCACACGGTCTCAAAAAGTTGCATGGCAAAGCGACACAGTCGTGTGACCCTGAGTTACACGGGTATAGGTTATTACACAGTTTGGCCACATGGTCATGTCTCTGCTCCACACGGGCTGAGCCTTATCACACGGCCGTGTGACCCTTGTTTTCATTTTTATACTATTTTCATATTTTGATTCAATTTAATCTTTAGTTATTTCACAATCAGTTTTAATGTTGTGTAGGCTCGATTTAAGTCTCGTTTTAGTTTGAATGACATGTTGATTGAATGAAATTATTAATGTTTGTTTTAAAAATAATTTTTTGAATTAGAAATTATCTATGTTTGTTTTGTTAATGGTTGTAACTTTTCATAACCCTAATCTGACGACAAAGACGGGTGAAGAGATGGGTGAGAGGTGTTACAACAACTTAAATATTTGATAAAATAGACATATTCGTGGCGTGTAATACTATTCGCCATTTGAAAACATATTCCCAAGAATGTCCTTCTGTATGCATAACATCGTACAACGATCAACAACCTTGATGCATTCCTGGCTTGGTCCCTTCTAGTGAAATGGTTCAACCCAAGAACCTACATTACAAATAAACACCTATAACTTCAATATAACTTAATGAGTCTCGGCTAGTTTTACCTTTAAACGGCGATGTTGAATTCCTCAACTTAAGAATCCTGGAATTCCTTTCAAATTTTGGAGGATACTTTTTTATTCCTATCAGATAACTATAAGCCAACCTCTAACTCAACCACCTTGTGCACGTTCCATTTGATTGGCAGATTACAGACTTCTCATCTTATAGTGGACCCTATTTCACAATTGCTTGAAGATAAAAATTGGATGCATTCTCAAAATGATATACCTATGGATACTACTTTCGACGGATTCATATACCGACTCTAGTGGCTATCGGAATACCAGTCATGTCGTATCTTCATGTCAATCCAGACAACGAATTTGGTTTGATGAAGGTAATATTTTAGATCACCCAATGGAAGTTCAGATAACTTCGGATACAAAAAGGAAAATTTTCCAGATTTAGCAGACACTTACACCACTCATAATTACTTATATGCCAAGCTCACTTTCTGACCTAGTGGGTTATTATGGCAGATTCATTAGTCGAGTACTCTACTAACGACACCTTCAGAAAATGCCTCAAAAGCATACCCAGTTGTCACCACAGAGGTAGATTAACAACTTGCCACTTAGGTAATACAAAAATTGCCTAACAGGCTTTCCAAACATTACCCCACATAGGCTTTACAAGTAACCTGTCTCAAGGACTTCCTAAATAAATTGCCACCAAGGCTTTACAAGTGACTCACCACAAAGGTTTTCCAAGAAAATCATCACAAAGGCTTTGTAGGTGACTCACCACAAAGGTTTCCCAAGTAAATCACCACAAAAGGCATTACAGGTGACTCACCACAAAGGCTTTCCAAGTAAATCACCAAAAAGGCTTTACAGGTGACTTACCACAAAAGCTTCCCAAGTAAATCACCATAAAGGCTTTACAGGTGACTCGCCACAAAGGCTTTCCAAGTAAATTGTCACAAGGGATTTTTAGGTGACTCGCTACAAAAGCTTTCCAAGTAAATTACCACAAATGTAACACCCCTAACCCGTATTCATCGCCAGAACATGGTCACAGAGCATTACAAGACAAATGAAATAGTAAACCATTCAAATCATACATTAATACAAACATAATAAAATTACATTCAAATACATTCATAATGTCCCTTAATCGAGCCCTCGATGCTCAAAAACTAAAATAGAAACAATCCCAAACTAAATCAGAAACATTTGGAAATTTTAGGAAAAAGTTTCAAAATTTGGACTGCGGGGGTCATACAGCTGGGACACACGCCCGTGTCTCAAGCCATGTGGACATTCAAAATAGGGACACATGACCATGTCTTAGCCTGTGTCCATGCTCGTGTAACTCACTAACTTGGGTCACACGGCCAAGCCACATGCCCGTGTCCCAGGCTGTGTACCCCTCGAAATGACTACACACGCTCGTGTGCCATGTAACATCCCCAAACCCGACCCAATCCTAAGATCCATCCGCTACACACCCCCTTATCCAGCCTACCACACACCAGGGGACTATCGAGTCACCCTCTCCTTTTATCTCCAAAAAGGCAACCAATGCCATCCACGATGTAGCATATAGCTAACATCAAACCACGATGGAGCACACAAAATCCATCAAGCCACGATATGGCATCAAGTCGATATCAATCAAGGTAACCACGCCGAACTAAATCGCAAAGATCAACAATGCGACCTCGGCCGGCGCCAATCCACGATGTAGCACAAAGTCGACATCAACCACGCATCAAGTACACCGCACCTTCTTTCAAAACCCACCCATGCACATGTAACATAATATAATGACATAATGAATAAAGCGTACATGATATTCGTGCATACATTCATATTCATAGACATACTCACATACACGTATTAATAACCTCATCTCAACAGCTTTGATACTAACTTTGTTTATCGACATACCCTTTAAGGGTATCCGGTTCACATAGTCAATGCACTTATTAACACATATTTAACACATACACCTATCGCACACATATCATATACCAAAATCGATGGGTTAATCACACACCTTATAACTGAAGCTCTAATCCTCGATCCCGACACTATCGCTTAGCGAGACTACCGTTATCTACCTATCGTTTTCAGTTTACGCCCACACCCCGGTGGCCAATCTCGCATGCAGTAAATCGATCTCTTTTGAACTTCGGATGGGAGCTTTCCTTTCCCTCTTGACCGCACTTGCATCCATCGACACTTAATCGTAATCACACCATTAATCAACAAGTCATAATCTACTATTATTGAATTTAGATCACCTAATAACATCCTTACCAAATATCGAGATCCCGGCGCTACTTAATGCTTCCACAAACGACTAAACCACTCCAAAGAAAGTCTCTGCGTTAGGCTCTTCTCCCTTACAATCGGCCTTAGCATCAAACACTTAACAACCTTAGTCTTAATCGAATACCAAGTACATAACTTACCAAGATAAACCCTTACCACTACTTACCAAGTCGACTGCTAGCAACTGAGGCTTGACTGAATATCTCAAAATCCTAGAGTACCTTCAACAACGATTGCAATGAAAACCCGAAGAGATCTATGCTAATATTCGGCCAAGGTGCTACCAAATTGAAGAAAGGAAATTCGGCACAAAGGTGGGGAGTAGATTCGGCTAACAATGAAAGAAAATCAATGGAAAGGAGATAAGAGTTTCGGCCAAAAAGGTTTTAAGAAGAAGAGAGAAAGGTATGGGGGTGGACTTTCGGTTTAACATAAAATGGAAGCAAAGAAAGATGAAAGGGTGAGTGATTAGGCTAAGGACCCAAAAGAAGAAAGAGTGAGATGCAATGGAGGTTTCGGCTTAGGTGAAATATGAAGAATAAGTGGAGAATTTGACTAAGTCTTGAAGTTCCGGCCAAAAGAAATGGTGGAACAAATTCGGCAAGACCAAATGGAACCAAAAGGGTGGCCAAAGGTGAGCTCTCTCCCTATTTATAGAATTCGGCACCCCCTCCCCTTGAAGACTCCAACATACGGCCAATTCCTAAAATCCCTCCTAGCCATTAATTCAAACACATTTGAATTAATCTAAACTTTTAACTTACTCCTAGCCACCCATTTAAAAATCAATTCAAAATAAAATATAAATGTCCCACCTTTTATCCACTACCGCCCCTTCAATCTAAAATACAAGATAAAAATAAAACTCATCCTTATCTTCCACCGATTTTGAAACACAACCAGCTGTCCATGAAGACTCCATGTGCCATCCATCTTTGCCTCGCCCATTTGCCGCAAAATAAAAGAAAACCACCACTTATAGGTCTCGAACATGGGACTGTTAGAACCCATGCACCAAGTAACGCCTGTGCCACTCGGCCACATTGCTTTTTATGCCATAAAGCCCCCATCATTTAATCTTAACTCATTTTTACTTCAGCCCATCACCAAATAACAAAAACAAAACGCTAAATGCTGCTGTTCCTACTCGAACCAGCGCCCTTGCTCTCCATCAGCGCCCAAGTAGCGCATAAGTGCCACTTTGCCAACTGAACTTCCATGTACACCAAGCCACACCATTAATTTTAAGGCATACTTAGCCCAGCCCCTTGACGCACAAAAATAACACAAAATTGCTTCCCCAGCAGCTCGAACCTTTACCCCTTAGGCGCCACCTTCCCAAGCCCCAAGCAGCGCCTTCACGCCACTTTGCCAACTCCTTCCTTGTGTCCAAAATTCCACCAATTTATTTTAAAGCCTACTTGCCCTATTCCCCCTTTTTACACCTAAATCCAATTTTTTTTTTCCAAAGCATCCCCTTACAATTTAAGGTTCCCGAAACCCTTAAAACCTGCCCAAACATACTCCAAGTCTACTATCACTCGAATTAGGCATGAACGCATAACCCCTAAATCGGGATGCTACAATTCTACCCTCCTTAAAATAATTTCGTCCTCGAAATTACTTTACTAACAAACGTCCGTACAACCTATCTTACCACCTTACGCTTATGTCACAGACTCGATCTTACTAAGACTATCATACCTTCCCAACACAGTTTCTAAGTTCGATTCAAAATTCAAAACACCTCTCTTAGCAACACGTAAAAGACTAATTACAAGCAAGCAAAGCAATCAAAGCATGTACCAAAGCAAAGGAGCTTACCCGCTATCACATCCTTTGTTGACTCTGACTAGAACCATTCCTTCCATGGCTTGAACCACGACCCCTCGTCGCTCGAGGACAATTCTTAACCAGATGTGCCTTAGATCCGCACCGAAAGCATTCTTTACTATTTCCCCAACACTCTCCTGTGTGAGGTCTTCCACATCGAGCACAAGAACGATTCGATTCTCCGTACAAGTGCACTTACGGGGTTCTCGGTCCTTGGTCTTTTCGGCATTACCCAACGATCTTGATGGCCCAACATTTCTCTTATTCTCGCTCCTATTCTTCTCTCGGTTTTCCCTGATAGTCTTCTTAACCTCTTCAGCGATCCGTGCTTTCTCCACTAAAATGGCAAAGTCTCTTTCTCTGTACGGAGTGATCAACTCCCGCAACTCATCTCGTAGCCCATCTTCGAATCGAACACTCCTTTCGTAATCAGTAGCCACGATTCCTTTGGCGTACTGACTTAGTCGCACAAACTCAGCTTCATATTCCGCTACCGACTTATTCCCTTGTACTAGATTTAGAAACGCTTTCCTTTGCGAGTCCAAATAATCGCTCCTACATACTTCCTTCAACTTGGCCTTAAAGAAATCCCAATCCAATCGATCCGTCGGTACACCTTGTTTGACGTTGAGCCACTAACGATAAGCTTCGTCAAAACAACGAAACAAATACGCCATCGACTTTTCTTCATTGGTGCGGTCAAATCGTCCATGATTCTTTCAATCGCTTCTAGCCAATACTCGCTACGTTCGAGCTACTCCCGACACTCCTCTAAAGATCTCATTCAGATTCGATCTAAGCCTTTCCGATACCGACTTCCGAGTTCCATTTCCTCTACTAACTCCCGCTACTCGCTCTAGCACTCGCAACATGGCCCGCGATACTGCGTCATCTTCTCCTGCCTGATCTTGCTCCTCTACGTCTACTGCTGGCGGCACTTCACTTTCTAACCCATGGCTAGACCCTATCGGTTCCGATGCTGCCATTCTACCTCTACTGCGTCCTCTAGAACTCATCTCTATCGTCTTGACTTATCTGATTAAGAAGTTTTATGCGTTAGTAATTGTTCCACTATTTAACCGCGAGCATATTTTATGAATGAAAGATTTTAGAAGTAGTTCTTTCGATCACACAAGGTTTCAGTTCGAGTTTTACTACTCTAATTCAGAGAATCACTTTCACATTCATCAATAGAGACACCTTCATTTCTCAATGAAGACACATTCCTTCCTCAATAGAGGCACCTCCAGTGGTATCTACCACACACATTCACTATTCGGACCTTTCTGCCCGTTTCTACCCCAGGGGTATACCCGTCATTTTCCTACAGGGACATTTTCGTACTAAACCAGGGAAATTTTAAAACTTAACAAACCAGAACATTTTGAAATTTCCACATCGGGAGGGTATTTCTAAAAATTTGTCAAATTAGAGATACAGCAGAATTTTGGGAACCAGGGGTATTTTAGTAATTTTGTCAATCAGGGTAATTTTGTAAATTTCAAAAGTCGGGGTTTTATTTTGAAATACAAAAATTTGGATACTTTTGCAAAGTGAGAGAATTTTATTAAAGTTGGGGTTAACTCAGGAATTTTGAAAGTCAGGGGCATTTTAGTAATTTTCAACACAGGGGTATTTTTGTAAATTTTCCCAAATCGGGGTATATTGATAATTTGGAAACTAGAGATTTTTGCAAAGTAAAAATCATTTTAACAAAAGTTGAGGTAGTCATGTAATTTTACAATCTGAGGCATTTTTTTGTAATTTTGCCGTTAGGGGCATTTTGGTAATTTTGGTAAATCGAAAAAAATATTTTTTTTCAAAACCAGATTTAGGGTTTACAAACCAAAAGGGTAAATTTAAAATTGTAAAACCAAGAATTTTAAAACAAGAAGGCTAATCCTTTCGGTTTTAATAATTGGTTCACCGTGAACAAGTCCTCTTGGTTAAGGTGAACCGTAGCTACGCACTGTAGGATTCAAGTGGAGAGGAGGTGAGTCACGCGATGCTTAAATACCAAGCTCCCACCTGAATACCACTCCTAGACATGCGCACAGTGTTACCACACCTTAACACTACGACTTACTTCACAGTTTGTTTAGTAACCTTAAGTCTTATGCATATGTTTGGGTAGACTAGTCCTAGGGTTCAACTGATCCTAATTCACTAATCTACGAGCCCAACAAAGCCCATAACAGTTCATATAACAAATTACTTCACAAGTCTGAAGTACTTACATGGTGGACTCGGGCCGGAGGTACAGGTGCCATGCCGAATAACTGAAAAACCATATTTTGAAAAGCCCATTTTGAAAATGTTTTTGGGCCCAAAACCTCAAAGTCGAAGTTTTGAACCGGCTCGATACCAATCAGAACATCCCCAAACCCGACCCAATCCTAAGATCCATCCGCTACACACCCCTTATCCACCTACCACACACCAAAGGACTATCGAGTCACCCTCTCCTTTTATCTCCAAAAGGCAACTAATGCCATCCACGATGTAGCATATAGCTAACATCAAACCACGATGGAGCACACAAGAATCCATCAAGCCACGATATGGCATCAAGCGATATCAATCAAGGTAACCACGCGAACTAAATCGCAAAGATCCACAACGACCTCGGCCACGCCAATCCACGATGTAGCACAAAGTCGACATCAACCACGCATCAAGTACACCCGCACTTCTTTCAAAAACCCACCCATGCACATGTAACATAATATAATGACATAATGAATAAAGCGTGTACATGATATTCGGGCATACATTCATATTCATAGACATACTCACATACACGTATTAATAACCTCATCTCAACAGCTTTGATACTAACTGTTTATCGACATACCCTTTAAGGGTATCCGGTTCACATAATCATCGCACTTATTAACACATATTTAACACATACACCTATCGCATACATATCATATACCCTAAATCGATGGGTTAATCACACACCTTATAACTCAAGCTCTAATCCTCGATCCCGACACTATCGTTTAGCGAGACTACCGTTATCCGCCTATCATTTTCCGTTATACGCCCACACCCGTTGGCCAATCTCGTCATGATAACCGATCTCTTTTGAACTTGGGATGGGAGCTTTCCTTTCCTCTTGACTGGCACTTGCATCCATCGACACTTAATCAGAATCACACCATTAATCAACAAGTCATAATCTACTATTATTGAATTTAGATCACCTAATAACATCCTTACCGAAATACTGAGATCCCGAAGCGCTACTTAATGCTTCCACAAACGCTGACTAAACCACTCCAAAGAAAGTCTCCTACGTTAGGCTCTTCTCCCCTACAATCGGCCTTAGCATCAAATACTTAACAACCTTAGTCTTAATCGAATACCAAGTACATAACTTACCAAGATAAACCCTTACCACTACTTACCAAGTCGACTGCTAGCAACTGAGGCTTGACTGAATATCTCAAAATCCTAGAGTACCTTCAACAACGATTGCAACGAAAACCCGAAGAGATCTATGCTAATATTCGCCAAGGTGCTACCAAATTGAAGAAAGGAAATTCGCACAAAGGTGGGGAGTAGATTCGCTAACAATGAAAGAAAATCAATGGAAAGGAGATAAGAGTTTGACCAAAAGGTTTTAAGAAGAAGAGAGAAAGGTATGGGGTGGACTTTCGGTTTAACATAAAATGGAAGCAAAGAAAGATGAAAGGGTGAGTGATTGGGCTAAGGACCCAAAAGAAGAAAGAGTGAGATGCAATGGAGGTTTCAGCTTAGGTGAAATATGAAGAATAAGTGGAGAATTTGACTAAGTCTTGAAGTTCCAGCCAAAAGAAATGGTGGAACAAATTCGGCAAGACCAAATGGAACCAAAAGGGTGGCCAAAGGTGAGCTCTCTCCTATTTATAGAATTCGCACCCCTCCCTTGAAGACTCCAACATACGGCCAATTCCTAAAATCCTCCTAGCCATTAATTCAAACACATTTGAATTAATCTAAACTTTAACTTACTCCTAGCCACCCATTTAAAAATCAATTCAAAATAAAATATAAATGTCCCACCTTTTATCCACTACCGCCCTTCAATCTAAAATACAAGATAAAATAAAACTCATCCTTATCTTCCATCAATTTTGAAACACAACCAGCCTGTCCATGAAGACTCCATGTGCCGTCCATCGCCTTGCCCAATTTGCTGCAAAATAAAAGAAAAACCACGCCCATAGGTCTCAACATGGGACTGTTAGAACCCATGCACCAAGTAACGCCTGTGCCACTCGGCCACATTGCTTTTATGCCATAAAGCCCCCATCATTTAATCTTAACTCATTTTTACTTCAGCCCATCACCAAATAACAAAAACAAAACGCCAAATGCTGCTGCTCCTACTCGAACCAGTGCCCTTGCTCTCCATCGGCCTAAGTAGCGATAAGTGCCACTTTGCCAACTGAACTTCCATGTACACCAAGCCACACCATTAATTTTAAGGCATACTTAGCCCAGCCCTTGACGCTTTAAAATAACACAAAATTGCTTCCCAAAGACTCGAACCTTTACCCTTAGGCGCCACCTTCCCAAGCCCCAAGCAGCCTTTCACGCCACTTTGCCAACTCCTTCCTTGTGTCCAAAATTCCACCAATTTATTTTAAAGCCTACTTGCCCTATTCCCCTTTTACACCTAAATCCAATTTTTTTTTCCAAAGCATCCCTTATAATTTAAGGTTCTCAAACCCTTAAAACACCTTAAACATACTCCAAGTCTACTATCACTCGAATTAGGCATGAACGCATAACCCCTAAATTGGGATGCTACATGCCAAGTCGTGTGCTAGGCCATGTAATTGCCTGGCTTGCATGCCATGAAACTATAGGGGACACACGAGCGTATCGCATGGCCGTGTGTCACACACAGCTAAGAGACACGCTCGTGTCTCAGGCCGCGTGGCCTCAAAATGAACCTTAAAACACAAGTTTACCATTTCAAGTTTGCTTAAACCTTATGAAATTCAAATACCAACCAAAATACTAATTCAAAATGACATTAATAAACACATCAAAACTAACCTAATAAGTGCCTAACCAATGTACCCTTATTCGTACCACAAATATATACAATTTTAGAACAAAATAACATTGATTCAATTCATCAATTCACTCAAGAAATCCCTAATCAAAATACTTATCAAAGGTACCACAATCACAACATTTCAATTATATATTCACCATACATACTAGCATAACAACTATACCTCATTCCCATATAATATGTAAGTTGGTTATTTGTAGAAAATATCAATCATAATATTTGCATAAGCCAAACATTAACCAAAACAGCACTAGAGCCTATACATGCCATATAATCTGAATTAAAACATTCTAAAAACTATCGAGATAAGCTGGATAGTGTAACTTGAGTGCCAATCCGATCGTCCAACCTTCCAAGAATCTACAATGACATTAAACAACACAAGTAAGGTTAATGAAGCTTAGTAAGTTCAATGAGTTAAATGATAAATCTTACCGAACTAACTATAATAATTCAAACAATAATAACCATCTAAGAGAACTCTCTGTCATTCACAACTTCAATCAATAAATTCATCCATGTTTAGATTAATCAGAAAAAAATAACATATATTTCAAATTCATTAACAGATTACCTTATCGAAATTTTCCATTTGAAGAACGACTTATGGAAAGAGAGCATTGTCAATAGAAGCTCATAGCTGGTCCACCAGAACACACCAACAGAAGCTCCTAAAAGCTAAACAGAAACTCGAAAGAGCTAAATAGAAGCTCGTGAGAGCTGAACAGAAGCTCGTGAGAGCTGAACAGAAGCTCGTGAGAGCTGAACAGAAGTTTGAAAGAGCTTAACAGAAGCTCGTGAGAGCTTAACAGAAGCTCATGAGAGCTTAACAGAAGCTCGTGGAAGTTGAACAGAAGCTCGTAAAAGCTAATCCACCAAAATCACGCCAAACAAAAAGTAAAACACGAGAGTTTGCAAAAAATGCTGAACAATGATTTACTTGGGTAATATGTCGATATCTCCCTCCAATACCATCTCCACTCCAAATCTCCGTCATACACTAAAACACGAATGTACTCAAATCTCGCGTTCAATTCAAACCGAATATCCAATTCAATATTATAATTCAAACAATAATCCATTTCCAACAATAGAATATATATAATACCAATCACCAATTAATACAAATGTTAAATTTAATCGTACAAACTTACCTGAACTGAATTGTAGTCGTTGCAGAAGTTCGGGACTATTTCGCTATTTTTCCTTTTCCACGAGTATCTACGAGATTTTGATCTAAAATGTAAAATTCTTCATTTATTAGCATATATTTCAATTCCAAACTATTTTACAATTAATACCCTTTTATTTTTCAAAATTACACGATTACCCTAAACTTTTACCATTTTTGCAATTTAGTCCCTTAACCTGAAATTCATCAAATTAACCATTTTTCTCAAGTCAATATTTTATCCAAATATACTAGGCCCTTGAAAAGTCCCTAATAAACATCAAATTCACTAGTAAACCCTAAAATTTTGACATTTTCACAATTTAATCCTAAAATCAAAATTTAACAAAAATCACTTTACAAAATCATCACACAACACAATCAAAGCTCCAAATACATGATATTCAACAATTGTAACTTCCAAAATTTTTAACAGAATCAAAAACGAAGGTACAGGCTAGTTGGACCTAGTTGCAACGATCTAAAAAACATAAAAATTACAAGAAACATGATTAGAATGGACTTACATGAAAGCTTCCTATGCTAGTCAGAACTTCTCCTCACCATAACTATGGCTTTCGGCCATTGAAGAAGAAAATGAATAGGAAAACTTTAAATCTTCAATTTTTTTATTTTAATTTCAACTAAATTATAAGTTTGCCATTATAATTTCATTATTTTGTCATTTTCCATCGATTTGTCGTCCCACTATATTATTTAGGGACTAATTATCTCTTAAGTCCTTACTCAATTATTAATTCAACCATTTCATCACCTAATTACTTTAATTAGCAAGTTTTGCACCTTTTACAATTTAGTCTTTTTCTTTTAATTAACTATCTAAACGTTGTTATTTCTAAACCAAATTTTAATACAACTTTAATGACTCTATAAATATTCTAAAAATAATATTTATGAGTCAATACAACAAAAATTTTTGGTCCCAAAACCACTGTTCTGTCACCACTAAAAATCGGGCTGTTAGAACTCTCCCCTAGGAAATTTCGTCCTCGACATTGTTACCTAACAATGGATTCGAGTATTGAATTCTCATTGATTCTTCAGTTTCCTAGGTAGCTTCTTCTGAACCATGACGATGCCACAAGACTTTTACTAATGGTTCTCGTTTATTTCGCATTTCTTTTACTTCCTGAGCTAAAAGTCTCACTGGTTCCTCTGAATACGTCAAATCTGACTGTAGTTCAATCTCACTATGAGGAATCACCAGTGAAGGATCAAATCTGTACTATCTCAACATAGATACGTGGAACACATTGTGGATTTTCTCGAGTTCTGAAAGCAAAGTTAATCTATAAGCTACACGGTTGATTCTTTCAACAATTTCATACAGTCCGATAAATCTTGGACTCAGCTTTCCTTTCCTGCCGAAAAGTAGCACTTTCTTCCACAAAGAGACTTTCAAGAATACTTAATCGCCAACCGCAAATTCTATATCTTTTTCTTTTTAGGATCGCATATGATTTCTGATGATAAGATGCCGCTTTCAAACTATCCCGAATAATTTGAACTTTGTCTTCTGTTTCTGGAAACACGAAAATATACATTTTTGCATGCCCTTTTTAACTCAATTTCATGTAGTTTCGGTAAAATTCTTTTTGAAAAATATATAATAATTATAAAATAATTAAATTGCACTCAAATTATGAACATTTTGAATTTTAATTCATTTTATATCAAATTTTGATTAATTTTGATTATTTTCGACAGATTTGCACAAAGGGCGGAAAACGGCTCGGCAGACACTGCTAGAAGCACAAAATCGAGAAGCAATTTTGAAGTATCAAGGCGAATTAATTTTTTAGCCTAAGACGGTCCAAATTATGTTTATTAATTCATAATATAATTAATTTTAATTTTAATCCAATTTAATTTGGGTTAAATAAATTATTATTAATTAACTATGAAAAGGGCCCCAGTTGAGCTGAACTGAGAAAATCGATCCAACCGAGCACCGGGCAGCCCAAAACCGTCCCACATGCTGACCCATCAGCTTGTTTTTTTTTATTATTTGGCTTGAAAAATGGCCCTTGAAGACTCCTTCAATTTGCATTCAAACCCCTCCACTATCCATTTCTTTTAAGATTTGCCCCTACCTAAAAATATCATGTTTGAAATCTTCAAACATGCCACATGTGTGGCCGGCCATGGGGGGAGTCTTTGGCTGCTGATTTTGGCTATTTTTAGCAGCCTTCTCAACCTATAAACACCCCCTTGGCTGCTCACTTCAAGCACATTTCAACTCTTCTCATCTCTTCACTTCTCTCTCATTTTTCTCTCTTCATTCCTTTCCATTGTTCTTCATTTTCTTCCCCTATTCTCTTGCCAAATTTACCTTTTGAAAAAGATTCAATCAACCACCATTTGGACCAGCATTCAAGTGTTCGTAGAAGCCTCGGTTTGACAAGAACAAACGGAGAAGGAGGAGTGGAGCAAATTAGTCAAGCCACAAAGAAAACAAAAAATTTGATTCTTATTCCCTATCCTTTTAATTTTGTTGTTGTTATGATGAACATGTCTATGAATATTTGTGATGTTGATATGTTTAATTCAATTAATATGGATTAAATTTAATTCGTGTTAGGTTGATTGCATTTCGTCTACTTAATTTATTAAAATTGTGTTTGTATTGTTATAGGCATTGGTAAGATGTTTGATTAAGTAAAGCCAAGACTAAGTTATTCTTGCATTACAATTGTAAGGTAACTAATGGATTAATTATTTAAATGGATTAAAATTGTAATTAATTGACACGATACTTAATCAGTGCATGTTTAATCATCTAAGGTAGCTGAGGGTTAAATTAGCAATGGTATCTAGCGATACATTAGACTTGCATAACTTGCAGGATTATTGTGATTAAACTGTTTCAAGGTAGAAATACATTGTTACCTCACATAATCTTTTATGTGCTTATGAGATTGAATTTATTATTTGAATTAGCATAGAGATATGTACAAGAGATTATTTTAATTTCATAAGTATGTATGTGCATTAATGCATTTGCTTATTAGAATCTGTTTACTCGGTTGAATTGACATAGAGATATAGTCAAGATATACATGGATTTTGGTAGGTAAGTATGTTCATACGTTAGCAAATTACCGAGTTGTCGTGAATTTATTCGTAACAACATGAACATGAGTTTAATAATTCTAAGTTAAGAAATGCAATTAATCTAACACAATTATGTCATCTTGATTAAAATCATCTTTTGAGATCGTGCATAGGAACTTTTATTTTATTTTTATTTATTTTACTTTGTTAAATTCTAGTTTTTAATCACTTCTTCAAATCAAAATATTTTTCTTCGCCAAAGTGTTTTTAAAATTGCATTCATAAATAATTCTTTTCACAGTCCCTGTGGGTACGATAACTCGATGTTTACTTGTCACTTTATTACTTATTGCGGTTTTGTACACCTGCACATTTCCGTCGTTCCAATTTTTTGGTGTCGTTGCCGAGGACTGTTTTAAAAGACAATATTTATGAAATTGTTAATTTTGCATTTTGGGCTTTTTTGTTAAATTTTAATTCCAATTTTTTTGTGTAACAGCCCGATTTATACCTTAGTCGAAAAGTGGTTTCGAGACCACAAATCTGAGTTTGAATAATATTTTTAATATTATTTTATGTGTTGTTGATATGTGACCAAGAACGTGGTAAATTTTCGTGAGTTAATTTGTCCGTCTATTTGTTTAATTTGTCAAAAGGATGGAATTGCATTAAATGTGAAAGTTGCTTACTATTTGTTAAAGTATCAATGTGTTATGGCTTTGTTAAGGTGGTGGCCTTAAGTTGCTTTTATACCAAATTATAGATAGTGGATGAATAAAAGTCTTAAATGCCCATATTATATAATTGTTTTAATTATATGAATGAAGGCTATTTTGGTAATTGAATTGTTAATATTAGATTAATGAAACAAAAAGACGAATGTTCATCTTTTATTTCTCTCCTTGTTGCCGAAAAGAAAAGAAAGAAAATTTAGTTAGGGCATTCGGCCATTTGAGGGCTTAATTCAAGGTATGTTTGATTTCGATTTTTGATAATTTCTACATTTTCATGATCGTTGCTTTGTGCTTTACAAACCCATGCTCAAATTTTATGTATTGATAGTGTTTGTGAAATGTGCCATTGATGAAAGTGTGAGCTTTGTGATGAGTGTTGGTGTTAAATGAAAGATATGTGTTTAATGAACATGTGTTGTTCTTGAATTTTTTATAAATTTAGCTAATTAGGGAAAAATCATGAAAATAGCAATTTGAAGGACTTAAATGTAAAATAGATGAGGTTTGTATTAATATGGGAAGAATTTGGCTAAGCACATGTGTATTGAAATTTTGAGTATTTGATGATTTAGTGAAATAGAGACTAAAGTGTCGAAATGTGAAAATGTGAGGGCTATTTTGTAAAATGCCCTAAATATATGTGTTTGGACTAAAATGAATGATTTGATGATTGAATGGATTGAATTTGAATGTGTATAGACCAAGAGAGGAGAGGTTCGGATCGAGATCGAGGTAAAGATAAAGTGCTCGATTAATCAACTGTATCGATAGTTCGACATCTGAGGTAAGTTCGGATAGGATACATACTAATAAGATATGTTTTAGCATTGTGAAATGAATATGTATTTGTGTATGAAAGTGAGTTGCTATGTGCAAGATTTTTAGTTGATGGCACTAAGTTTGCGAAATTGAAATCGAAACAGAAATGAATAGCACTGTGTGTGTGATGATATGAAAGCTTCGGCTTATGGACCTAGCACTGTGTGTGCGATACCGAGATAAGTCGGTTGGAAGATTAAGCACTAAGTGTGCGATGATGATTATGATCCGATTATGAAATTAGCACTAAGTGTGCTAAATAATCAAAAAGAATAGTAAAGGTTGAACGAGAGGTAATATCGAGCAATTGAGTTGCATGAATGGTGAGTAACTATGTGTTGATCAAGGTACGTTTGAACCTATGTGATTGATGATAGCCTTAATAGTTATATGAATAGATACTTAAGCATATGTTGAGATTGATGATAAGCCTAATTGTGCAATTTATCTATGTGATGATTTATTTGTGTAAAATGTGGTATTATTGAGCAATATGTATTAAATTACGAACTTACTAAGCTTTGGAAAGCTTATTGTGTGATTTGTCTTTCTACTTTGTAGTGTCAGTAAAGCTAGCTCAGATCTGGGGATCGTCAGCATCTCAATCACACTATCGGCAATCCATTTTGGGGTATTTTGAAAAGATGTACATAGTTAAAATATGGCATGTGTAGGCTAGTTATTTGAATCATGTTTGAGATTTGTAAGTAGCCATGAGATGTGGCTAGATATGTGAAAGTTTTTGGCATGAATGACTTTGGTTTATATGATGCATCTTTTGGTAATGGATTGTGAGTTGAGAAATTGACTTATGGATGGAAATTTTGGTGATGGTATGATGCTAGTAGGAATAAGTAAAATTGGGAATGAATTATGCTTGTGATAAGATAAGTTTTGGTCTTAAATTTGGTATGAATAGAATTGGTATTGAATACAGGGTTTGAATGATTATTTTGGTATGCTTTTGGGTAGTCATAAGTGCATTAGTTGTTTTGGTAAATGTTGCTTGTAGGTATGACCCATTTGGGTGGCATTTTGGTCTTTCAAATGACCTATAATGTCACACGACCATGGCACACGGGCGTGCCTAGTGACTGTGGGGTAAAGTCAGTAGCTTGCTTAAGGGCACACGGCTATGGCACACGGGCATGCCTAGAAGCCGTGTGAGAAAGTCAATATATGGCCTAGTAGTGCACGGCCTTAGCATACGGGGGTGCTTGGTAACCGTGTTGCTTTGGCAGGATTGACCACGGCCAGGGTACACGGGCGTGCTTGATGGCCGTGGTGAAGAATCAGGTTCGACCAAGGGGAGGACACACGGGTGTGTCTAGCAGCCGTGGAGGGCACACGGTTGGCTCCCACGGGCGTGTATCCCTTATATTTTGGATAAGTTTTTAAGGTTTTGAGAACTTTTGTATGTGTTTCGATTTAGTCCCAATCCTTCTCTAGCATGTGATTAAGGTCTTATAGGCCTCAATAAGGGACTATATGTTTATGTTTTGATGTGATATACTAATAATTGACTTTGTGTCGTGAATGGGTTGTTAAATGATTTGATTGTTCGATAATGCCTCTTAACCCTATTTTGGTGATGGTTTCGAGTTACGGGTGTTACATTTTATTGGTATCAGAGCTACAGTTTAGTCGATTCTCGGACTAACGTAGCGCATGTGAGTTTAGCTATACATTCCATATATGAAATTGCGATAGTGTGATGAATTCTGACAGTTGAAAATGTGTTTTCATATATTAATGGACCCCAATCGAGCAGTTGCTGACGATGTAGAAAGTAATGCGCCTGCTCCCACTCAAGGGACAACATCGGCCACATCTAGGCCGAATGAAAGTAGTGAGGGAGGAGAGGCTAAGCAAGCCTTCTTTCAAATGATGAGTGAATGGTTTTCAAAATTCGTTCAAACGAATCCGGCTGCTCCACAACCTCCACCCCCACAAGTACCTATTGTGCTGCAAGTTATAGATCCAATTAGATTGAATAAACTTCCCGTAGACAGGATTCAGAAGTATGGGGCCGAAGAGTTTAGGGTCACGGCTGATGATGATGCTGAGCGGGCTGAGTTTTGGCTCGAGAATACCCTTCAAGTATTTGATGAGATGTCGTTGACTCCAAACGAATGTATTAAATGCGTTATTTCGTTGTTGAGGGATTCAGTTTATAATTGGTGGAAGACATTGATATCTGTGGTTCCGAGAGAGAGAATCACTCGGGACTTCAAGCTGAGTTCAGAAAGAAGTATATCAGTCAACGCTTCATTGATAAAAAACGTAAAGAGTTTTTAGAGCTAAAATAGGGTCGTTTGTCTGTTACTGAGTACGAGCGAGAATTCATCAGATTGAGTCCATACGCGAGAGAATGTGTTTCGACTGAAGCTACTATGTGTAAACGTTTCATAGAAGGATTGAATGAAGACAATAAGTTTTTGGTTGGGATACTAGATATAAACAAATTTGTTGTATTAGTTGAAAGAGCATGCAAAGCCGAGGAACTCAATAAAGAAAAGAAGAAAGCTGATTCTGAAGCTCGTGATGAGAGAAAGAGATCGATGAATAAATTTTCTTAGCCTTCTACAAAGAGATTTAGAGATGCAAGGAATCGTTCAAATGCTTCGTTTGGACATCCAAGTAAACATCGTTCGAGACAAAGTACTGGATTACGAATTCAAGTTCCAAATGAATTAAGTGTTGGCAGTGTTAAGAGTAATAAGCCCGAGTGTAGACAATGTGGGAGACGACATGTGGGAGAGTGCTGGGGCAAGTACAACAATAGAGCTTGTTATAAATGTAGATCCCGAGATCATTTTATTCGAGATTGCCCGAAGATGGTGGAAGAGGAAAATGTTCAGAATGAAAGACCAAGTAATGTGACAGCCAGGGGTAGACCACCCAGAAACACCAAAAATATGAGTGAGAGCCAGAGAGTATAGCTGTGAGGTCGAAAGTGAGAGTTCCTGCCCGAGCCTATGCTATACGTGCACGAGAGGAAGCATCATCTCCCGATGTTATCACTAGTACTTTCACTTTATTTGATACTTATGTCATTGCATTGATAGATCCAGGATAAAATCATTCCTATGTGTGTATGAATTTAGTATTGAATAAGACTCTACCTGTTGAGTCTACTGAATTTGTAATTAGAGTATCGAACCCATTAGGCAAGTGTGTTTTGGTGGATAAGGTGTGCAAGAATTGCCCATTGATGTTTCGTGATTTATGTTTTCCGGTCAATTTGATGTTGCTACCATTTGATGAATTTGGTATAATTTTGGGTATGAATTGGCTTACTTTGCATAATGCCATTGTGAATTATAAGAGAAAGAGCATTGAATTGAAGAGTCAGAATGATGAGATAGTTCAAATTGAGTCCAGTGATATGAAAGGATTACCAGCTGTTGTACCTGCGATGAAAGCTATGAACTATGTGAAAAAGGGTTGTGAAGCCTATTTGGCGTACGTAATTGATACAAAAGTGTTGGAAAAGAGAGTCTATGGTATGTGAGTTTCTAGACGTGTTTCTTGAAGAGTTGTCGGGATTACCTCCAATTCGAGAAGTTGAATTTGGTATTGAATTAGTGCCGAGAACCACTCCCATTTCGATAGCTCCAAACCGAATGGCACTAACAGAATTGAAAGAGTTGAAATCCCAGTTACAGGAGTTGAATGATAGAGGATTTGCACGACCGAGTTTCTCACCTTGGGGAGCTCCTGTGTTATTTGTGAAAAAGAAAGATGGAACTATGAGAATGTGTATTGACTATCGACAATTGAACAAAGTGACAGTAAAGAAAAAAATATCCGTTGCTTCGTATTGATGATTTGTTTGATCAGCTGAGAGGAGCTACAGTGTTTTCTAAGATAGATTTGAGATCAAGCTACTATCAATTGAGAGTTAAAGAATTTGATGTACCGAAAACTGCTTTCAGAACAAGGTATGGACATTACGAATTCTTAGTGATGCCTCTTGGACTGACCAATGCTCCTGCAGTGTTTATGGATCTAATGAATAGGATATCCAGACCTTTTTTGAATCGCCTTGTTGTAGTGTTCATAGATGATATTTTGATTTATTCATGTAATGAGATGCAACATGCCGAGCATTTGAGAATTGTGCTACAAACTCTGCGTGAGAAACAATTGTATGCAAAGTTTAGCAAATGTGAATTTTGGTTGCATGAGGTCAGTTTTCTGGGGCATATCATATCAGCTGCTGGGATACGACATGATCTGAGTAAAATCTCTACTATTTTGGAATGGAAGCCTCTGAGAAGTGTGTCTGAAATTCGTAGTTTTTTGGGACTAGCGAGATATTATAGACGATTTGTGAAAGGCTTCTCGATAATTGCAACCCCATTGAAAAAGTTGTTACAGAAAGATGTTAGATTCGAGTGGTCAAAAAGTGCCAATAGAGTTTTGAACAGTTGAAGGTGTTGTTGACGAAAGCACCAGTATTGATTCAATCTGAACCAGGCAAAGAGTTCATAGTTTATAGTGATGCATCTTTGAATGGTTTAGGCTATGTGCTGATGCAAGAAGGGAAAGGCATTGCCTACGCTTCGAGACAGTTAAAACCGCATGAAAGAACTACCCAACGCATGATCTTGAATTGGCTGCGATTGTGGTCGCATTGAAGATTTGGCGTCACTATCTGTTTGGAGAGAAATATCACATTTATACTGATCATAAGAGTTTAAAGTACTTGTTGACTCAGAAAGATTTGAATTTGTGACAGAGAAGATGGTTAGAATTGTTGAAAGACTATGAACTTGTGATAGATTATCACCCGGGTAAAGCTAATGTTGTAGCTGATGCCTTGAGTCGTAAATCGTTATATGCTTTACGAGCTATGAGCAATCGGATAGATATGTGTGATGATGATGTGGTTGCAGCTGAATTGAAAGTAAAACCATTTTTCACGACAGATATATGATGCTCAGAAAAATGATAATGAGTTGTTAGCAAAAAGAGTTTAATGTGATTCGAATGCTAAATCAGAATTTTGAGTTGATAGTGATGATTGTTTGATATTTAGAGATCAGATTTGTCTTACGAGAAATTCAGAGTTGATTTAAATGATTTTGAATGAAGCTTACAATAGTCATTTGACTATACATTCGGGGAGTACGGAAATGTATAATGACCTGAAACAGTTCTATTAAGGGCATGGTATGAAAAGAGATATTTTTGACTTTGTGTCGAAATGTTTAGTTTATCAACAAGTTAAGGCTGAACATCAAGTTCCGTCTGGTTTGTTGCAACTGATTATGATTCCTGAGTGGAAATGGGAGAGAATTATGATGGACTTTGTGCCGGGTTTGCCCTTATCTCTGAGCAAGAAAGATACGATCTGGGTGATAGTGGACAAATTGACAAAATCAACTCATTTCATTCCGGTGAGAATCGATTATTCTTTAGATAAGTTAGCTGAACTGTATATCGATGAGATTGTGAGATTGTAGGAGGTACCGTTATCTAGAGGTCTGATAGAGATCCGAGATTTACCTCGCGATTTTGGAAGAAATTGCAAGATGCTTTAGGCACGAAATTGCATTTCAGTACTGCGTTTCATCCACAAACGGATGGTCAATCTGAGCGAATCATTCAGATTCTCGAAGACATGTTGAGATGTTGCTTACTTGAATTTGAAAGTACGTGGGAAAAGCATTTATCATTTTGTACAATCCTAAATTGGGGGCTCTGCATTTGTAATGTGTTATGAGTGTATGCTGTGCTATGTGTGTTATTCTGGTGTGTTTAGAGGTTTCGGGTGTAACAGCCCGATTTAGGGGCTAGTCAGAACAGTGATCTCGAAATCACTAATTCGAGGATAGATAAAATTATTTTCATGTTATGTTATGTGTTATAACATGTTTATAAGGATCTATGAAAATTTTGGTGCCTTAATTTTATCGATTTCTAGCTAAATCGCGAAAAATGACTAAATCGCATAAAGTGTAAAAGTTCCAATTTAATTTCTAAGGGTGCCATATAGCTATGGAATATTAATTGGAGGTCCTTAAAGTGCAAATAGGCCATTGGGGGAGTGATGGCCGGACATAGGGGACAAAGAATTGACTTTGTCAATGGTTAGGTGGAAATTTGGTGATAAAAGATTTATTTTTATCATAAAATAAAGAAAAGAAAGCTATCATCTTTTCTCCATCTTCTCTCCACCGAAAATGAGCAGCAACAAAGGGGTTTTGAAGCTTAAAATTTCAGCAAGCAATCCTCCTCTCTAGTAAGTGATTTTGATAATTTTTCTTGATAAAAATTGTACTTTTGGAGTCCCTAAAGCTTAAGCTTTCTAAAGAGGGAACTATTTTGCATTATGGTAAAAAGTTTAGAGATTTGCCATGTGAGATTATAAGTTGTTAGCTGAGTTTTTATGGAATAAAATGAATGATAGGATGATGAGAAACAACTTTTGTGAAAGGTGTTGCCATGAAAACACCTAATTGGGACTAAAATGCAAAAATTGTGATTTGTTCATTAAAGCATGAAATAGTTGGAATTATGAGTAGTTGTAAGAGGATTAAATGTTCAGCTAAGTTTGTTTAACAAGAAAATGTGACAAAATTTTATTTACGATCCTAGGGGCAAAATCGTAATTTTGCCAAAGTATAGAGGCAAAATGGTCATTTTTCCTAAGTGGATATCATGTTGTAATATGATCATTAAGTGATGAAACGAGTAAATTTAATTGTTCTAGATCAAAGAAAATGAGTTTCAGACCTAGAACAGATGAAAAGAGAAATGTGGGCAAATAGTCTTTTCCGGCTATTTCGACAACGAGGTAAGTTCATGTGTAATTATTGAAAGTATGCATGAGTTTATGTAAGTATTCCGATGTTTTATGGAATGTATATTCACTCTATAGATGTATGATACATATATTATTTGATGGGATGTCATGATAATTGAGTCCTAGACTAATGAGAAATGCATGTAGAATGTTGAGACGATAGTTAAAGCCTCGTATAAGACCATATTGAATTATGGATTTGATGTAAGAATTTGTATAAGACCATGTTAGGGACATGGCATCGACATGTTAATCCAAGTAAGACCCTATTGGTGTACGATTTCTATGTGACTTCATGTGTCTGAGACTCAAGAGAATATTTTATAACTTGAGTATTTCAGTAGATATGATGAATGCATGTGGTTGTACCACGAGAAGCACAGGTATGTGTTAGGATTGAAAGGTGATGAACTTAATTTATGATGAACCCTTCATGGGAAATGCATAAATAATTCACCTTAGTTGCATGAGACAGATTTATTGACGTAGTGCGTGAATGTTAGCAAGAATAGAAGTGTACATAAATGTTCTTGAATGAACATTTAAGGTAGAGGTAAGCTGGTGGGTTGTTATTCACGAATGATAAATGACGGTGAGCTATGTGCGGTATCACCTCATTGTTGGTAGTGGTGGGCTGTACGCGATACCATCAGTTGTATTAATACTGGTGAGCTAAGTGCGTAACCCCCGAGAGATGGGTAGCTTATTGAAAATGTCTGATGTGTTGTCTTATGTGATTACATGACAATCAGTGTAGGAATGGAATCTAGTTAAACGAAGCAATTGGCTTGTAGTATGGTAAGAGATAGAATGAGTAAGCTTCAAGAGCGGTTGAGTAAGAAATCATTAGTTAATGGGAAAGACGCAGCATAAAGATGCTTTGTGGTGGTGTACATTCAATGAACTTATAAAATTGTCATTTTATACAGATGAACTTACTAAGCATTATTGCTTACTCCTCTTTCTTTCCCATCTCTTATAGGTTATTTTAACTAGCTCGAGTTGGAGGTCGCGGAGATGTTATTACACTATCGAAAGCGTACACATTGTACGAGGTATCAAGACTTTCGAGTCATGGCATGTATAGGGCTAGAATTTAAGGTTGATTAAGTTGTTGTTAATGTACCAAATTATGTTGGCCGAAGAGGGTTTATAGTTTAAAAGTGTATAGCCATTGATAATGGCTTAAGTCATTGTAATTGTATGGGAGGAAAACCTTATTTTCATGAATCAATGCATAAGATCATGTGTTTTAGTTGATAAATTGAGCCTTTACTAAATTGGTATATGTATGTGTGTAGGTGAGAGTGGTAAGAAGGCTTGGTAGATAGCCTCTAAGTGTCCACACGATTAGACAGACGGGCGTGTGTCTAGGCCGTGCAAACCCTGCACCTTATTATTAAATGTCAGAATAGGCCACGGGTAGATCCCACGGCCGTGTGCATGAGCCGGGTAAGACCCACGGCTTGGGCATAGGCGTGTGCTCAGGCCGTGTCGAATAATTCAGTAGCTCCACACGGTTGGAGGGCACGGGCGTGTCAAGGCCATGTCAGATAAGTCAGTAGCTCCCCACAGATGGGAAACATGGGCGTGTTTAGGGGTGCACGGGTGTGCCCAAAACCACACTGGCGTGTAACCTCTGATTTTGAGAGAGGATTTTCGATAAGTTCCGAAAGTCCGAACAAGTGTTCAAGGCCTCGTATGACTATGACACATATGTCTCGCCCAAGAAAGAAAGGTTTTAAGTCCAAACAAAATTTTATAGCCAGTAAGTACTTGATTAAGTGAGTTCAAGCATGATATTGTCTCGCATCCGGTCTTAGCATCAGACATGGATACGGGGTGTTATATTTAATGGTATCAGAGCTATGATTTAGTCGGTTCTAGGACTAACCTAGCGAGAGTAAGAGTCTAGCTATGCATGCCATATGTGGATCATGATAGTGTGATGTCTCCCGTCCTTAAAGAATTTATTTTATTAAGAAAGTGAGAATCTCACTCGAGTTAAATTCAGTAAGTTGTATGATTTCTAAGCTTTATAATTTCTATCATTGATTTGCTTAGTATAATGTACATTTTCATCATGAAATGTTTAATGTTTTTCTGAATAAAGAAATCAATGAGATTAATTATGAGCAAGTCCCGATTGAATAAGAATTGCCCAGGATACTCGATCCATCACATGAGACAAGAAAGCCCGTATAAGACCAAGCCAAGGCATGTCATCGGCAATCAATAAGAGATCTTTCATGTAAGTCCAAGGCAAGCTTGGCATTGATTCAAGAAGAGATCTTTCATGTAAGTCTAAGGCAAGCTTGGCAGTGAACAGATATTTTATGTAAGACCAAGGCAAGCTTGGCATTAATTCAAGAAGAGATCTTTCATGTAAGTCCAAGGCAAGCTTGGCATTGATTCAAGAAGAGATATTTCATGTAAGTCCAAGGCAAGCTTGGCATTGAACAGATATTTCATGTAAGACCAAGGCAAGCTTGGCATTGATTCAAGAAGAGATCTTTCATGTAAGTCCAAGGCAAGCTTGGCATTGAATAGATATTCCATGTAAGACCAAGGTAGCTTGGCATTGATTCAAGAAGAGACCTTTCATGTAAGTCCATATCTAGAGTATGGCTTTGGCATCAAGTTCATGGCAAGAGATTTAGTATCCTCGATAATTCACAGAAATTCATCGGGCAAATGAGTAAAGTTAAAATGAGATAGCAAGAAAGGTAGTAGTAAAGTTGATATTATGTCATGCTAGTTAAGACTGGCTGCCAAGTATAATTCATGTTATGAATGATGATGATGATATTATGTTTATTATAGTAAAGCATATTATTTTTGTGATCAAGTGTTACAGGTACCTTGTTTACCTTACAAATATGAGAATAGTAAGCACCATGATGTATGTGAGAAGAAGTAAGAGCAAGAAACCACCCATATTGTGGTATGAAAGCTAAAATTTGGAAGTTTGACTAAGCAGGATGCAAGAGATGAGTACGGACGTTCAACGATGAAAAGATGAATAAGACCATGGTTGGACCATGGCAATGAGAGTGCCAGTTTAAGACCATGTTTGGAACATGTCATCGGCCACGATGTGAGAGCCAGTGTAAGACCATATCTGGGATATGGCATCGGCATCGACATGAGTTCCATATGAGACCATACCAAGGGTATGACATTGGTATTGGTATGAGATTTCATGTAAGACCTTAGGGAGGCTATGGCATCATGATGACATATAAAGAAATAGCTAGACTATGCTGTTGTGATATGAGTAAGAGCATAGTTGGACTATGGCAATTAGGTAAACGACGTACTCAGACCCGTAAGGCATTCATTGGCTGATAATTGATTGTAAGAGAAAGTAGAGTTAAATGTTGAGTACTCAAGTAGATAGTAATGTAGAACTTGAGTAAGTGAAGACATTATTCTAATGTATTTGTGATAGAAACAATTGTAGCGTGATAAATGTGTAAACTCACTTGAGATGAGTTGTATAACTATGATGATATTTTATTTATGATGAGTAGTAAATTATATACATGCGATCATGAGAGTCAAGTTATGGGGCTCTGTGATCTCACCCCCTTACCACAGTGGAATTATGATGAGATGTTATGAGAGTCAAATTGAGTAAGTTAGTATGTGATTAATGCAGTATTTATGTTAGCATTTTGAAAATGCTTGGTGTCACATTGATACATGATGCTCTACTAGGTAGAGTAATTGTTGTTGAACATGAGGCTGAAGTCCTTGGGGACTAGAATAAAAAGGCTATCATTGAGATATGAATTAGATAAGGTCTCGTATAAGACTATGTTCGAGGCATGGCCTCGGTGCCAAGATATGATTTCGTAAAAGACCATATTTATAATATGGAAATGTTAATGAATATGAGACTCGTGTAAGACCACATAAAGAATATGGCATCGATACTTGATGAGGAAGACCATATGAGACCTTATCTGGAGATATGGCATTGGCAATTAAAGGAGATTCCATATGAGACCATCACTAGAATGTGACATTGGTTTCGTACCTACATGAAGGATAGTGAATATGCATCTTTGGCTATCCCTGGTAATCAATGGGACGGATAGATGAGTATAGAGGTAGAAATGAGGATTGTGTCAAAATCATGTGAATGAGTGAATACAGTCCCTTGTGAGTGAGTCGCAAGGAAACGAATACGGAGTGAGGCATGGTATATGCTTAATAAAGGCGATTATTAGCAAATACGTCTAAAAGCTTTAACAATTGTATTGATTATGCATTGTTAAAAACAAAGGGAAGTTAACCTAAGTTATTTGATGCAAGTGAGTAGGAAGCCTGAGTTGTATGTTTGTAGAGATCCTTTTTAATTTGAGGTTTTTTAATGAAAAGAATTGTTAAAAAGTTTGAGGGCGAAATGGCTAAAGAAACAATGTTGAACTGTGAAAGTGTTCAATTATGATAACCATAACTGTATGGATCATAATGATATCTTTAAGTATTAAGTGTTAAGAACTTTTGCCTTTTTGGAGGCAACGTAGTTGTTTATCTCATGAAATGAGATCGTACAAGAAGAATAGCTGACTTTGAAATTAGATTAAATGGTTGTCGATTTAGTAATTGGAATTGACATTCCTTTATATCCTTGTAACCCTGTACGGGTATTTTAAGGAAAAGTCCATGATGATTTTAGTATAAGAAGTGAAATCACCAGTTTCACGTTGTATGATGGGCCTTCGAGTAAGTCGAATAGAGATAATAGATTCGATCAAAATGTTCCTAAGATCATGAGATATGATGCTTGTAAAAGTTTTAGATTAGCACAGCAAAAGAAGCTCAGATTTGAGTGTGCTAGGAAATGTTCTTTATGTGGAAAAAGGAGTAGATTAATATATTGACACATGATTCGAGTTTTTTGTATATTCATGCATGAATCAGTAAAGAGGATAAAATTCTGTATATATGAGAGTAGGGAGCATAATACAAAGATATGCTCACTGGAATGTTCAAACTATGATAGTTGAGTTGAAAGCTATAGAAAGCACTACTAATTGGAAGTTCTAGTACTAAGTTCAGTCTGAATCGAGAAAAAAAGAGTTGATCGGTTAATGATCCGTGGAAAAATCAATATGTATTTTTTCAAATTTTGATAAGTGTGAATATCTTATACTGTAAGAGATTTTAAGAATGAATTGGTGGAAATCGCTTGAACTATTACATTGGTAGGTATAGTTATTGTAATACTTCTCAGGTAGCAGACATAATACAGGTATCTGAATAAAAGATCCTTGCTAAGCAATGCGAGTTAGTTACTCGGTTGACCATTAGTTGGTAATATCTTAGTTTTAGCAAGGTTAATGACTAAAGCGAGTCTTTCTTTCTGAGTAGAGGAGTTCAGAAATGAGGTAGTAAATGGTATTTTAAATAAGCTCTGAATGAGTTTATTCCAGGTGTTAAAATCAGGTTGGATAAGATTTCTGTAGTCGATATTTCCTTGAGATAGAATTTGAATGACGATGAGTCCCAAACTTATTCAGAAGTTTCGGGGTAAGAGATTCAGTAGTAGCATATCTGCTAAAGGAAGAGAAAAAGAAGAATGATTATGTGCATAAATGTGTTGACAAATAGAGTACATTTCACGACATAATTGAGTTAGGGTCAGAGGTGGTTGACTACTAAAAGATGAGTTTTAAAGTGTACAAATCAAGACTATTAGCTTCGATAAATACATTAATGAGAAAGTGAGATGAAACCTTATGAATTTCTAATTTAGTTGGACAATATTCCCAAAGAGGGGATGTCTTTCAAATTGTAGTGGATTGATTAGTGTAGATCCGAACGATCATTTGGATATATATATATAGAAATCCAAATTGGTGGATTACTGAATACAATATATACGCAGAAGAAGGATAACGTAAATCTCAAGTTACGTTTTGACCTTATGTATCACAGCTTAAGATTTGTTGGTAAGAGAAACTTGAGGATACGTGAGATTGCGATTTTGAAGAGTTAAGGGAAACGTTTTAAAAAAAAGTTAGTAACAACTCCTCCTGATAAGATTTTCGGGGACGAAAATCCTTAAGGGGGAGAATTGTAACAGCCTGATTTAGGGGCTAGTCGGAACAGTGATCTCAAAATCACTAATTAGAGGACAGATAAAATTATTTTCATTTTATGTTATGTGTTATAACATGTTTATAAGGATGTATGAAAATTTTGGTGCCTTAATTTTAGAGATTTCTAGCTAAATCGCGAAAAAGGACTAAATCGCATAAAGTGCAGAAGTTCCATTTTAATTTCTAAGGGTGCCATATAGCTATGGAATATTAACTGGAGGTCCTTAAAGTGCAAATAGGCCATTGGGGGAGTGATGGCCGGCCATAGGGGACAAAGAATTGACTTTGTCAATGGTTAGGTGGAAATTTGGTGATAAAAGATTTATTTTTATCATAAAATAAAGAAAAGAAAGCTATCATCTTTTCTCCATCTTCTCTCCACCGAAAATGAGCAATTTATCAATGAAACACCCCAAACCCATGCTTCCATAAAACCCCACAAGCCTTGAAAACCGGATTCAGCATGCTTCTTGAGAAAAACTTCGTTTTGTCGCTTTTGGAAAACGTGTGATTTTGTGGCAAGAGAATAAATTTGAAGTATGTTCTTGTTGAAAATCGTGTTGTGTTTTTTTTTAAGTTTGTATCTTATCAAAACATTATTTTTATGATTTTATAAAATGCAAAAGAAAACCGAATTTAGAATTTATTATTAAGTTAAAAACCATAAGTATTTAGGTGTCAAAACAATTTAATGTGATTATCGAAAATATTTAATTATTTCGTTGAAGTTGAGCTTAGCGAAATAAAATTTAAAACATATAAATGAAACAGTTTATAGTGGCCTTATTACAAAAACATAGCCCAAAAATAAATTCAAAATATTAAATGGAAAATGTAGTAAGTTTAATTAAAAGGAAACCAAATCTTGAGTTGAGCAATGGCCACCACATAGTCCTCATTGACCGGTCCAAATCACTATGTATCACCAAAATGATATCCCACAAAAAGGTGAGTCAACAGACTCAATGCGTAACAGTACACTAAAAGCCCAATCGATCATAGCAATAAAGCCCATTTAAATGGCATTTAGCCATAAGCCCATAATATAGCAAATCAGATAATAACGGATTAAATCACATATACATATACAATGAAATGCAATCCCGAGCCCACCTAGATATCCATCCGCTACACACCACCCGCACCTACCAATCACACCGTGGGGATTACTCAATCGACCCACCATCCGCTACACACCATCGAAGGCGATCATTGCGATCAATCGCACATTGCCCTTATAATCATGGCATAGCCACCAAATAATTGTGACAAAGTCACCGAAATCATAATATGTGACCAAGTCACCGGATACATAATATCGTGACCGAAGTCATCGGATACATATTATTGTGACATAAGTCACCGGATAATGTGGTAAAACCAGCAGAACACTTCCCCTTTATCAAAATCACCCATATGCCCATACAATAAACATATTATTTTGATATCATGCCATATACCCCAAAATCATAATGGAATCATACACATTTCATATTCATGCTTATAGCATTATTAACAAGTATTAGGGGTAAACATACACGAATACCATGTACCACCGAATGGTACCCGCAACCATTATCATACATATTTTTCTTAACACATGTAAATCATTAATATTTTTGATCTATTAGAAATTTAGTGTAGTGCTACACACCTTGTAATCACGAAGAACGATAGAATACTTAAGATTTCGACTTTTGCCTACAACGTCGACAAACCTACATAACACTATATGAGAAATCGATTATCACTAAAAGATATGGCCTTTGGCGAATATCATTATCTCCTTACCTTGGATTATTCAAATCCCAATGATCTCCCCTAAATGTCGGCTACAAAGGAACCCCAAACTTTCCTTCAAGATTCTACCAAAGAAACTAGGAGAATTAGAATCTTGATTTTCGACAACAAAGATAAATAAAGGAAAAGAGATTAACCTGAAGAGATCCTTACGAAAAAGAATGACCAAAATGCAAATGGTCAAAAACCTCCAAAAAATTTGGCGATGAAGTAGAGAATAGATTCAAATGAGAAAGATGATAGGTTTTGGTGCTTAGAAGCAATCGGTTTCAATGGTGTCATTGAAGTGAAACTTTCGACTTTAGAAGAGAATAGCAAGGTTATAGATTCGCTTTAACAAAATAGAAAGAAAAGAAGAGAAAGGAAAAGTAAAAGAAAAGAAGAAATGATCAAAGAGGCTAAATGGTTTGGTTATGGAAGAAATTGAACAAAGAAAAAGTTTTTGATAATGGTGCACATTCGGTCAAGTAAGAAAAAGAATGAAAGAAAATGCCTTCAAAAGTAGTAATATTTTGGTACCAAAAGAAAGAAAAGCTTGAGAGGAAAAGAAGAAAAGAGATACCAATATGGTCAAAGATGGTAGCCAAAACAAGACAAAATTTTCACTTAATGCCAATGACAAATTAATTAAGGAGAAAGATTTTGGAGAAAAGGAAAAGATGCACAAAATGCTAAGAATTTGGCCAACTATCCTCCCCTAATCCCATAAAATATTCGGCCAACCCCTAGCCACCTATGCCGTCCACATTCATGGTCCAAATGACCATGAAAAAATTTCCAAAACATCACCCATTCATCAAGCCTTATGCCCCCTTATCCTTCCATAACACCTTGATTCAATACCTTAACTAATAACTTGCCTTTTTCCTTTAGTCTACTATCCAAAATGAAAGAAAATCCATCCATACCAAAAATAGAGATTGACCGACACAATAGGAAAGAGAACAAAAATAAAAATCCTTCCAATTGCTAACCAAGGATTCAACCTCTCCCTCATGCATTCACCCATACGCCAACACTACTTTGCCAATTGACTTGTTGTGATTAAAACCTCATACCAATTTTTCTTAAGGCCAATCTTGCTTAGCTCCCCTTTTAAGACTAAAAAAATCTAATATTTTTCTAAAGCATTCTCCTACATTCTAAAATTCCCGAAGTCCTCAAAACACATACAATCAGCACACAACATATCACTGCGCATTCAAGCGAAAAAAATTCATAACCCCTAAATCTTGGATATTACAGTTCTACCCTCCTTAAAAATAATTTCGACCTCGAAATTACCTGACTAGAATAAGTGAGGGTATTGCTGTCGCATTGCTTCCTCCAGGTCCCACGAAGCTTCTTCCGATCCATGATTACGCCATAACACTTTGACGAGAGGAACTGATTTCCTCCGTAACACTTTCACATCCCGTTCTAGAATCTGGATCGGCTCTTCCTCGTAGGACAAATCTGGTCGTAGTTCCACCTCCTCAACTGGCACTACATGAGATGGATCTGATCGGTAACGACGTAACATCTAAACATGGAACACATCATGCATTTGCTTCAACTCCGAAGGTAACTCTAACTGATATGCCACTGGTCCAACCCGCTTCAAAACCCGATAAGGTTCTATAAACCTGGGGCTTAACTTTCCTTTGCGACCAAATCTCATCACCTTCTTCCAAGGCGAAACCTTTAGGAACACTTGATCCCCCACAGCAAACTCTATATTCTTCCGCTTAAGGTCTGCGTATGACTTTTTCCTATCAGATGCCTCCTTCAATCGCGCCCGAATTACCTTAACCTTTTCTTCAGATTCTGCCACAATCTCTGGACCCAAAACTTGATGTTCCCCTAATTTTGTCCAACATGTAGGAGTGCGACACTTCCGTCCATATAGTGCTTCATACGGTGCCATCCGAATACTGGCTTGGTAACTGTTCTTGTACGCAAATTCCGCTAAAGGCAAGAACTCTTCCCAGCTTCCTCTGAAATCTATCACACATCCCCTTAACATATCCTCTAAAACTTAGATTACTCGTTCAGACTGGCCGTCCAATTGTGGATGAAATGCTGTAGTGAAGTACAATCTGGTGCCCAAAGCCTGATGTAATGCTTTCCAAAACTGAAACGTAAACCTCGGATCCCTATCCAGAATAATCGACACCGGCACTCCATGTAACCTTTCAATCTCTGCCACATACAACTTCGCCAATTTCTGTAAAGAGTAATCAACCCGTACTGGGATGAAATGTGCAGACTTCATCAATCGATCCACTATCACCCATACCGAGTCTTTCTTAGTAGGCGTAAGGGGAAGCCCACTAACAAAGTCCATGGTGATTCACTCCCACTTCCACTGCGGAATCTTAATCGGCTGAAGCAATCCCGAAGGTACTTGGTGTTCAGCCTTGACTTGTTGACACGTTAAACACTTCCCTACGAATTCTATAACTTCCCGCTTAAGACCAGGCCACCAAAACTAATCCCGTAAATCTCGGTATAACTTACTTCCTCCAGGATGCATAGCATAAGGGCTACCATGTGACTCCTGAAGAATCCTTTGCCTCAGCTCCTTATCCTTCGGCATAAAGACCTTACCCTTGAAACACAATACTCCATCACTGTTAACACCATAATCTTTCAACTCCTCACTCTGCACCTGCCGTAGCTTAACACTTAAATCATCATCTACCAACTGTCTTTCTTTCACTTGTCTCAACCACGTCGGCTTTACTTGTAATTACGCCAACAAGCTTCCGTCATCATAAAGACTAAGATGTGCGAACATCGCCCTTAGATCCGACACCACTTTCTAACTTAGGGCATCTGCCACTACATTCGCCTTGCCCGGGTGATACTCTATAGAATAATCATAGTCTTTCAACAACTCCACCCATCTTTGCTGCCTCAAATTCAGCTCCTTCAGAGTCAGCAGATACTTAAGACTCTTGTGGTCCGTGTAGATCACTGACTTTTCTCCATACAAATAATGCCTCCACACCTTAAGAGCAAAAACTATCGTTGCTAACTCCAAGTCATACGTCGGATAGTTAACCTCGTGTGGCCTCAATTATCGAGACGCATACGTAACCACATTCCCGCCTTGCATCAGAACACATCCCAATCTAGTGTGAGACGTATCACAATACACCACAAAATCCTTCCCTGCCTCAGTCAAATCAAAATCGAGCTTCAATCAAAACCCTCTTAAGCTTCTCAAAGCTCTCTTCTCGCTTATCTCGCCCACACGAAAGGTACCTCATTTCTCAACAACCGTCAAAGGTGCCGCTATCGATGAGAATCCTTGACGAACCTTCAGTAGTAGCCCGCTAAACCCAAGCTGCGAACCTCACTCTGAGACTTAGGTGGTTTCTAATCTAACACTGCCTCAATCTTCTGAGGATCCACCCTTATCCCTTCCGCAGACACCACATGCCCTAAGAATGCAACTTCCTTCAGCCAAAATTCACACTTGCTGAATTTGGCATAAAGGTTCTTCTCCCTTAGCACTTGCAACACTATCCGAAGATGCTCTTCATGCTCTATCTCTGACTTAGAATACACTAGGATGTCGTCTATGAACACCACGATGAACTGATCCAAGTAGGGTTGAAAAACCCGATTCATCATATCCATGAACGCAGCTGGGGCTTTCGTCAATCCGAACGGCTTTACCAAGAACTCATAATGCCCATATTTTGTTCGAAAAGCTGTCTTATGGATAGCCGCTTCCTTCACCTTAAGCTGATGATACCTCGACCTTAGATCTATCTTTGAGAATACCGCAGCTCCTTTAAGCTGATCGAACAAGTCATCGATCCTCGGCAAAGGATACTTGTTCTTGATGGTCAGCTTATTCAACTGCCGATAATCTATGTCACTCAAGTTTCATGACTCTCTACCGTAACCATTACCTCTACCATTTAGACCACGATTCTCGACCGCTGACCACCACCTCAACTTTTATTAAAACCTTGACTTGTCAAGCGGTTCCTATCTCAGATCCATCTGGACAATCCTTAATCATATGATCCTTGGACCCGACTTAAAACATCCCCTATTTTTTCCAACATTCTCGTGCATTTTTCTCGATCGAGCACAAGTATGGTACTCGCCCTCCCAGAGCAACTCGTTGACCTCGCCCATCAACTCTAGGTTTTTTTTGAAATTCTCTGATGACCCTAAAGACCCATAGCCCTCTTATTCTTATTCTCGACCTTTCACCGTTCGGTCTCTTTGCCGCTTAACTTCTTTAGCTATCTGTTTTTATCGACTAAAATCAGAAGTCCTCTCTCGACATGTAGGCAATCAACACTGCATTTCATCTCGCAACCCATCCTCAAATCGACACACCGCTCAGAATCGTGAGCTACAATCCGCATATCAACTTAACCGCAGAACTCTACTTCATACTACTTATCGACTTATTTCCTTGCACCGCATTTAGAACGCCTTTCTCTCGAGAGTCTATGTAGCTAGTCTCACATATTTTCCTTCAAACTTGACCTTAAAATACCCCAATCCACTCGATCCGCAGGATACTCTCCTTGACAAAGGAGCCACCACCGGTACGCCTCGTCATGAAGCAAAGAAACAAAGACCTTTCAAATTTTCTTCTAGAGGGTACCCAAATCGTCCATGATCCTCTCGATCGCTTCTAACCAATACTCCGCTACATTCGAGTAAATTGATACCCCCTAAAAATTTCAACTCCATTTGATCTAAGTCTCTACCATCGACTTTCGAGCCCCATTTCCCATACTAGCTCCGCTATCATTTAGAATCAGCAGATAGCTCATGATATGTAATCATCTCCTCCAGCTTGTTTCTTGAAATTTTGCCCCTCATGTGGTATGGCTGCCTCATTTTTGGAACCTCGCTAGACTTAATCGTTCACGACACCTATTCTCGCTTCATCAAGGCCTAATGATGACCACGCCCCTAGAACTCATGTCTACTTGCCTTATCTATTTTTTTATTTAAAATTTTATGCATTGAAGTCTTTTCACTTCTTATTTAAAGAAAGTTTTATGCAATGTAGATTTATTCATGGTTTTTCCATAAAGTACACACATATACCTAGGGTCCATGTCTCACAGCTTTCAGCCTATCAACACATCAAATCAATTTATCAATAAAAGAACTTACCTGATTTAACTCGGCCGAGAACTTGGGTGCCATAAGCCCATAAAACCATTTTTAACCAAAAATTTTCAAAAATTCATTTGGGCTTCATTTTGAATATGCTATGGGCTTCAAAACCCAAGGTCGAGTGTTTAAAACCTGCTCGATACTAAGTTGAAGCACCCCAAATCCAACCCACAAGCCTTGACCAGACATAAAGACGCTTGGAGAAAAAAACTCATTTTTGTCGCTTTGGAAAACGTGTGATTTTGTGGCAAGAGAATAGATTTGAAGAAGTATGTCTTGTTGAAAATCGTTTTTTTAAGTTTGTATCTTATCAAAACATTATTTTTATGATTTTATAAAATACAAAAGAAAATCAAATTTAGAATTTATTATTGTTAAAACCATAAGTATTTAGGGTGTCAAAACAATTTAATGTGATTATCGAAAATATTTAATTATTTCGCTGAAGTTGAGCTAGCGTAATAAAAATTTAAAACATATAAATGAAACAATTTTATAAATACTTTATTACAAAAAACATAGCCCAAAAAATAAATCCAAAAATATTAAATGGAAAATGAAGTAAGTTTAATTAAAAGAAACCAAATAATCGAGTTGAATAAATGCCACTACATAGTCCTTCTAATTCGGCCCAAATCACCGTGGTATCACCAAATGATATCCCACAAAAGGGTGAGTCATGCACTCAATGTGTAACAAGACACTAAGAGCCCAATCGATCACAATAGCAATAAAGCCCATTTAAAATGGTGCATTTAGCCATAAGCCCATAATATGGCAAATCGATAATAAATTGATTAAATCACATATACATATACAATGGAATGCATAATCCTGAGCCCACATAGATATCCATCCGCCATACACTAACCGTAGGGATTACTAAATTGACCCTCCATCCGCTACACACCATCGGCGCGTCATTGTAGTCTAATGTAATGCTTTCCAAAATTGAGTAGTAAACCTGGATCCCTATCCAAAATAATCGACACCAAGACTCCATGCAACCTTACAATCTACGCCACGCATACACTTCGCCAATTTCAGAAAGAGTAATCAACCCGCTTGGGATGAAATGTGCGGAACTTCGCCAATCGATCCACTATCACCCATACCGAAGTCTGCCTTATCTATTTTTTTACGAAAATTTTATGCATTAAAGTCTTTTCACTTCTTATTTAAAGAAAGTTTTATGCAACAGAGATTTATTCAGTGGTTTTTCCATAAAAGTACACACATATACCTAGGGTCCATGTCTCTACAGTTTCCTAGGCCTATCAACATACTAAAATCAATTTATCAATAAAAGAACTTACCTGACGAACCTGGCCGAGAACTTGGGTGCCATGCTTCCATAAAACCATTTTAACCAAAAATTATCAAAAATTCATTTGGGCTTCATTTTGAAAACATTGTGGGCTTCAAAACCCAAGGCCGAGTGTTTAAAACTGGGCTCTGATACCACGTTGAAGCACCCCAAACCCAGCCACAAGCCTTGACCGATTCAGCACGCTTCTTGAGAAAAAAACTCGTTTTTGTCGTTTTGGAAAACGTGTGATTTTGGGGCAAGAGAATAGATTTGAAGTATGTTCTTGTTGAAAATCGTGTTGTTTTTTTTTTTAAGTTTGTATCTTATCAAAACATTATTTTTATGATTTTATAAAATACAAAAGAAAAACCGAATTTAGAATTTATTAGTAAGTTAAAACCATAAGTATTTAGGTGTCAAAATAATTTAATGTGATAATCGAAAATATTTAATTATTTTGTTGAAGTTGAGCTTAGCGTAATAAAAATTTAAAACATATAAATGAAACAGCTTTATAGCGGCCTTATTACAAAAACATAGCCCAAAAATAAATCTGGAAATATTAAATGGAAAATGTAGTAAGTTTAATTAAAAGGAAACCAAATATCGAGTTGAGCAATGGCCACCACATAGTCCTCATTGACCGGTCCAAATTACTATGTATCACCGAAAATGATATCCATAAAAGGGTGAGTCAATGACTCATTTTGTAACAAAGACATTAAAAGCCCAATCGATCATAGCAATAAAGCCCATTTAAATGGCATTTAGCCATAAGCCCATAATATAGCAAATCAGATAATAACGGATTAAATCACATATACATATACAATGGAATGCAATCCCGAGCCCACCTAGATATCCATCCGCTACACACTACCCGTACCTGCAAATCACACCGTGGGGATTACTAAAATGACCCTCCATCCGCTACACACCATCGAAGGCAGTCGCCGCAGTCAACTGCACATTGCTCTTATAATCATGGCATAGCCACCAAATAATTGTGACAAAATCACCGGAAATCATAATATGTGACCGAAGTCACCGGATACATAATATCGTGATCGAAGTCACCGGATACATATTATTGTGACATAAGTCACCGGATAATGTGGTAAAACCACCGGAAACTTCCCCTTTATCAAAATCACCCATATGTCCATGCAATAAACATATTATTTCGATATCATGCCATATACCCCCAAAATAATAATGGAATCATACACATTTTATATTCATGCTTATAGCATTATTAATGAAGTATTAGGGGTAAACATACCTGAATACATTGTACCACTGAATGGTACCCGCAACCATTATCATACATATTTTTCTTAACACATGTAAATCATTAATATTTTCGATCTATTAGAAATTTAGTGTAGTGCTACACACCTTGTAATCACGTAAGAACGATAGAATACTTAAGATTTCGACTTTTGCTTACAACGCCGACTTGCACCTACATAACACTATATGAGAAATCGATTATCACTAAAAGATATGGCCTTTGGTCAATATCATTATCTCCTTACCTTGGATTATTCAAACTCGAATGATCTTCCCTAAATGTCGGCTACAAAGGAACCCCAAACTTTCCTTCAAGATTCTACCAAAGAAACTAGGAGAATTAGAATCTTGATTTTTGACAATCAAAGATAAATAAAGGAAAAGAGATTAACCTAGAAGAGATCCTTGCCGAAAAAGAATGACCAAAACGCAAATGGTCAAAAACCTCTAAAAAAAATAGGCAGATGAAGTAGAGAAATAGATTCAAATGAGAAAGATGATAGGTTTTTGGTGCTTAGAAGCAATCGGTTTCAATGGTGTCAATGAAGTGAAACTTTCGACTTTAAAAGAGAATAGCAAGGTTATAGATTCGGCTTTAACAAAATAGAAAGAAAAGAAGAGAAAGGAAAAGTAAAAGAAAAAAAAGAAATGATCAAAGAGGCTAAATGGTTTCGGTTATGGAAGAAATTGAACAAAGAAAAAGTTTTTGATAATGGTGCACATTCATCAAGTAAGAAAAGAATGAAAGAAAGATGCCTTCAAAAGTAGTAATATTTTGGTACCAAAAGAAAGAAAAGCTTGAGAGGAAAAGAAGAAAAGAGATACCAATATGGTCAAAGATGGTAGCCAAAACAAAACAAAATTTTCACCTAATGCCAATGACAAATTCGGCTAAGGAGAAAGATTTTGGAGAAAAGGGAAAAGATGCACAAAATGCTAAGAATTTGGCCAACTATCCTCCCCCTAATCCCATACAATATTCGGCCAACCCCCCTAGCCACCTATGCCGTCCACATTCATGGCCAAAATGACTATGAAAAAATTTCCAAAACATCACCCATTCATCAAGCCTTATGTCCCCTTATCCTTCCATAACACCTTGATTCAATACCTTAACTAATAACTTTCCTTTTTCCTTTAGTCTACTATCCAAAAATGAAAGAAAATCCATCCATACCAAAAATAGAGCTTGACCGACACAATAGAAAAGAGAACAAAAAATAAAAATCCTTCCAATTGCTAACCAAGGGATTCAAACCTCTCCCCTCATGCATTCACCCATGCGCCAACACCACTTTGCCAATTGACTTGTTGTGATTAAAACCTCATACCAATTTTTCTTAAGGCCAATCTTGCTTTGCTCCACTTTTAAAACTAAAAAAAATCTAATATTTTTCTAAAGCATTCTCCTACATTCTAAAATTCCCGAAGTCCTCAAAACACATACAATCAGCACACATCATATCACTGCACGCATTCAAGCGAAAAAAATTCAAAACCCTTAAATCTTGGATATTACAGTTCTACCCTCCTTAAAAATAATTTCGACCTCAAAATTCCTGACTAGAATAAGTGAGGGTATTGCTGTCGCATTGCTTCCTCCAGCTCCCACGAAGCTTCTTCCGATCCCTGATTACGCCATAACACTCTGACGAAAGGAACTGATTTCCTCCGTAACACCTTCACATCCCGTTCTAGAATCTGGATCGGCTCTTCCTCGTAGGACAAATCTGGTCGTTGTTCCACCTCTTCAACTGGCACTACATGAGATGGATTCGATCGAGAACGACGTAACATCAAAACATGGAACACATCGCATTTGCTTCAACTCCAAGGTAACTCTAATCGATATGCCATCGTCCAACCCGCTTAAAACCCGATAAGGCCCTATAAACCTGGGGCTTAACTTTCATTTGCGACCAAATCTCATCACCTTCTTCCAAGGAGAAACCTTTAGGAACACTTGATCCCCCACAGCAAACTCTATATTCTTCCACTTAAGGTCTGCGTATGACTTTTGCCTATCAGATGCCTCCTTCAATCGCGCCCGAATTACCTTAACCTTTTCTTTAGATTCTGCCACAATCTCTGGACCCAAAACCTATCATTCCCATAATTCTATCCAACATGTAGGAGTGCGACACTTCCGTCCATATAGTGCTTCATACGGTGCCATCCGAATACTGGCTTGGTAATTGTTGTTGTATGCAAATTCTGCTAAAGGTAAGAACTCTTCCCAGCTTCTCTGAAATCTATCACACATCCCCTTAACATATCCTCTAAAACCTGGTTTACTCGTTCAGACTGACCGTCCGACTGTGGATGAAATGTTGTACTGAAGTCCAATCTGGTGCCCAAAGCCTGATGTAATCCTTTCCAAAACTGAGATGTAAACCTCAGATCCCTATCCAAAATAATCGACACCGGCACTCCATGCAACCTTACAATCTCTGCCATATACAACTTCGCCAATTTCTGTAAAGAGTAATTAACCCGTACTGGGATGAAATGTGCAGACTTCGTCAATCGATCCACTATCACCCATACCGAGTCTTTCTTAGTAGGCGTAAGGGGAAGCCCACTAACAAAGTCCACGGTGATTCGCTCCCACTTCCACTGCGAAATCTTAATCGGCTGAAGTAATCCCAAAGGTACTTGGTGTTTAGCCTTGACTTGTTGGCACGTTAAACACTTTCCTACGAATTTTGTAACTTTCCGCTTAAGACCAGGCCACCAAAACTGATCCCATAAATCTCAGATAACTTACTTCCTCCGGATGCATAGCATAAGGGCTACCATGCGACTCTGAAGAATCCTTTGCCTCGCCCTTATCCTTCGCATCTACGACCTTACCCTTGAAACACAATACTCCATCATTTGTTAACACCATAATCTTTCAACTCCTCACTCACACCGCCAGAAGCTTAGCACTTAAATCATCATCTACCAACCTGCCTTTTTTCACTTGTCTCAACCACGCCGACTTTACTTGTAATTCCGCCAGCAAGCTTCCGTCATCATAAAGACTAAGATGTGCGAACATCGCCCTTAGATCCGACACCACTTTCCGATTTAGGGCATCTGCCACTACTTTCGCCTTACCCGGGTGATACTCTATAGAACAATCATAGTCTTTCAACAACTCCACCCATCTTCGCTGCCTCAATTTCAGCTCCTTCAGAGTCAGCAGATACTTAAGACTCTTGTGGTCCATGTAGATCACTGACTTTTTTCCACACAGATACTGCCACCACACCTTAAGAGCAAAGACTACCGCTGCTAACTCTAAGTCATACGTTGGATAGTTAACCTCGTGTGGCCTCAATTGTCGAGACGCATACGCAACCACCTTCCAGCCTTGCATCAAAACACATCCCAATCCAGTGTGAGACGCATCACAATACACCACAAAATCCTTCCCTGCCTCAAGCTGAATCAAAATCGGAGCTTCACTCAAAACCCTCTTAAGCTTCTCAAAGCTCTCTTGCTGCTTATCTGCCCACACGAAAGGTACCTTCTTTCTCAACAACTTCGTCAAATGTGCCTCTATCGATGAGAATCCTTCAATGAACCTTCTGTAGTAGCCCGCTCAACCCAAGAAACTGCGAACCTCAGCTACAGACTTAGGTGGTTTCCAATCTAACACTACCTCAATCTTCCGAGGATCCACCCTTTTCCCTTACGTAGACACCACATGCCCTAAGAACGCAACTTTCTTCAGCCAAAATTTGCACTTGCTGAATTTGGCATAAAGCTTCTTCTCCCTTAGCACTTGCAACACTATCTAAAGATGATCATCATGCTCTATCTCTGACTTAGAATACACTAAGATGTCGTCTATGAACACCACGATGAACTGATCCAAGTAGGGTTGAAAACCCGATTCATCATATCCATGAACGCAGCTAGGGAGTTCGTCAATCCGAACAGCATTACCAAGAACTCATAATGCCCATATCTTGTTCGGAAAGCTATCTTATGGATATCTGCTTCCTTCACCTTAAGCTGATGATACCCCAACCTTAGATCTATCTTTGAGAATACCGCAGCTCCTTTAAGCTGATCGAACAAGTCGTCGATCCTCGATAAAGAATACTTGTTCTTGATGGTCATCTTATTCAACTGTCGGTAATCTATGCACATACGTATAGTCTCATCTTTCTTTTTCACGAACAAGACCGGTGCTCTCCATGGAGACACACTAGGTCGGATAAACCCACGATCAAACAACTCTTGAATTTGAGCCTTAAGCTCAACTAACTCCTTTGGTGCCATTCTATACGGAGCGATAGATACTGGCGTCGTACCAGGCAACAAGTCAATCCCAAATTCCACCTCCTGATCCAGAGGCAAACCTGGAAGTTCTTCCGGAAAAATATCCATGAATTCTCTTACAGTCCTGACTCCTTCAACAGTTGCTTTTTAACCTCCAAGGTACTAACCAATATCAGAAAAGCTACACATCCCTTCCTTACCATCTTCTCTGCCTTAAGAGCAGATACCACATTTGATAAATAGTTTCGTCTCTCGCCCATCACCATAACTTCCTTATCGTCAATAGTTCTTTGTGACATCCACTTAACAGCATAATCCACAATTGCACGGTACATCACTAGCCAATCTATGCCTAAGATCAAGTCAAATGTGGTGGTGTATATTCAATCATTAGCAAGAATAGAAGTTTACGTAAATGTTCTTGAATGAACATTTAAGATAGAGGTAAGCTGGTGGGTTGTTATTCACGAATGATAAATGACGGTGAGCTATGTGCGGTATCACCTCATTGTTGGTAGTGATAGGCTGTACGCGATACCATCAGTTGTATTAATACTGGTGAGCTAAGTGCGTAACCCCCGAGAGATGGGTAGCTTATTAAAAATGTTTGATGTGTTGTCTTATGTGATTACATGACAATCAGTGTAGGAATAGAATCTAGTTAAATGAACAATTGGCTTGTAGTAAGGTAAGAGATAGAATAAGTAAGCTTCAAGAGCGGTTGAGTAAGAAATCATTAGTTAATAGGAAAGACGCAGTATAAAGATGCTTTGTGGTGGTGTATATTCAATGAACTTATAAAATTATCATTTTATGCAGATGAACTAACTAAGCATTATTTCTTTCTCCTCTTTCTTTCTCATCTCTTATAGGTTATTTTAACTAGCTCGAGTTAGAGGCTGCCGGAGATGTTATCACACTATCGAGCAGACAAATTGTACGAGGTATCAACACTTTCTGAGTCATGGCATGTATAGGGCTAGAATTTAAGGTTGATTAAGTTGTTGTTAATGTACCAAATTATGTTGGCCTAAGAGGGTTTATAGTTTAAAAGCGTATAGCCATTGATAATGGCTTAAGTCATTGTAATTGTATGGGAGGAAAACCTTATTTTCATGAATCAATGCATAAGATCATGTGTTTTAGTTGGTAAATCGAGCCTTTACTAAATTGGTATATGTATGTGTAGGTGAGAGTGGTAAGAAGGCTTGGTAGATAGCCTCTAAGTGTCTACACGGTTAGACATACGGGCGTGTGTCTAGGCCGTGCAAACCCTACACCTTATTATTAAATGTCAGAATAGGCTACGGGTAGATCCCACGGCCATGTGCATGAACCGTGTAAGACCCAATGCTTGGGCATGGGCGTGTGCTCAGGCCGTGTCGAATAAGTCAATAGCTCCACACGGTTGGAGGGCACGGGCGTGTCAAGGCCGTGTCAGATAAGTCAGTAGCTCCCCACGAATGGGAAACATGGGCATGTTTAGGGGTGCACGGGCATGTAACCTTTGATTTTGAGAGATGATTTTCGATAAGTTTCGAAAGTCTGAACAAGTGTTTAAGGCCTCGTATGACCATGACACGTATGTCCAGACCAAGAAAGGAAGGTTTTAAGTCAAAACAAAATTTTATAGCCAGTAAGTACTTGATTAAGTGAGTTCAAGCATAGTAATGTCTCGCATCCAGTCTTAGCATTAGACCTGTATACGGGGTGTTACATCGGGATGGCTCGAGGTTAAGCCTGAGCCTTGGTAAAAATTTTGTTTTTAGGCACTACAAGGGAGAGCTAGTTGAAGTGGGCCTTAAGGGTGCTTAAGTGGGGTAGTTGACACAAGAATCTAATTGGTAAAGTGGCAAGGAGGTGCCACTCAAGGTGTAGGTAGGTGACGCCATAGGGAGGTTGTGAGGGAGCAGGTTCAAATTGCTTTGACAGCAAATGGGAGTGTTATTTTTACGCCTAAGGAGCCTGGGTGATAGATTCAGCTGGGACTCTGTATGGGTGAGTGTGGATTAAGTCCAAAGATATGAAGATGAGGCTAAGACGAAAACATGGGATAAGATATGGGTGTAGGTGGTGGCCGAATGTTGGACACTAGGAGCAAGGTGGAGGAATCAAGTTTGGATGGTTAAAGGTATGTCGAATGTCTTGAGGTCTTAGGCTTTGTTACTTGTGATCAGCGTGTATTTTCGATTACTAGGGGTAAGTGCCGAATTTACTGAGCCAATTTCTTTTGTTCCTCTTTTGCTTTCTAGCAGAATTTGCTTAGACCATTGGTGTTTCTTTTTCTCTTTCTCTCTTCTTCCCTTCCTCTCTTCACAAAAGACTTCTAAGTCGAAATCATTTTTCCTCTCTAAACTCTTCTTCAGAGCTGAACCCTCTCATCATCTTTTCCACTTTCCGTTCTCTTCTTTTCATTACTCCATTTAAATACTGAAATCTCACCTTTCTTCTCTTTTTCTTCTTGACCAAATCCTCCCTTAAAGACCATCCATCTCCTTGATTCCATCTTACTTAGCCAAATCTCATAAGCCTTTCTCCTTGACTCTCTTTTGCTGAAGCATATCCTGTCCTTTCTCATAGTAGTTATCGTCACTCTGCTCCACAACTCTGCCAATCGGATTCTTTTTATCAGGGTAGGTATTATTCTTTTCATCTCAATTCTTTTTTCTATCCTTTAGGATGATAAAAGCCTTAATCTTGTCTTATGGCTTTGACTGATTGAAGTAGGGCCTTGTCTTCAAGTTTTTGGCTTTTGGTCAGTGATTGAAGGGCGTTAAAGGGTATTCGGTTCTAGTCGACTTAGACATTTAATCGGTGTTTAATCCAAGTTTTACAGTCTTTGAGATCTATCGATCTAGGTAAGGGACCTTTACTTTGAGTGTTTATTCGTCTTCGTTCTTTGCTTCAATGTTTTAATCTGGTCTATTGACCAAGATTTTTTCATGGATACAAATGCTAGTCAAGCAAAGGACGGGGTTGGACCCGTAGTCCCAGCCAAAAAGTTCAAGAAACGTGCGGTGTCTACTGTTCGAGATTGGCCACCGGGTTGTGGGCCGACTTCTGAGCAGAATAGTAGATAGATAGCAGTGGTTCCTATTATCGATAGTGTCAACATAGAAAGCGTGGTATTACGCGTTATCAGGTGTGTAAACCTCCACACACTTTACTTTATTTGTACTAACAATTGTATAGGCTGAAAGGCCGAAAAAGGATGTGTAGACAGTCGTGATGCCCTTAGGGGTAAGGCTAGGAATGCCAGGTACGTGACCGTATTGTTTTCTTTGCATGGACGAATATATGTGTGGTAATCTATTGTGTTATGGATCGCATGTTGCATTCGTTAGGATATGCATGTAGTCCATGGGGTATGGGTTTGATATGAAGGGGAAGTGCATGATTATTTGGTCACGTAGTGATCGGTGGCAATGCCACGATATATATATGTATATACATTAATTGGGTCACAGTGATCAGTGGTTAAGCCACGATATATATATATATTTTATTGGGTCATATTGTGATCGGTGGCTAAGCCACGATGTATTATTTGGTCACCTAGTGATCGATTTATAACTGGCAGCATGACTGTCGAAATAGAGTGTAGCGGATAGAGGGTTTATTGTAAAAATCCCCATAGTGTGATGGGCTGGTACGGGTTGGCGTGCAGAGGATGGAAAAACTAGGTTTGGGTTAGGCTTATTGCATTTATGTGTTTGGATTTTTTTATATGGGCTAAGGCCCAATGTGTGATTGTGGGCCACGAACTGTTTGTATAATGTGGGAGAATTTACACACTGAGTCCCAGTGACTCACCCCTTCTTCAATTTTTCAGGTAATCAGTAGATCTTGGATGTGGGAGCCGAGGCGGACTCGTGGAGGCCATAATACCCTTTTCTTTCATAAACTCGTTCCTTACTATAAATTTATTTTGATTTGGGACTTTTGTTACGTAATAAGGCCTTTCTAAGTTAAACTTGGGTTTTTATTAGCTATTGTTTATTTCAAATTCGACACTTAATCATTAAAGTGAAAATAGAGTTTTCCAAAAACATAAGGGCAACATAAAACAATCATTTCTCTTTAAAGTATCAACAAATATAATGAATGTTTGATTATCATAACTTGGGAATTTCCTTAATCTATGTGTTGTTATTTTCAAGACTACGCCTTAATCGAAAAGTTTTTCAAACCCCCGATTTTTCCTAAATTCAACAAATCTCATTTTTACTTCACCCTGTAACATACCGAATTCGGTCGTAACATTTAAGCCAGGTTTGGGGTGTTACATTTTTGGTATCAGAGCCTAAGTTACAAAACTTGGGCTATGAAAGAGGTTCGAGAAGGTTGTATAAAATCAAAGTAAATATTAAGGTTTTGATCGAAATATGGCATCCGAGTCTACCAGCAACCGATCCACGCAGGTAAGTGTTCTAATTCCTTGTAATGTATGCGTGAAATGCTTATTTGACTGGATGGATATGTTGTTAGCATAGGGAAACTTAAACTTTAGGGACTGAAACCTCTAGCTTGTGACATGTTTTGTGAAAACCACTCTTTAAAGCTAAGTCGCATAAAATTGCTCAGTATTAAAACAGTGGAAGATACTAACTCATTAAACTTTTAATCAGATTAAGTCGCAAACGTTAGTTATGAGCACTAGGGGGTGTGGTGTGTGTGGCCGTGGTAGAGGCAGGATTGCTGTGTCAGAACCGGCAGGGTCTGGTCATGAGTTAGGAAATGAGATACCAGTACCGCCAACTGTGAAAGTAGAATATCAAGACCAAACGAGCAGAGACGATGCGGTGTCTCAGGCGATGTTACAGGTATTAAAGAGAGTTGCTAGGGAAAGCATCAGTACAGAGGCTCAAAAATCTATGTCAGAGTGACTCCGGGCTAATAGAGCGAAAATGTTCAGGGGTATTTCCAGTGTAGCTCCTAATACAGTGAGTATTGGTTGAAGGCAATGGAGCGTATAATGGATGATCTCAACTTCACGGAAGAGGAAAAGCTGAAAGGAGTGATGTCTCTTCTCCAGGATGAGGCGTATCAATGGTGGCTTATAGTCAGGGATGGTTCAGTGGCTGACCGCATTACCTGGGATTTCTTCAAGTCGGCATTCTAGAGTAAGTACATCGGATCAAGTTATGTGGATGTGCAGCGTAGGACATTTCTGAATCTGGTCTATGGGTATAAATCGGTGGCTGAATATGAAGCAGAATTTCTGCGCTTGATTCGTTATGCTCAGGGAATAGTGGCCACAGACCATGAACGTTGTGTTCGATTTGAGGATGGTCTAAGGGATGATCTGTGCTGATAGCTCCACGGCCAGAAAGGGAGTTTGCAATTTTAGTGGAAAAGGCTAAGATAGCTGAGGAAGTTAAACGGTTCGAGAAGCGAAATCATGATAGAGACAGGGATAGAAATAAGAGGAGTTTTGGATCGTCGGGTCAACAGGGCATTTTCAGAAATGACTTAAGATGGATGGTCTGAGTCGGGGTGTGAGATCTAAGAGTCAGCCTCAGAGGTGTGCTCAATGTGGTAGATTTCATTCGGGCGAGTGTTGGATAGGTGACAGAAGATGTTTCAGGTATGGGTCCATTGATCATCAGGTTAGAGACTGCCCACAGGACTGGGTTGGTGTGGGGCCCATAGGTCAGGCTAATGCTCAGCCGGGTAGAGGAGGTCAATAACCGCAGAGAGGTCGTGGTCCAGCCAGAGGGGGTGATGGTTATGGCTGGGGCCGTGGAACACCAGGCAGAGGTGTAGGGAACACCGATGCGAGACATCTAGGGTTAGTCTATGCAGCTAGACGTCGAGAGGAGGGGGATAAACCAGATGTTATAACCGGTACGTTCTTGATTTTTGGTTTTTCTTTTTTTGTATTAATTGATATTGGATCGACGTATTTTTATGTTGTTAGTGTATATCTGGAACTTTAAGTACAGACTCTGAGGTTATTTCTAGGGAGATGACGGTAATTAGCCTGCTAGGTCAGGCGGTAGTGGTGAACAGACTGTATAGGGATGTACCTCTAGAAGTGCAAGGGGTAGTTTTTTCAGTGGATTTAATGGAACTGCCGTTTGGGGAGTTCGCTCTGATCTTAGGTATAGATTGGTTAGTGAAATATCGAGCAAATTTGGACTGTGCAGCTAAGCGTATGGTACTAAGGACTCTTCAGGAGGATGAGGTGGTGGTAATTGGGGAAAGGAGAAACTACTTGTCTAATGTGGTGTCCGCTCTGAAGGCTAAAAGAATGGTGAGAAAAGGATGTAGGGCATTCATAGCCTTTGTTTGTGCTGTGGAGGTCCAAGAGTCAACTGTGGGGAATGTTAAAACGGTGAGGGAATTTTCTAACGTTTTCCTAAAAAAACTTCCAAGATTATCCCCGGATCGTAAGGTGGAGTTCGAAATTGATCTTCTTCGGGGACAGCACCAATGTCCATTGCACCATATAGAATGGCGCCGAAGGAGATGAATTTGAGGCAGAGGAGGTGGATTGAATTATTAAAGGATTACGATTGTTCGATTGAATACCATCTAGGTAAAGTTAACGTGGTGGTAGATGCGCTATGTCAGAAAGTAATCTCAGATCTGAGGGCGATGTTTCCCCATCTTAGCCTATATGAAGATGGGAGTTTATTAGCTAAGCTTCAGGTGAAGCCGACGTGGATAGATCAGATTAAAGAGAAACAGTTGCAAGATGATGACTTGAGTGGTCAACTATCTCAAATGCAATATGGTGAAGTAGGGGATTATAGTCTGAATGATGATGGGGTCCTGTGTTTCTAAAAGAAAGTTTGCATGCCGAGGGATGTGGAATTAAGGTAGATGATTCTCCAAGAAGCGCATAGTAGCCCATATGCTATGCATCCTGGAGAAAGTAAAATGTATCGGGATTTATGAGAACAATTTTGGTGGCCAGGTCTGAAGCGAGAGGTAACTGAATTTGTGGGTAGATGTTTGACATGTCAGCAGGTAAAAGCAGAGCATCAGTTGTCCTCGGAGTTATTGCAGCCGGTAAAGATCCCGCAATGGAAATGGGAGAGGATCACTATAGATTTTGTTAGTGGGCTACCCATTACGCCTACTAAGAAGGATTTGATATGGGTAGTCGTTGATCGATTGATGAAGTCTACTCATTTTATACCGGTTCGGGTCGATTACTCTCTTCAAGTTGGCTAAGTTGTATATAGCGAAGATTGTGAGGTTGCATGGAGTACCTGTGTCCATCATTTCGGACAGAGATCCTGGGTTTACGTTAAGATTTTGGAGGGCATTGCATCAAGTGTTGGGTACAAAGTTAGATTTTAATACGGCGATTCATCCGTAGACGACGGACAGTCAGAAAGGGTAATTCAGACCTTGGAAGACATGTTGAGAGGTTGCATCCTCGACTTCAAGGGTAGTTGGGAAGAATTTTTACCATTGGCGGAATTCGTATATAACAACAGTTATCAGTCCACTATTCGGATGGTGCCCTATGAAGCATTGTATGGGCGAAAGTGTCGTACTCATACGTGTTGGACAGAGTTGGGTGAGCGTCAGCTATCGGGGCCAGAATTAGTGTTGGAGACGGAGAGTAAAGTTGAGTTGATCTGGACTAGGTTGAAGAAAGCGTCTGACAGGCAGAAATCCTACGCTGACCTGAAGTGGAAGGATGTAGAATTTGCAGTAGGTGACTAGGTTTTCTTAAAGGTGTCACCGTGGAAGAAAATTCTAAGGTTTAGACGGAAGGGTAAGCTAAGCCCCAGGTTCATCGGGCCTTATCGTGTGTTGAAGCGTGTAGGACCAGTTACTTATCAGCTCGAGCTACCATCAGAGTTAAGTAAGATTCGTGATGTGTTTCATATTTCAATGTTGAGAGGCTACTATTCAGATCCATCCAATGTGATACCTTTAGAGAAACTCGAAGTAAGGCCTGATTTATCCTTTAAAGATGAACCAGTTCAGATCTTAGAGCGGGATGTTAAAGTTTTGTGAAGGAAATCGATTCCTTTGGTTAAGGTTCTGTGGCAGAATCATGGGTCAGAGGAAGCTACATGGGAGCCGGAGGATGTTATACAACAGCAATACCCTCATCTCTTTTGACCAGGTAATTTCGGGGCCAAAATTTCTTTAAGGGGGTAGAATTGTAACATCCTAAATTGGGGGCTCTGCATTTGTAATGTGTTATGACTGTATGTTGTGCTATGTGTGTTATTCTAGTATGTTTAGAGGTTTTGGGAAGGCTCAAGGTTAAGCCTGAGCCTTGGTAAAAATTTTGTTTTTAGGCACTGCAAGGGAGAGCTAGTTGAAGTGGCCCTTAAGGGTACTTAAGTGGGGTAGTTGACACAATAATCTAATTGGTAAAGTGGCAAGGAGGTGCCACTCAAGGTGTAGGTACGTTACACTATAGAGAGGTTGTGAGGGAGTAGGTTCAAATTGCGTTGACAATAAATGAAAGTGTTATTTTTGTGCCTAAGGAGCCTGAGTGATGGATTCGGCTGGGACTCTGCATGGGTGAGTGTGGATTAAGTCCAAAGATATGAATATGAGGCTAAGAGGAAAACGTGGGATAAGATATGGGTGTAAGTGGTGGCTGAATGTTCGACACTAGGAGCAAGGTGGAGGAATTGGTTTTGGATGGTTAAGGGTGTGCCGAATGTCTTGAGGTCTTAAGCTTTGTTGCTTGTGATCAGTGTGTATTTTCGGTTACTAGGGGTAAGTACCGAATTTATTGAGCCAATTTCTTTTGTTCCTCTTTTGCTTTCTAGCCGAATTTGCTTAGACTATTGGTGTTTCTTTTCCTCTGTCTCTCTTCTTCCCTTCCTCTCTTCACAAAAGACCTCTAAGCCGAAATCATTTTTCCTCTCTAAACTCTTTTTCAGAGTCGAACCCTCTCATTATCTTTTCCACTTTCCATTCTCTTCTTTTCATTGCTCCATTTAAACGCCAAAATCTCACCTTTCTTCTCTTCTTCTTCTTGACCGAATCCTCCCTTAAAGACCAATCATCTCCTTGATTCCATCTTACTTAGCCGAATCTCATAAGCCTTTCTCCTTGACTCTCTTTTGCCAAGCATATCATGTCCCTTCTCATAGTAGTTGTCATCACTCTACTCCACAACTCTGCCAGTCGGATTCTTTTTATTAGGGTAGGTATTATTCTTTTCATCTCAATTCTCTTTTCTCTCCTTTATGGATGCCGAAAGCCTTAATCTTGTCATATGGCTTTGACCGATCGAAGTAGGGGCTTGTCTTCGCTTTTAACTTTTTGTCAGTGATTGAAGGGTGTTAAAGGGCATTCGGTTCTAGTCGACTTAGACATTTAATCGGTGCTTAATCCATGTTTTATAGTCTTCGAGATCTATCGATCTAGGTAAGGGATCTTTACTTTGAGTGCTTATTCGTCTTTGTTCTTTGCTTCAATGTTTTAATCTAGTCTATTGACCAAGATCTTTTTCATGGATACAAATGCTAGTCAAGCAAAGGAAGGGGTTGGACCCGTAGTCCCAGCCCCAAAGTTCAAGAAACGTGCGGTGTCTACTGTTCAAGATTGGCCACCGAGTTGTGGGCCGGCTTCTGAGCAGAATAGTAGACACAAAACAGTGGTTCCTATTATCGATAGTGTCAACATAGAAAGCATGGTATTGTGCGTTATCAGGTGTGTAAACCTCCACACACTTTACTTTATTTGTACTAACAATTGTATAGGCTGAAAGGTCGAAAAAGGCTATGTAGACAGTCCTGATGCCCTTAAGGGTAAGGCTAGGAATGCTAGGTACGTGACCGTATTGTTTTCTTTGCATGGACAAATATATGTGTGGTAATCTGTTGTGTTATGGATAGCATGTTGCATTCGTTAGGATATGTATGTAGTCCATGGGTTATGGGTTTGATATGAAGGTGAAGTGCATGATTATTTGGTCACGTAGTGATCGGTGGTGATGCCACGATATATATATGTACATACATTAATTAGGTCACATAGTGATCGGTGGTTAATCCACGATATATATATATATTTTATTGGGTCACATTGTGATTGGTGGCTAAGCCACGATTATTTGGTCACCTAGTGATTGGTTTATAATTGGCAGCATGACTGTCGAAATGGAGTGTAGCGGATGGAGGGTTGATTGTAGAAATCCCCACGGTGTGATGGGCTAGTACGGGTTGGCGTGTAGAGGATGGAAAAACTAGGTTTGGGTTGGGCTTATTGCATTCATGTGTTTGGTTGTTTTTTTTATATGGGCTAAGGCCCAACGTGTGATTGTGGGCCACGAGCCGTTTGTATAATGTGGGAGAATTTACACACTGAGTCTCGGTGACTCACCCCTTCTTTAATTTTTCAGGTAATCAGTAGATCTTGGATGTGGGAGCTGAGGCGAACTCGTGGAGGCCATAATACCCTTTTCTTTCATAAACTCGTTCCTTACTATAAATTTATTTTGATTTGGGAATTTTGTTATGTAATAAGGCTTTTCTAAGTTAAACTTGGGTTTTTATTAGCTATTGTTTATTTCAAATTCGACACTTAATCATTAAAGTGAAAATGGAGTTTTTCAAAAACATACGGACAACATAAAACAATCATTTCTCTTTAAAGTATCAACAAATATAATGAATGTTCGATTATCATAACTTGGGAATTTCCTTAATCTACGTATTGTTATTTTCAAGACTATGCCTTAATCGAAAAGTTTTTCAAACCCTGGTTTTTCCTAAATTTAACAAATATCATTTTTACTTCACCCTGTAACATACCGGATTCGGTCGTAACGTTTAGGTCGGGTTTGAGGTGTTACACGTTGATTGAATTTGCGTATAACAACTATTTTCAATCTAGTATCAAAATGGCACCATATGAGGCTCTCTATGGTCGAAAATGTTGAACTCCATTGTATAGGACCGAGCTAAGTGAGAATAGGATTCACGGGGTTGATCTTATAAAAGAGACTGAACAGAAAGTGAAAGTAATTCGTGACAGTTTGAAAGTAGCATCAGATCGTCAGAAGACCTATGTAGATTTGAAACGAAAGGATATTGAATTCAAAATTGGTGATAAAGTATTTTTGAAAGTGTCTCCGTGGAAGAAAATACTTTGATTTGGAAGAAAGGGCAAGTTGAATCCGAGGTTCATTGGCCCGTATGAGATCATAGAACGAGTTGGACCGGTTGCTTATAGATTGAGATTGCCATCTGAGTTAGAAAAGATTCATAACGTGTTTCATGTGTCAATGCTTCGACGGTACAGATTAGACCCGTCTCATGTGATTGCTCCTACTGAGATTGAGATTCAGTCAGATTTGTCGTATAGTGAAGAACCGATCCAAATTTTGGCATGAGAGACTAAAGAGTTAAGAAATAAGAAAATTTCTTTAGTGCAAGTATTATGGCACAAACACGGAATTGAAGAGGCTACGTGGGAGCCTGAGAACGTTATGAGAGAACAACATCCACAACTATTCACTGGTAAGATTTTCGAGAACGAAAATCCCTAAGGGGGGAGTTGTAATAGCCCAGTTTATACCCTAGTCGAAATAGTGGTTTTGAGACCACAAATTTGAGTTTGAATAATATTTTTAATATTATTTTCTGTGCCGTTGATATGTGACCGAGCACGTGGTAAATTTTCGTGAGTTAATTTGTCCGTCTGTGTGTTTAATTTGACAAAAGGATGAAATTGCATTAAATGTGAAAGTTGCTTGCTATTTATTAAGGTATCAATGTGTTGTGGCTTTGTTAAGGTGGAGGCCTTAAGTTGCTATTATACCAAATTATAGATAGTGGATGAATAAAAGTCTTAAATGCCCATATTATATAATTGTTTTAATTATATGAATGAAGGCTATTTTGATAATTGAATTGTTAATATTAGATCAATGAAACAAAAAGATGAGTGTTCATCTTTTATTTCTCTCCTTGTTGCCGAAAATCAAAGAAAGAAAAGAAAGAAAATTTAGTTAGGGCATCCGGCCATTTGAGGGCTTAATTCAAGGTATGTTTGATTTCAGTTTTTGATAATTTCTATGTTTTCGTGATCGTTGCTTTGTGCTTTACAAAACCCATGCTCAAATTTTATGTATTGATAGTGTTTGTGAAATGTGCCATTGATGGAAGGGTGAGCTTTGTGATGAGTGTTGGTGTTAAATGAAAGATATGTATTTAATGAAAGAATTTTTGATGAATTTAGCTAATTAGGGCAAAATCGTGAAAATAGCAATTTGAAGGACTTAAATGTGAAATAGATGAAATGCGTGGGTTTGTATTAATATGGGAAGAATTCGGCTAAGCACATGTGCATTGAAATTTTGAGTATTTGATGATTTAGTGAAATAGGACTAAAGTGTCGAAATGTGAAAATGTGAGGGCTATCTTATAAAATGCCCTAAATATATGTGTTTGGACTAAAATTAATGATTTGATGATTGAATGGATTGAATTTGAATGTGTATAGACCAAGAGAGGAGAGGTTCGGATCGAGATCGAAAGATAAAGTCGAGGCAAAGATAACGTCAGAGGTAAGTTCGAAGAGGATACATACTATTAAGATATGTTTTAGCATTATGAAATGAATATGTATTTGTGTATGAAAGTGAGTTGCTATGTGCAAGATTTTTAGTTGATGGCACAAAGTGTGCGAAATTGAAATCGAAACAAAAATGAATAGCACTGTGTGTGCGATGATATAAAGTTCTTATGGACTGACGAGGTAAGTTCGAAGAGAAGTCGATTGGAAGATTAATCACTAAGTGTGCGATGATGATTATGATCCGATTATGAAATTGGCACTAAGTGTGCAAAATAATCAAAAAGAATAGTAAAGGTTGAACGAGAGGTAATATCGAGCAATTGAGTAGCATGAATGGTGAGTAACTATGTGTTGATCAAGGTACGTTTGAACCTAGGTGGTTGATGATAGCCTTAATAGTTATATGAATAGATACTTGAGCATATGTTGAGATTGATGATGAGCCTAATTGTGTAATTTATCTATGTGATGATTTATTTGTGTAAGATTATGTATTAAATTGCGAACTTACTAAGCTTTGGAAAGATTACTGTGTGATTTGTCTTTCTGCTTTGCAGTGTTAGTAAAGCTAGCTCGGATCTGGGGATCGTCAGCATCTCAATCACACTATCGGCAATCTATTTTGGGGTATTTTGGAAAGATGTACATAGTTAAAACATGGCATTTATAGGCTAGTTATTTGAATCATGTTTGAGATTTATAAGTAGCCATGAGATGCGGCTAGATATGTGAAAGTTTTTGGCATGAATGACTTTGGTTTATATGATGCATCTTTTAGTAATGGATTGTGAGTTGATAAATTGACTTATGGATGGAAATTTTTGTGATGGTATGATGCTAGTAGGAATAAGTGAAATTGGGAATGATTAATGCTTGTGATAAGATAAGTTTTGGTATTAAATTTGGTATGAATAGAATTGGTATTAAATACATGGTTTGAATGATTATTTTGGTATGCTTTTGGGTAGTCATAAGTGCATGAGTTGTTTTGGTAAATGTTGCTTGTAGGTATGGTCCATTTGGGTGGCATTTTGGTCTTGCAAGTGACCTATAATGTCACATGACCATGGCACACGGGTGTGCCTAGTGACCGTGGGGTAAAGTCAGTAGCTTGCTTAAGGGCACACGGGCGTGCCTAGAAGCCGTGTGAGAAAGTCAGTATATGGCCTAGTAGTGCACGGCCTTAGCACACAGGGGTGCTTGGTAACCGTGTTGTTTTGGTAGGATTGACCACTGCCAGGGTACACGGGCATGCTTGGTGGCCGTGTTGAAGAATCAGGTTCGACCACGGGGAGGACACACGGGTGTGTCTAATAGCCGTGGAGGGCACACTGTTGGCTCCCATGGGCGTGTATCCCCTGTATTTTGGATAAGTTTTTAAGTTTTTGAGAACTTCTGTATGTGTTTCGATTTAGTCCCGATCCTTCTCTAGCATGTGATTAAGGTCTTATAGGCCTCAATAAGGGACTATATGTTTATGTTTTGATGTGATATACTGATGATTGACTTTGTGTCGTGAATAGGTTGTTAAATGATTTGATTGTTCGGTAATTCCCCTTAACCCTATTCTGGTGATGGTTTCGAGTTATGGGTGTTACATTTTGTGTTTATTTCAGGTGTTTATGAGTATTGATCAAATTATTAACTTACTCCCTATAGACCCTGAAATTGAAAGGACTTTCTGACAAAGGAGAAACAAGCGAACCAAAGAAGGACTGAAGAGATGAATTTCAAAATCCAAACCAAAATCTAGGAGGAAAATTTGCTTGTAATACTCATAATCCAATCATTGATGCCAATGACAGAAACTATGTCATTCAACAATATGCCATTCCTCTATTCAACGAGCTCAATCCGAGTATTAGTAGACCCGAAGTCGAGGCACAACAATTCAAGCTTAAGCCGATTATGTTTCAAATGTTGAAAAATATGGGTAAATTTAGTGGGATTCCTACTGAATATCCACATCTTCATCTTCGGCTATTCATGGAAGTGACTCATTTAAACTAGTTAGGGTGATTGAGGATGCCTTGAGACTGAGATTAATTCCATACTCCTTAAGAGATAGAGCACGAGCATGGTTGAACTCCCTACCGTCTGGTTCCATAACTACATGGCAAGAGTTGGTTGAACATTTCTTAATGAAATATTTCCCTCCATCTTTAATCGCCAAGATCTAAAATGAAATCACTTCATTTTAGCAACTTGATGAAGAATCTTTATATGAGGCATGGGAGTGGTTCAATGAGTTATAATGAAAGTGCCCTTATCACGGCATTCCTTGCTGCATTCAAATTGAGACTTTCTATATTGGTCTCAATATTCATACTAAAATGATGGTGGATGATTCAGAAAATGGAGCCCTTCTTTCCAAGTCTTATAACGTTTCTTATGAGATTATTGAAAGAATTGCCAGCAATAACTATCAGTGGAACCAACCGAGCAGCCTTAGAAAGACGAGCAGTAGGAGTACATGAAGTGGACACACTTGCTTCTTTGGCGCCAGGTATCCTTTATTTCTTCTATGCTTAAGAACATAATTGTTAATGGTTTCAATGGTAATCTTCCAGGTCAACAGTCGAACCAGTTCGAGAACATTTCTTTTGAATACTATGGAGATGGCCATTTCTTTGAAAATTGCCCATCGAATCAAGAGTCAAATTATTACATGGGAAATCAGAATTGGAATGGTCCGCAATCAAATTTTTACAACTCTTCATGGCAGAATCATCCAATTTCTCCATGGAGTAATCAATGGGTGGACCATAGCGACTCTATTATGCCATTTAGACCAAATTATCCGTTGGAATATTCTCAACAAGTGCAACAACCCGACCAACTGAATCTTCAAGTGATCTTGAGAATCTACTAAAGGCATACATAGCGAAGAATGATACCACTTTAAGAAATCTAGAGGATTAAATGGGTCAACTAACTAATGAACTTCGAAATAAACCCCAAGGTATTTGGCCGAGCGACACAGAAAATCCAAAAATTTTAGGCAAAGAACATTGCAAAGTAGTCTCTTTGCCAAGTGGAAAGACATTGGAGCCCAAGGTGGTGGAGGTTCAAGATGAGCCTGTTGTAGCTCAAGACAAAGAGGAAGTTCAACCAAGTGTTGAAACTCCTGTATCACAGAAGTCAGATTCAGTGATCCTTGATGAGACCAATTAGTTCTGATTATCTAACACCCTTGTCAGATGCAGAAAAATTTCCACTAAAGAGTTGTCTGGTTAAAGTTAAGATTCCACCATTTTCATATCCTCAACGATTCCGAAGCAACAACAAGATACTCAGTTGAAAGAAATTTTTTATGACAAGGTGACTTTTAGTGACTTCGATCCCCAGATGTATTTGAAGACTATTTTGCTATTTCCAAGATGGAATCGCTGGCTTCTACAGAGCTACAGCTCAATTCTGTAGATGATCCGTTAGAATTTATTTTGCTAGCGGATTCGCCAAGTGATGATGAAGACGAGAAATGTTTGGTTTTATTAGAAGCTAAAACGAAGGGATTCACTCAGGAAGTTCCACTAGAATTATTAGAGTTATTATCTCGGGAGTACACACAACCAAAAGTGTTGATTGAGGAGCCATTCGAATTGGAACTGAAGACTTTTCCTCTTCATTTGAAATATGATTATTTGGGTTTATCTCCATATTTACCTATCATGATTTCAGTTGAGTTCATCAAGAAGGAAGAAGAAGAGTCATTTGTTGTTTTGGAAAAGCACAAGAAGGGTGTCAGATGGATTATTGCAGATATTCGAGTCACAGGTTGGATGATTTGTAGGAATTACAAGAAGTTAAACAAGGCCACCAGGAAAGATCATTCTAGGTTTTCTTTCCCTAATAAGATGTTGGACAGATTTGATTGGAAAAAATATGATTTCATCCTAAATGGTTATGGTTGGTATTACAAATGGCCATTTGACACCACCATGGCCAATGACGATCCTGAATAAAATGGAAGGAGTTCTTTTCACTTTCTCTATCGCTATTTTATATTTTTAGTTTTTTTCTCATTTGAATAAAATGGTAGACTTAGATAAAATTTTCTTTGGTTCATTACATTAATTAAAACTCTGTCACTACACCAAAACAGACTTTTAGCGGCGTTTTTAGTGGCGTTTTAAATAAAAACACCGCAAATATTATACATTAGCGGCGTTTGAGGAAGAACGCCGCAAAAAAAAGAGAAATCGCGGCGTTTATTTATAAAACACCGCTAAAAAGGATATATAGCGGCGTTTATTCGTAAAACGCCGCTAAAAGTCTGAGCTTTAGCGACATTTTTGCAAAAATGCCGCTAAAAGTCTGAGCTTTGGCGGCGCTTTTGGACAATCGCCACTAAAAGTCTGAGCTTTAGCGGCGCTTTTGCAAAAACGCCGCTAATAGTCTGAGAATTAGCGGCGCTTTTGGAAAAACGCCGCTAAAAGTCTGAGCTTTAGCGGCGCTTTTGCAAAAACGCCGCTAAAAGTCTGAGCTTTAGCGGCGCTTATGCAAAAACACCGCTAATAGTCTGAGCATTAGTGGCGCTTTTGCAAAAACACCGCAAATAATTATAAAGTTTTTTTGGATATATATGATTGATTGTTTTTAAATTTATATATTAAATAATTTCTTATATAATTTTGATACTAGTTTAAATTATTTAAAAGAAAATATTTGTTAAAATGAAAAAAATATTACATAATTTCTTATATTAATTTTAAAATGTTGAATTAATTCTCATGATTGTTTAGGGTTTATGGTTTAGCATATATAATTTAAGGTGTAAGGTTTAGGAGTTACTATTTTAATGTTTAGGGATTATGGTTTATGATTTGCAGTTTAAGGTTTAAGGGGAATGTGTTAGGGTTTCATAGGTTAAAAGTTAGGGTTAATGGGGTTAAAGGTATATATGGTTAAGGGTTTGGGGATAATATGTTAAGGGTTAGGGTTTAGGGTTATATGATTTATGATTAATTAGGGTTTATGGGATAGAGGATAGGGGTTATGAGTTTATATTAAATTAGTGTATTTTAATTTATATATTAAATTATTTATAATATGGTTTAATTTAGGGTATATAGTTTATAAGCTTTATGGTTTATGGTTTGGGGTTTAAGAATTAAGATTTATGGTTTCGGGTTTAAGAGTACGGGTTAGGTTATGGTTTAGGCCAGGTTTATAGTTTAATTTTTAGTTTTTAGATTTATATATTGGGTTTAGGGTTTAGTGCTTAAACCATATCGAACAACAGAGTTAGAGTGTTAGTGTTTAGGGATTTAAGTGTTCAGTAATTTGATAAAAGAGGTAAAATCAAATTCTTTTAGGGTTTAAGGTTTGCAATAAGATTATTTCTTTAATTACTTTTGCACCTTGTAATATACGTATGAGTTGCGGTTTAGGGTTTAAGGTGTATAAATAAGAGTTTATAGTGTATAATTTGTGGTTTAGTGTATCATATGACACACTTTTTAGGTGTATAATTTAGGGTTTTATGATTTAGGTATGAGAACTTAAATTATAAAACTATATAGATTAAATATAGTGTTAGAAAGAGAACAAAATAATTTTAAAGGAATTTAATAAATAAATAAAGTAAAAAAAATTATTGGTATTAGCGGCGTTTTTGCTCAAAAACGCCGGAAAAAGCATATTAATAAAAAGAAAACGACGCCGTTTTCATGGGGAGCGATAGCGGCGTTAGCCATAAAAACGCCACAATAGATTAGTATTAGCGGCGTTTTATATAAAATGCCGCAAAAAAACTATTAATTTTAATTCAAACGGCGCCGTTTTCTTTAGAGTTTTAGTGGCGCTTTCTATGAAACGTTGCAAATAACCGACAGTTTAATTGATACGACGTCGTTTATTTAGAGGGTTAGTGGAACCAGTTAATTTAAAACGCAGTCGTTTTTGTAAGGGAATTTAGTGGCGTTTTTTAAAAACGCCAGAAAATGCCAATTTCATTTAACAAAATGGCGCTGTTTGTTTTCCTCAGTTTATACATCGATTCATCCCCTCCCCCAAAAAACATAACTCATAATCCCTAATTTTTCCCCCAAATCCCCTAGCGATCTCACCTGAAAACCCGCCGCTGCCGGTGCTCTCTCTACTCGTCGCCTTTGCCGTCGCCCTTCACTATCGCAAATCGGCCGGTAAATATACTATTGAGTCTCTCCGCTCGCCATGGTTGCCGAGTTTCAGTGACTCGGGTCTTAGTAACTATAGTCTACTAGTTTTTAGGCACTGATTTATAATTCAAGTGATGTCTAAAATTTTAGTTTTCAAATATTTCTTCTTTAGTTTTAGTTTTCAAATAATTTTAGTTTTGATTCAATATTCTGTTACTTCTTTTAGTAAAAAATTCAAATATTTGAATTGCTTATTCCTTTTACTTTCAAAAAATCTGTTTTAAATAAATAAAGAATTTTTTATATATGAAATATTTGAAAAGTACAGAATTTTTTAGGCATTGAAGTATATTTCTTCTTCTACGTGTAGTTTGTTTACACACTTTCGTTTCTTATATATGAGAAAACACAACAGTCTGAAAATAGAAAAAAAATGCATATTATGGGTTTTAATCCCCAATATAGTTCTCTCATACTTTGATGCCATACTTTGATGCCATTTTTTTGACTTGTATTTCTCATTTCCATTAATGAGTTACTCGGAATCTGAGTACTTCAAACAAACCCTGCACCAAGGTGGTCCAGCAAACCAAAGGAACTTCGAATTCTTCGCATGCCTCAACTGTAAGCCTTTTTATGAAACTTATATTTTGTTAATTACTTTTGCTTTGTTTGATATTGTAGGTAATAAAATTTTTAAATTTCTCAGCCATGATTTCCATTTCTTTTCCAGGGTATGGTTTGCAAATGGATTTTGATTGAAAATTTCAAGTAGACCCAAGGTATCTCTCTACATTAGCTGAATGGGAAGTTTTGTGTGATTACTGGTATATGGCCATGTGGTGAAATTTCTTGAATTTTGATTGCAGTTAGAACTATATTCATCTCTGTTTACATGAATTTTGATTGCAGTTAGAATTATATTCATCTATGTCAACTATATGGCCATACTTTGATGCATGTTTACATGAAATATCTTGAATTTTGATTGCAGTTAGAATTATACTTTCATGCTTTAGGTTCGACTTTCATTTTGCATAAATCTTGTGTAAGTCTCTAAATTTTATCATGTATAGATTTTTCTAGATCTATTTTAATTAACTTTGAATATATTTTAAATATTAATTTGATTGTACTCAATAATGGTAAATTCTAATATATATATATATATATATATATATATATTGCTCGAATCAACAACTTCAAATGTATATCATTGTTTTTCAAGTGCAGAACTGTAAAGTAAACTGAAACTTGAAATGTAGAAATAATCAATATGCTCTAAGTTGTGGTTTTGATGTGTTGTACATGTGAGGAACCGAATAACCCCGAGAATTGAAGTGTCAGAAAATTGTTGTTTAAACTTCAATTAGTGGCTTGCAATGAAAAAAAGAACATATGAATATATATGCACCTATTGCATCATGTCCAAGGCTTGCAAGAATTTTATCCACTGTTTTATTTCTTTTGAATTACTTCTTTATCATTTTTGTCAAATGTCAAGTGTTAAGTGCTGCAAATTAAAGTGTTTAAGTGCTGCAAATTGAAGTGTTAATGTGTTGCAAATTGAAGTATTTAAATGCTGTGAATTGAAGTGTTAAAGTGCTGCAAATTTTAGTGTTTACATGTTGTAAATTGAAGTGTTTTAAGTACTGCAAATGGTATTGTTTAGTTCCTGGAAATTGAGATGTTTATTGCTATAATTGAGGTGTATAATTGTCGTTAATTGGGATGTTAAAGTGTTGTAAGTTTAGGTGTTTAAATGCTGTAAATTGATGTTTAAATGTTGATTCTTATGCTCAATTTCAATTATGATAACTTATGGTTGAACTTGAATTTAAGTTAGAATTTAAGTTAAAGTGTTGTGTTGCTGCAAATTGAAGTGTTTAAGTGCTGCAAATTGAAGTGTTAATGTGTTGCAAATTGAAGTATTTAAATGCTGTGAATTGAAGTGTTAAAGTGCTACACATTTAAGTGTTTACATGTTGTAAATTGAAGTGTTTTAAGTACTGCAAATTGTATTGTTTAGTTCCTGGAAATTGAGATGTTTATTGCTATAATTGAGGTGTATAATTGTTGTTAATTGGGATGTTAAAGTGTTGTAAGTTTAGGTGTTTAAATGCTGTAAATTGATGTTTAAATGCTGATTCTTATGCTCAATTTCAATTATGATAACTTATGGTTGAACTTGAATTTAAGTTAGAATTTAAGTTAAAGTGTTGTGTTGCTGCAAATTGAAGTGTTTAAGTGCTGCAAATTGAAGTGTTAATGTGTTGCAAATTGAAGTATTTAAATGCTGTGAATTGAAGTGTTAAAGTGCTGCAAATTTAAGTGTTTACATGTTGTAAATTGAAGTGTTTTAAGTACTGCAAATTGTATTGTTTAGTTCCTAGAAATTGAGATGTTTATTGCTATAATTGAGGTGTATAATTGTTGTTAATTGGGATGTTAAAGTGTTGTAAGTTTAGGTGTTTAAATGCTGTAAATTGATGTTTAAATGCTGATTCTTATGCTCAATTTATATTATGATAACTTATGGTTGAACTTGAATTTAAGTTACAATTTAAGTTAAAGTGTTGTGTTGCTGCAAATTATAGTGTGTTCCTTTTTGTATAAAATAATGTGTAAAATCTTATATACGCGTATAAATGGGCTAACCCGCATGGTCGTTGTCTACAATTGTTGAAGGAAACGAAACTGCACGGAACCTTCTTCGCTTGTGGATTTATACGGCTGGGTAGCGGCTTTATCTTTTCATCTAAGGTGAGTTGATTGAGTTGAAATTTTTAAATGTTTTACATCCTTTAGTATTAATTTCATTTGATTTGATTTATTATAATTCTGAAAAAATATAGTTACCAAAATTGATTTTTAAAACCTTAAAATTGACATGTTATTGGAGCTAAGGTCATTAAAATTATTTGTTCATGTTACTTAAGTTTAACAAAAAAAACCTTAATTTTAGTTCAATAATTATTAATTTGTTCATGTTACTTAAGTTCAACTAAAATATATAATTTTTCGTGTTGAGCTAAATTTTTTAAAAAAAGATTATAATTGTTTAATAATTCATTGTTATTTTTCTATAATTGTTTTATATTATTAATATTTTTAAAAAATTAAGTACTTTTAATTTTTAAAATTTATTGTAATTTTAAATTTTTTAATAAGTTCTATATATTTTGTATTTTTTATATTTTCATTTCAAACCCCAAACCCCAAACCCCAAACCCTAAACCCTAAACCTTAAATCTAGATCCTAAACCCTAAACCCTTAATTCTAAACCCTAAACTCTAAACCCTAAATCTTAAAACCCTAAACCTTAAATACTAAACACTTAAACCATTAAATCCTAAACCCCTAACCTTTAACCCTAAACCCTAAACCCTAAACCCTAAACCCTAACAACCCTTAAACCTTAAATACTAAACACTTAAACCATTAAATCCTAAACCCCTAACCTTTAACCCTAAACCCCTAACCCCAAACCCCTATCGCTTAACCCCTAAAACTTAAACCCCAACCCCTAACCCCTAACTTTAAACCCTAAACCCTAAACCTTACACCCTAACCCCTAACCCTAGGTGTAACAATGCCACGTATGATGGATCTAAACGAAATACCAAATTAAATATCGAAATAATATAACATTTATTAAACCCCTAAACCTTAAACCATTGAAACCCTAAAACCTTAAAACCTTAAAACTATAAACCCTAACCCTTAAACCCTAAACCTTTAAACCTTTAAATCTTAAACCCCTAACCCTTAACACCTAACCCATAACCCCTAACCCCTAAACCCTAAACCCTAAACCTTACACCCTAACCCCTAACCCTTAACCCCTAACCTCTAAACCCTAAACCCTACACCCTAACCCCTAACCTATAACCCTTAACCCCTAATTTTAAGTTAATATCAAACTTCATAACTTACATAATACTTGTATAATTTTAAGAAAAGGATTCAAAGTATATAGGCTAGAAACTTGACGGGTTGCCTTATATCTCACTGTTAGATATAACGGATCCTCCCTAGGTGTAACAATGCCACGTATGATGGATCTAAACGAAATACCAAATTAAATATCAAAATAATATAACATTTATTAAACCTTAAACCCTTAAAACCCTAAAACCCTAAAACCATAAACCCTAACCCTTAAACCCTAAACCTTTAAACCCTTAAATCTTAAACCCCTAACCTTTAACCCCTAACCCATAACCCCTAACCTTTAAACCCTAAACCCTAAACCTTACACCTAATTTTAAGATCAAATTTCATAAATTACATAAGTTGACGATTAAATTTCATAACTTACATAATTTTCCCTTAAGATCAAACTTCATAACTTACATAATACTTGTATAATTTTAAGAAAAAGGTTCAAAGTATATAGGTTGGAAACGTGACGGGTTGCCTTATATCTCACTGTCAGATATAATGGATCCTCCCTAGGTGTAACAATGCCATGTATGATGGATCTTAAAGAATACATAACTTACCTAATTTTAAGATCAAATTTCATAAATTACATAAGTTGACGATTAAATTTCATAACTTACATAATTTTCCCTTAAGATCAAACTTCATAACTTACATAGTACTTGTATAATTTTAAGAAAAAGATTCAAAGTATATAGGCTGGAAACCTGACGGGTTGCCTTATATCTCACTGTCAGATATAATGGATCCTCCCTAGGTGTAACAATGCCACGTATGATGGATCTTAAAGACTACATAACTTACCTAATTTTAAGATTAAATTTCATAAATTACATAAGTTGACGATTAAATTTCATAACTTACATAATTTTCCCTTAAGATCAAACTTCATAACTTACATAATACTTGTATAATTTTAAGAAAAAGATTCAAAGTATATAGGTTTGGAAACTCGACGGGTTGCCTTATATCTCATCGCGGATATAATGGATCCTCCTAGGTGTAACAATGTCACGTATGATGAATCTTAAAGACTACATAACTTACCTAATTTTAAGATCAAATTTCATAAATTACATAAGTTGACGATTAAATTTCATAACTTACATAATTTTCCCTTAAGATCAAACTTCATAACTTACATAATACTTGTATAATTTTAAGAAAAAGATTCAAAGTATATAGGCTGGAAACCTGACGGGTTGCCTTATATCTCACTGTCAGATATAATGGATCCTCCCTAGGTGTAACAATGCCACGTATGATGGATCTTAAAGACTACATAACTTACCTAATTTTAAGATCAAATTTCGTTAACATTATTTACATAAATTATTAATTAACAATTTAGCCGTATAATTTATTGTCAACTTTAGACTTCAACAACTACGAAATGGATAGGAGTTGGATGAAATTGTCAAGGGTAAGCAACGGCTATCGAAATGGAGTAGAAACTTTTTGAATTTCGCATTTCAAAATGCAAGCCAAGAGAATATGATTCTTTGTCTGTGTAAGAAGTGTTGCAATATTAACTGGCATTATCGTGAAGTGGTCTACGAACATCTAGTTGTTGATGGCTTTGTCCGGGGGTACAAAATATGGTTTTTTTCATGGCGAGACTACATCTAGTGGAGCATCTTCATCGATGAATCTGGGGTATCCTTATAGTGCTTTCAATCAGAATGTTAGTGACGATAACATGGAAAACATGTTGCGGGATGCTTTTAATATGCGCAGTGATGGTTTTGGGTCATTTCCACCTGACTTGGGTGCAACCGATGATCATAATTTTGGAGGAAATACTTTCACCGAAGGGGAAAGAAGTGTACCGGATGAACAGCCAAATGAAGAAGCGGTGAGGTTCTCGCACGTTACTTGGTGAAATGAATGAAGAAGCGTATGAGGATCAAACTTTTCCAAACCGTCATTCTCAGATTCGTCTTTTCACTTGAAATGTTTGGGGGGTGGACCGAAAACTCGTTGACAATGCTGTTAGAGTTTTTGCAAGAAATGTTCCCGTTTACAAAAATCCCTCGATCTTCCAAAGACATGAAGAAATTGATAAAGGATTTGGGCATTGGATACAACAAAATTCACAGTTGCCCAAATGATTGCATGTTGTATTGGGGCGACCACATAAACCAACAGTGCTATCATGTATGCGGCCAATCCCGTTGGATTAATAAAAATACAGAGGACGGTAACGAGGATGAACATGGTACACAGTCAAAGAAGTAGCCAGTTAAGATTTTACGGTATTTTCCCCTAATACCGAGGCTTCAACGACTTTTCATGTCATCGAAGATAGCCGAATCAATGACGTGGCACCGTGATAGACGAACCGATGATGGGTTGTTAAGGCATCCTGCAGATTCTTTAGCTTGGAAATGTTTTGACTCCAAATTTCCAAGCTTTGCAAGCGATCCTCAGAGTGTGAGGCTTGGGCTAGCATCCGATGGATTATGAGCACAACGTACAGTACTTGGCCTGTGGTGCTTGTTCCCTACAATTTGCCTCCATGGGTTTGCATGAAACAATCTTCTTTTATCTTGTCTATGATTATACCTGGAGAGAAAGGGCCGGGGAATGATATTGACGTCTATTTGCAGCAACTTGTTGACGAGTTAAAATAACTATGGCTGGTGTTCAGACATTAAATGCAATGAGAAAAGAGAACTTTAATTTACGTGCGGCATTAATGTGGACTATTAATGACTTTTCGGCTTATGCTAATTTATCTGGTTGGAGTACCAAGGGACGTTATGCTTGTCCGTGTTGTGCTGCGCAGACATGTTCGCAATGGTTATATAATGGGAAGAAGTTTTCTTACATGGGGCATCGTCGGTGGTTACCGAAAAATCATACATTTAGATTTCAGAGTGCTCAGTTTGATGGTACTGAAGAGTTCAGATCAGCTCATTCGCAGACCGGTGGATCCGAAATATTGTTAATGTTGAAAGATATGAATTTCATTTATGGGATGATGAATCAACCGGCAAACCCATATAGAAATAGAAGATCTAGGGATGAATTTGATGATGAATCTGATGAAGAGGATGATCCTAATGAGGCGGACTTGTGGAAAAAAAGAAGTATTTTTTCGAGTTGCCTTATTGGGAGCATCAAATTTTACGCCATAACCTTGATGTCATGCACATAGAGAAAAATGTCTACGAGAACATCATTGGGACTATTTTGAATGTCGATGGAAAATCAAAAGATAATCTTCAGAGTCGACTTGATTTAGTCCACATGGAAATTCGGCGTGAGCTTCATCCCCGAGCACTTTCGAATATGAAATATCGATTGTCGCCTGCTATTTTTTCAATGTCGAAGATGGAGAAAGAAGTGTTCTGTACGGTGTTGAAGGATATAAAGGTCCCAGATGCATATGCATCAAATATATCGCGATGTGTGAGTCTTAAGGATCAAGATTATATGGCTTAAAATCGCATGACTATCACATATTGATGCAAGACTTATCGCCAGCCATATGCGGTGTTGTATGTCGAAAAAGGTGACTCCTCTCGTAATTGAACCATCAAATATAATGAAAGGCATTTGTGGTAAAGTTTTGAATGTTCAAGAACTTGAGAGACTACAAGATCGAGCCGCATTAACTTTATGCAATCTGGAGAAGATATTCCCGCCTTCCTTCTTCACTATCATGGTGCACTTGTTAATTCATCTCCCGCGTGAAGCATTTCTTGGTGGACCCATTTTCTATCGATGGATGTATCCCATTGAAAGGTCTTACTTTATTTGCAAAATATTCATTCATTCAGCTAAATGCCTTTATTTCCAACTTTTGATAATGTTGTATATCGTGTTTAGGTTCCTTTCCAAATTGAAGTCATACTGCCGCAATAAGCGTTATCCGGAAGGATCAATTGTCGAGGGATACTTGGCAGAGGAATGTATGACTTTCTGTTCGAGGTATTTGGAAGATGTTGAAACAAGAATGAACAGACCAAGTAGAAATGCTGGGCTCACAGATCATAATTTGGATGAAACTTATTTATTTCAAAGTTTCGGAGAACCGATCGGTAGAGTCAAAATTACAGAATTAGACGATAGATCGTGGGTCCAAGCACATCGATACGTTCTTTTTCATCATGATTCAATGGAACCATTTCGGAAGTACGTTCTACAATTTGATAAATACTCATCAATTATGATTTGTTTGTCTTCTAACAAAGTAAAACCTTCTTTACCGTAGTGAGTACAAACAAATATTGAGAGCTCGTTCACGATCTCGAAGATTAAATCGACGAGAAATTAATAAGTTGTTCGCAGAATCATTCCATGAATGGTTAAGCCAAATGGTATGCAATTTAAATTTTCATTGACAAGTAATAATATTTTCTCATAACATTCATAATTACTTTATTTACTTTCGACTCAATAGGTTTGGAGTCGGAATGAAGTAAATGACGACGTTAAATGGCTTTCACAAGGTCCAAACAGAATAGTTAAAAGATATAGTGGCTTCCTCATCAACAGATACAGATTTCATACAAGGTATCGCGAGAGATTGAGGAGAACCCAAAATTGCGAAATTGTTGTTAATTCTTCGATTACAAGTTATGCTAGTGCTAGGGACGATGAATCCGGTCGAGGGAATTTGGAATATTACGGACTTATTATCGACATCATTGAGTTGGATTATTACGGCAAATGCAAAGTTGTCCTATTTCGAGGTGATTGGGCTGAACGATCAATATGGCTTTACAATGGTGAATTTCTCTCGATTAATTAACACCAGAGAACAACTGATGGACGAGCCGTATGTTTTTTCTTCTCAAGTTAAACAAGTTTTTTACTCGGAAGATCCAACTGATGAGGGTTGGTACGTTGTACTTCGAAACACCCTAGAGACTTCTTCGACATTGGCGGTGGAAGTAGAGATGACATAGTCGAAAGATCGAAACTTTGCTTTTTCCGTAACAAGACTTAACGAAAATATCCTAGTACTAGTCAACAATTTCAATGGGTTCGTCAGATGTGGACGAAGATATTTACTGAAATATGATGTAGTAAGATTTAACGATTTATTATTTATATGTAATATTATAATTTTCATGTTGGTCATGTTATATAATTTTCATGTATATTGCGTGAAAAATGCCTAGAAGACGATTACGAGATTTAAATATTGTCCGCTAAACTCCAAATCCGTAAGAAGCTAATAGTAGTGAACAAAGAAATGCTTGTTGGATCTTCTACTCTGGGACATAGATGACGAGCCCGGAGAATTTGAAAGTAATGTTAAGTTTATTTTACATGCATGTTGAATTTTATTATTGATTCATTTTTCAATTTTAATATAATAATATATCATTTTCAATTGAAGGTGGTGGGACGCAGAGGTCGGGGACGTACATTACTTAAAGATTTATACGACTTAGAGCCTAACGATCGTGTTAAAGTAAGGAGAAACAATGATGGCCAGCCTGTTGGATCTGAAGCTCGACAGTTAGGAGGCTATTTGGGCATTTTAGCACGAAATCCCAATATGTTGCCCATTAACTACGAATCATGGCATCACATGCCTGATGCCAACAAAAATCAGGCCCTCGAAAATATTAAGGTAATAGAACGTGAATGTAATTTATAATACTTTAATTTAATTTTCATTTATATTAACTTTTTATACTTTTTTCTTTGAGGTAGATTTAATTTAGAGGTCTCGATGACTATGTTAAGAAGACATTGGGTAAAAATGGAGAGACAATAAAAGTACACTCAAAAACAATATTTTAAGAAAGACATAAGCCTCGATTTAAAATTAAGAAATGTTCCACCGGAATGTTGAGGTACCAATGGGAAGATCAAGTTAGATTTTGGAATTCAAAAAAGGAGAGGTATTACATACATCTAAAATCGTTTAAATTATTTGGTTTATAGTATTTACTATATATATAATTCAAATTGCATTATGTAGGACCGTGAGCGAGTTGGAATAAGCAGCAGATCAAAATGTAAATTCACGCATTACCAGAGTTCTAGAAGTTTTGCTTGTGTAGATGAGGCCGAGGCATTATAATTTATTAATTACATCAAATATTAATTACTTTATACTATTAAATTATATTTTTCCTGCTAAAATGTAGGAAACTTCGATGGTCAAAAAGTTGGACGCGTTCACTTTTTGACATTACGATAGAAAGAAGGATGGATCTCCGATGACATCCAAAGTCGCGAAAATTTTGGTATATTTACTTAATAAAATTTTATTTTTATAAATATTTCTACCATTTAATTATAATAGTTTAATTCATCGTTTATAGTTTTAAATTTATAATGTTCAATTATGTTGCATTCTTTCTTATTTATACATTTCGTTTCTAACTCTTTCATTGATTTATTAGGATAAACTAAAGGAGAAGAAGGCCGAGTATGAAGCGGTACGCTTGATCGATAGTTCTGTTAATCTTGAGGAGATTGATAATGAATTATTACAGATGTTTTGGGTCCCGAAGGTACGATCGCTTGATCGATAGTTCGCTAATCTTTAGTATATTTTTAATAGAATTATCACCGATGTTTTTGGTCTTGAAAGGTATGGTCGGGTTCGATTTAAAGGATCCGTGTTACCTCGACCCAATATTTTGGATCCGCCTCCTAGCGAACATGCCTTCCGGGGTCAATCTCGTCTCAAGTTCGAGGCTACAAAACCAGATAGCTCGGATGCAAGAGAGCACGATTGAGAAGAGGCGAAGAAATTGTTGATGTTCAAAGAAAATATGAAGAACTCGATGTGACTTAGAGTGGATGCGAAGCGGCACAAGCAAGGAGGCGAAGAAGAATGAGAGAGGCAACGGCAATGCGAGGGAGGCAGAGGCGAGATCGATGCTAGCAGAGTAGAACAAAAATACGAAGAGCTCCAAAGACTAGCTTGAAAGATATGATGCAGATGTTTCAAAGATCCACGAAACCGCCATCTTAAACATTTAGTTTTTCATTGTAAGAAGTTTTGACATTATTACATTTAACATTATTGTTACAATATTTTCGTTATCATTCATTTAATTTATTAAATTTCAAGTATCATTTAGAATTAATGTATTCGTGTGATTTTTATGCTAAATTTGTTGTTTTATGTTGGAATTATATACTATTATTGGTTGGTTTTAGTGCGAGGGTATAATATTGAAAAATTTTATTTTTTAAATCAGACAAATTAGCGGCATTTTTACAAAAGCACCGCTAAATGTCAAGAAATTTTTGCGGCGTTTTTTGGGAAAGCGCCAAAAACTAAAGGCGTTTTTGGGACTTTTTTAGCGGCGTTTTTTGGGAAAGCGCCGCTAAAGGCCCTGACTTTTAGCGACGTTTTTTTAAAAGCGCCGATAAAGGCCCTGGCTTTTAGCGGCATTTTTATAAAAAGTGCCGCTAAAGACCATGGTTTTTAGCGACGCTTTTATCACAAACGCCGCTAAAAGTTAGGATCTTTAGCGGCATTTTTTGCACATAAACGCCGCAAAAATTTTCGACGGTTGTATTGGCGGCGTTTTTTGTGGCGCTTAGAAAAGCGCCGCAAATACTTTTTGTGGCGCTTATAAACTCCGCTAAATGCCCAAAAAAATGCCGCTAAAAGTCTGTTTTGCTGTAGTGTGTCTAGGAGATTGGGACTTAAGCAGGACCATCCGTGACCCCTCCAGTCTTTCTTGGGAGTTTAATGTAATGTAATTTTTTAAAAAATATTTTTCTAAATAGCCCAAAGAATTTAAGTATTTGTTTTGTCAAATAAAGGGTCAACTTTTAAAACAAGAGGTGGAAATCATAAATAAAAATGAACAAGTTGCAAAGTACAAAGTGTGGCAATAGATATGTATATGTCTAGGATTGAATCTAGAGAGAGCTTGGTACTTAAGCAGTCAAATTGACTCACCTTATCTTTTTTAAAATCGTACCTGGTGTATAGTATCTATTTACTTCTAACGATGAGGACATTGTTCATCTTAAATAGGGGGACCAAAAATTGAAATTATTTCCTCTCAGAATAAAATTTTCTTTTAATTACGATTATGATATATTTTGTTCAAAAATTTGAAATTTTGTTAAGTATGCTAAACTTCAGTATGAATAAAATTCTATTATTTCAATAATTGCCATGTTGGCTAAATTATGACATAAATGTACTCTTAATAAAGCATGAAAATCATACCATAAAACTTTTTAGTTCCTTAGGAAAGTTAGGCATGCATGAAAGTTTAAGTCTCTAGAATTAACTTAGTAGTTTCTTGAGGCTAAATCCTAGGAAGCATGGAATGTTGAAAATGATTGAAGCAACTTTTGTTTGGACCGTTTGAGCCTTCCAAGCCAACCTTGATGAAATTTTATCCCTTGAAATCCAACTTTAAGACTATATGGCCTAATTTTATTTGAATCCTTGCAATATTTTGTAACACCCCTAACATGTATCCATCGTCGGAACAAGGTTACAGAGCATTACGAAAAATTTTCAGAACATTTACAGACATTTCATGATAATGACTATTCATTCACTGAGATTATACATAGTGTCCCTTAAATGGGCCCTCGAGGCTCAATACGAGCATTAGAAATGAGTTGAGACTAAATCAGGATCTCAGGGAATTTTTCTCGACATTTCAAGAATTTTCCAAGGTGCAGTGCCTGCAAGCCTGTGTGGTTTAGGGACACGCCCATGTGGTTAGGCCGTGTGATACACATGCTCGTGTCCTTAACCCGTGTAACTCTCTGACAACTAAGGCTGAAGAAACTAAAGTCACAAGGCCAAGTCGCATGCCCGTGTGCTAGGCCGTGTGGCTAATTTTTATTTTCAGAAATTAGGTGCAGTTTTCACATGGCCGTCTCAACCACAAAGCTAAGACACACGCCCATGTCTCTACCTGTGTGCTCAATTCTGAGCATTCTGTTTCTCACTTTTAAGATATAGCAGATACACAGCCAGACCTGCACTTAAAACACACATCCAATACTAACAAATTCAAGCATTCAAAATAAGCAATTCCATCATTCAACATGGCATATTATTTCAAGCACAAGTGTTTATAAACTTACCTTAGTTTAACTTATGCAATAACAACATTTGATCATATATACTTAACATAACACTTGTGTATATATATCATCATAATAACTTACATAGTCATACCATAATGAACTATTACTAGCCATTCCAATGGCTAGGTTACAAAATATCATTTTCAAGCCACCTATGGCCAAGTTGTCCTATACATGCCATTATACCAAAATGATTTTAATAAGTATACCCAAAATGACTAGTTGATAGTGTGACGATGCTCCAATGATCTCCAACCTTCATGAGCTTCCGAGCACTATAAAACAATGGAAAATAAAATAGAGTAAGCATTACATGCTTAGTAAGTTTGTATAACAGAAACTAAACTTACCAATCCCGTTTAATAAATCTAAGCACACAATATCATGTTTTCCATACATTACCAATATTTCCTAAACACATGCACTCAATCAAACATGTTAGTCACCAAAATCTTCATATCAATCAAGTAAACCTAGATGAGCTTATCAAGCAATATTCTTTCTAGTCATTATCATTTCATCTTATAATCCTCATACCGTGTCAAGAGTTGTGTCCGTTGAATCATTGAAATTTCGATGGATGCTCAAGTAGTACACTCGAGGTGTACAATTTGATAATCCTTCAATTCTTATTCAGGGGTACCCATTAGGGCACTTAACCAAGGAACACACTCTCGAGCAACATAACATATAATAGGATTACCAGTCCAGGCTAAATTCTTTATATAACGTATACTTAGAGGAGCTCGATTAGGATTACCAGTTAGGCTAAACCCTAATCATAACGTATACTCGAGAGATATTATTTCAGGATTACCCATTCAGGCTAAATCCTTTCTAAAACAAGGTTAATAGAATTACTCGTTCGAGCTAAATCTCATCCGCAACAAATGCAGGACCTTACTCGTTTCGGGAAAGCGCATCTACTCATCAGAACTCAACGTTCAATAGGGACTTAACCCTTTTTCACCATTTCAAGCATGTATCAAATTTTCCATCATAGCATACAAGTAAAGCACATCAATATGAATCACATTACATACAAACACAACATTCAATTAACAAAATTACATGCTCGATTAAGTTACATGAACTTACCTCGACACTTGTTCGCATAAATAATCTACTAATCTGAAATCTTTTCTTTTCCTCGATCTAGCCTCAAGTTTGTGCTTTTCGGATCTATATAAATGAATTTAACTATCAATTTCATACATTTCATATTTAAATGGACTCAATTTACGTCCTAGGTAAAATTATCATTTTGCCCCTAACTTTTCCATAAATTCCAATTTCGTCCCTAGGCCCGGAAAATGAAACTTGTGCAAATTACTCCCAATTCCAAGCCTAAACAAAGCCCATTTACAAAATTTACAGCACATGTATTCATAAAATTTTAGAATTTTTCCTTCAATTTCACAAGTGTACATTTTAGTCCCTAAATCATGTTTTCATCAAAAATCACTTTGTAAAAGTTGTTTATCTATCAACAACCTTTCATTTTCTACCATAAATTTCTAACTTTCAGCATATACATCCATGACCCATTTTCCATTCTTTGATAACTGTTCAAATTAATCCCCCAATAGATAGATTAGGCTATCCTAGTTTTAAAAATATCAAAATTACTAAAAACAGGATAAGGAAACTTACCCAATTAGGCCTTGAAAGTCTCATCTCTGTCTCCTAGGATTTCCATGTGTTTTTAGGTTAAAGATGACAAAAATAAGATGATATTTTCTTTTCATATTTTAATTAATTAAATTATTTCAATTTCCAATTTAGTCCTTGCCCCTTTTCTATATTTCTATGGATGAGTCACCAAGAAAAATCTACATACTTTTCTTAATGGTCTAATTACCATATAAGGACCTCTAGTTTTGAATTCCATAGCTATTTGATCCTTATAGCCACTAGAATCCAACTTTTACATTTTATGCGATTTAGTCCTTCTCGTAATTAAGCACTAAATCGATAAAATTTACGTACCAAAATTTTCACATGTCATATCTAGCATAATACAGACCATATAATAAAATAAAAATAAATTATATTTTTGGGTTGACTTTGTGGTCCCAAAACCACTGTTCCGATTTCACTGAAAAATGGGCTGTTACAACTCTCCCCTTTTTAGGGATTTTCATCCTCGAAAATCTTACCAGTAAAAAGATTTGGGTATCGCTTCCTCCTAGTATCCTCCGGTTCCTAGGTAGCCTCTTCAATACCGTGTCATTGCCAAAGAACTTTTACTAAAGCTACATTTTTATTTCTTAACTCTTTTGTTTCCCGAGCTAAGATTTTGATTGGTTCTTCGCTATAGGTCATATCAGGCTAAATCTCTAACTCTGTCGGTGAAATAAAATGTGAAGGATTAGATCGGTACCATTGTAACATAGACACATGAAAACATTATGAATCCGATCAAGTTCTGGTGGTAAGGCTAACTGATATGTAATCTGTCCAATTCTTTCTGTAATCTCATATGGTCCAAATGAATCGTGGACTCAATTTCCCTTTACGACCAAACCGGAGTACTTTCTTCCAAGGTGACACTTTCAAGAATACCTTGTCGCCAACCTGAAAGTCTATCTCTTTTCTTTTCAAATTAGCATAAGACTTTTGTCGATCAAAGGCTACTTTCAAACTGTCTCGAATTACCTTCACTTTTTCCTCTGTCTCTCGGACCAAGTCAACTCCGTGTAACTTTTTCTCACTGATTTCAATCCAATACAATGGAGTTCTACATTTGCAACCATACAAGGCTTCATACGGTGCCATTTTGATGCTAGACTGATAATTGTTATTATAAGCAAATTCAACTAAAGTCAAATACTTTTCCCAGTTACCTTCAAACTCAAGTACACAACATTGAAACATATCTACCAAGATCTGTATTACCTGTTCAGATTGACCATCTGTCTGGGGATGAAATGCAATGCTAAAGTATAACTGAGTACCTAGAGCTTCTTGTAATTTACTCCAGAATCAAGATGTAAACCGAGGGTCTCTATCTGAAATAACGGAGATAGGCACTCCATGCAATCTGACAACCTCAGAAACATATAACTCAGCCAATCTAACCAAGGAAAAATCCATACGTACCGAAATAAAGTGTGCCGACTGTGTCAACCTATCAACAACTACCTAAATGGTATCTTTCTTCTTTGGGGACAAGGGTAATCCCGACACAAAGTCCATGGTAATTCTTTCCCATTTCCATTTCGATATTGTAACTGGCTTTAATAGCCCAAAAGGCAACTGATGTTTAGCTTTTACTTGCTGACATATCAAACATTTAGAAACAAACTCAGAAATATCACGTTTCATTCCTGGCCACCAGTACATCTTTTTCAGATCATTATACATTTTATTGCTACCAGGATGAATAGACATGTTACCATTATGAGCTTCATTCAAAATCTTCTGTATGAGTTTTGAACCCTTCGGTACACATACTCTACCTCTGAATAACAAACAATTATCGGTCCCTATCTAAAATTCTGAGTCAGGAGTATATCTTCTTTGGTGTATATCTTCTGCTCTTCTAAATTGTTGATCGTATGCTTCTGTGTTGGCTCAGTTTTGATGCTCCGTAATGTTTCTTGTGATGGAGGTTGAATAATTTGATTATCTATTGAAACGACTTTCTTACCTTCATCTTCTATGGTTCTGGCTGAGTCGAGAGCTTGAAGATTGACTGATTCATCTCCTACACGAAGTATGAGTTCTCCTGTGGCAACATCAATTTTAGTCTTGGTAGTTGCAAGAAAAGGTCTTCCTAAAATTAAAGGGATTGAATTTTTCTCATCCATGTCTAAAATAACAAAATCTACTGGGAAAACAAATTTATTGATTTTGACAAAACATCTTCAATAATGCCCCTAGGGATTCTAACAGTTTTATCAGCTAGTTGAATACTCATCCTAGTTTGTTTGGGCTTCCCTAGACCTAGTCGTTTAAACAGTGCATAAGGCATAACATTTATACTTGCCCCTAAATCAGCTAACGCATTATCAAAGTCAAACTACCAATTAAGCATGGAATCGTAAAACTCCCTGGATCTTTTCGTTTTTGTGGTATCCTGTTCTGTAGCATTGTTGAGCATGTTGCGTTTAATTCCACATGGTGCTCTTCATCTATTTTACGTTTGTTCGTCAAGAGCTTTCTTAAGAATTTCCTTGCATCGGCCATCTGAAAAAGAGCTTCAAGAAGAGGTAAGTTAATATGTAATTTCTTCAAGAGTTTTAGAAACTTACCGAATTGTTCCTTTGAATCTTCTTTTTTCAACGCTTCGGGATAAGGTATGCGAGGTTGGTATTCTTTGATTACCAGTTTTGTCTTTTCTTGAGCTACCTCGGTCTTATCCTTCTTTTCTTACGTTGATGTGGGTCTATCTACTTTTGTACCCTCTTGAGTTGTAATGGCTTGGATTTGCTCTTTTGGGTTTATTTCTGTGTTGCTTGGTAGACGTCCTTGTTGGCGTTCAGAAATTAGCTTTGTGAGGTGTCCCACTGACCTAGTAAGTTCTCTAACCTGATTCTCGAGTCCTTTCATCGACTTCTATTGTTCATCAAGGTTTGTATCAGTCTTTTGAAGACGAGATTCTGTGGCTGCCATGAATTTTGTCAGCATCTTTTCAAGGCTTAATTTTTTTTCCTGTGGGTAGGGCTGATTTTGATAATTTGGAGGAGGTTGCTGCCTTTGAATTCCTTGATTTCCTTATCCTCCCCACGAAAAATTTGGGTGGTTCCTCCAACTGGGTTACAAGTATTACTATAAAGATTATTATTGGATCTGAAATTGTTACCTATATAGTTTGTCTGCTCGTTTTCTGCTCCTGGTTGGTAGGGTGGGTACTCAGCATTTGCCACATTCCCGCTTGCTTCGCATTGCATTACTGGATGTACCTGCGAAGAACATAAATTATCAAGCTTTTTATTCATTACCTCCACCTGTGTTGAAACATTGTCACTGCATCTATGTTGAAAACTCCGGCTGATTTTGTCGGCTTTGCCCTTGTGATTTGCCATTGATAAGTGTTCAATGACATCTCCTCAATAAAATCGTAGGCCGCTTCAGGAGTTTTGTTGTTCAGAGTTCCACTGGCTGATGAATCAATCATTTGCCTTGTTGAAGAATTGACACCATTGTAGAAAGTTTGGACTTGAAGCTATAAAGGTAATCCGTAGTGTGGGCATCTTATTGGGAGATCCTTGTATCTTTCCCATGCATCATATAATGTTTCTGCGTCATTCTGTACAAAAGAAGATATGTCATTCCTAAATTTAGCCGTTTTGGCTAGTGGAAAATACTTTAAAAGAAATTTTTTGGTCATTTGGTCCCATGTGGTGATTGACCCTCGTGGTAACGAGTTCAACCACTGCTTTGCTTTATTCCTTAATGAAAAAGGAAATAACCAAAGACGTATGGCATCATTTGAAACGCCATTTATTTTGAAAGTATCACAGAACTCTAAGAAATTAGCTATATGAGTATTTGGATCTTCGTCCTGCAATCCATCAAATTGAATAAACTGTTGAATCATTTGTATTGTGTTAGGTTTTAATTCAAAATTATTAGCAGCTATAGCAGGCCTAACAATACTAGATTCTTCTCTTGTCAAATTAGGTTTAGCATAATCATACATAGTACGCGGAGCATTCTGATTTTGCACATCAGGCGGATTATTTTCGGACATCCCTTCAGTAGGATTGGATCTGTTTTGTTGTTCTTCTCTTTGGTAGTCTAGAGCTTGTCTAGTTTCTCTGCGATTTCTGTGAGCGGTAGCTTCAATATCACTATCGTATTCTAATGGTCCTCTAGGGTTTCTTCTAGTCATAAACTAGAGGTACCTTGCAAGTTTAATAAAGAAAGCGGATTAGTAAAATTAGAAATTTAATAAAAATAAAAATTAGAAATAATGGCTAAAGTAATAAAAATAGAGCTTTCGTAATATTTTAGAATTCCCCGGCAACGGCGCCAAAAACTTGATCGCTGCAAAACAGTCTAGTTTTAAAATTTATAAAGGATAACCAAACTTGTAGACTAACTACGATAGAGGTAAGTGCACCTGTCAAACAGTAGTATAGCTTTGGCAAGAATATCTTATCGAACTCAAGGAACCTAAAAGTACTACTACTCACTTTCTTCCTATTATTTTGCCTTAAATATGGAGTGATTAATTAACTTATCTAAGACTAATGAAATACTTAAACTAAATGCAAAGACAAAAGAATAAACTAGGAAAAGACTTTGGAAAACTCAGTTGATAAAAATGATACCCTCGGGAAGAATCCACTTATGACTTCACTTATTATCTAACTTTCAATTCATATGATTTTTTTTACTTAGCTTGATCAGTGAGACTCCCTAACCTATATTAAACCTTCTCTCGAAGCGAATAACGTCTAACCTTAGGTTAATTAGTGGAACTCTCGTTCTCTTATAATAACCCCCTAAGGAAGCAGTAAATCGATCAATGGACTCCTATATTAGGTTTCACCCTAATCCAGCAAAATCTCGTAACCCTATCTCTAGGCGCCCAATCAACTCCGCTTAATTATGCTAGATCTACTCTTAGGCAGGGTCTATTCCTCCTCCACCTAAGCACATCAGATTAAATTGAGCAATATAATTAAGAACAAACTAAGTATTTATCATATAAACCAATAGATCAAATAACAAAATCCATCATAGGTTTCATCCCCTTCAGGTATCTGAAGGATCTAGTTCATAATAAAATAAGAAAACATCTCAAGAGAAAAGATAAAACAAAACATAAGAAATCCCTAAAACCCCCTGAAGGAATTGAAGGAGAGATCCTCCGTCTTGAGTAGAATTCCGACTCTTCGAGATGGATCAACTGGCTATCTTTGAGTAATTCCCCAAACGAGTAAAGCTCTGGTAGAAAACTCTGCTAAAACCTGACGACTTTGAATTGCTACCTTGGATTGTTTATATAGACGTTTGGGATGCTTTAATTGGCTCCTAAGTACTTGTAATTCAAGTGAAATTCATCCTAAGTGTTTGAGTGGACTTAGGATTGCATTTCTTGGGCTCCAAGCATCCAATTATGAGTGAAATTGCTCTTTCCCGCGGCAGGAGCATGGCCATGACATGCCTGTGTAAATCGTGGTCCAACCCGTGTCTCCATCCTATCGATTTGGGCACGGCTATGACACACCGTGCAATATCTGGGTAGAGGCCGTGCTTCGGGTCTGCCAATTGGGGCACAGCCGTGTACATTAGGGTCAGGCCGTGTTGGGCTTTTTGTCGACGAGGCACGGTCGTGTAAATCAGGGTGTGACCATGTGGAATCTAAATATTGGGGCACGGTTGTGTGGCATGAAGTCCAGGCCGTGTCGACTTCTTGGGTTGGCCCACTTTGGTCCGTTTTAAACCCGTTTTGCGTCCTTTTTATCCTTGGGTGCTTTCCTAAGTATAAGACATGAAAAGAAAGAATTAAGAGCACCTTTTTACATAAATTAAGGATAAATTCATCCAAAAGAATACTAAATATGGGATTAAAATATGTTACTTCTATAGTTTATCACTAACTAAGACAACGATGGAGGCAAGCACACCTATCGAACAGTAGTATAGTTTAGTGGCAAGACCAGATTGTCGAACCCAAAGGAACCAAAAGTACTAATACTAACTTTCTTTCTATTATTTAGCCTAAGAATTAGGGGAATTTTCATCTAATATAAAATTAACTAACTTACTAAGCTAAAGATGCTAAAAAAAAGAGAGAAGAAATTGAGGAAAAACTTGAGAGAAAACCGATTGATTTAGACAATACCCGAGGAAGAATCCACCTAGACTTCACTTGTTATCTAACTCTAAACCAGACGATTTATTCACTTGACCTGATCCGTAGGATTCCCTAATTTATATTAATACCTCTCTCGAGGCTACTAACATCTAACCCTAGGTTGATTAATTGGAATCTCTTTCTAATTAAAACTCTTAGAATTGCATTAACTCGATCTATGGACTCCCATATTAGGTTTGACCCTAATCCAACAGATTTTCGTCATCCTATATCTAGGGTTGCAATCAACTCCGCTTAACTATGCTAGATCTACTCTTAAATAGGGTTTATTCCTCCTCTTCTTAAGAGCATAAATGCTTGAATCAATATCCCAAAAATACCAAAACAAGAATTAAGAACACATAGTTAAGAACAAATCAAATATTTATCATACAGCTCAGATAACAATAATAAGATTCGTCTTACGTTTCATCCCCCTCAGGTATATGAGGGTTTAGTTCATAATAGTAAAAGAAAACATCTCAGAAGTAAATATAAAACAAAACATAAGAAAACCCTAAAACCCTCTGAAGGAATTGAAGGAGAGTTCCTCCATCTTGAGTATGATCCTGGCTTCTTGAGATGAATCAACTAGCTTTCTTCGAGTGAATCCTTGTATTCAGCTTCTCTAGCTTGGCTCTTTGGCCTAGCTCAATGCCCTAAAAAGCCCTAACAGAAGGCTTCTGCCAAACTCCCCATTTAAGTTTCTTTATAGGGTGTTTATATAGGCTTCGAGATGCCTTACTTGGCTCGAAAGAATCCTAATCCGAATAGAACTCTTCTTATCTGCGGCAGAGGCACGCCCATGGCACATGCCCGTGTAAATCATGGCCAGACCTTGTTTGGGTCTGTTGATGAGGCACGACTGTGTATTTCGGGGTCCAAGCTATGTTCGGTTCTTTTTAAGAGGCACGGTCGTGTGGTCTTGGGCCCAAGCCGTGTGGATTTCGTGTTTTGGCCCATTTTCTACATTTCCATCCCGTTTCTTGTTCTTTTCATCCTTCAGTGCTCTCCTGAGTATAAAACATGAAAACAAGGGATTAGGAGCACCTATTTCCATAATTAAAGGGATATATCATCCAAAAGTAAGCTAAATATGGGATTAAAATATGTTCATATTAAGGTTTATCAAGAACCAAATGATTGTGACTTACTCATAGTCTTTTTCCAGAAACCCAAGCCTTTCTTTCAGCTTGTCTCTTTTCTTTACTCAATTCCTCAGCTTTGTGTGCTCGATCAGCTAACACCGTAAATTTCCTTATTTCGAGAATTCCTGTAAATAACTTGATATCTTCATTTAAACCCTCTACAAAGCATTTACACATCTTAGCCTCAGTTAGAACCCATTTTCTGGCATATTTTCTCAATCAGACAAATTCACGTTCATATTTGGACACAGTCATATTTCCTTGTTTAAGCTCTAAAAATTCTTTCTTTTTTGATCCATAAATATCTGACTCACATACTTCTTCCTGAATTCAGTCTGGAAGAATTCCCATGTAACATTCTCTCTCGGTACCACTAAAGTTATGGTATTTCACCAATGATAAGCTGTATCCTTTAGTAAAGACACTACACATTTCAGACATCTGACAGGTGTACAGGATAATTCATCAAAAACCTGGATGGTATTTTCTAATCGAAATTCAACCCTTTTCGGATCATTCATGCTTGCGAATTTTATCTATCGGAGGCTTACCAATTCTAGAGGGTTAGCACCCTATGGTACCTCAGGAATCGGATGAGGAGCAGGTGGGAGAGGTCGTTGAACAGCAGGGTTTGTTCTTAGGTACTCTGTAAACCACTCATTCATCAATTGAAAGAAGGCTTATTTTGCCTCCTCACCTTAGCCCTCAGACACGGGCCTTTCATTACCAGATGTAGACGCAACTCTTTGAACTAAAGCTGAAGCATTGCTCTCGACTTCCTCATATTCAGCTCTAGCTCAGTTGGATGACATTACTATATGAAAAACACATTTAAAATGATCAGGAGTATCACACTATCACAATTTATATAATGGCATGTATAGCTAAACTTGTGTTTGCTACGTTCAATTTGAGAATTGGCTAAACCGTAGCTCTGATACCACTAAATTTAACACCCTTAATTCGTATCGTTGCCAGACATGGTTACAAAGCGTTACCAAATATTTTCAGTACATTTAAAAACATTTCATAAAAATTACTATTCATTTACCAAGATTATACATAACGTCCCTTAAATGGGCCCTCAAGGCTCAATATGAGCATTAGAAATGAGTCAGGACTAAATCGGGATCTTAGGTAGTTTTTTGCAACATTTAAAGAATTTTCCAAGGTACAGTGCCTACACGCCTGTGTGGTCTAGGGACACCTCCGTGTGGTTGGTCTATGTGACTACACACGCCGGTGTCCTTAACCCGTTTAACTCTCTGACTTCTAAGGCATGAAGAAATTAAAGTCACACAGCCAAGTCACACGCCCGTCTGCCAGGCCATGTGGTGAATTTTTATTTTCCAAATTTGGTGCAGTTTTTACACGGTCGTGTCAACAGGAGTGTGTCTCAGCTCGTGTGCTCAATTTTGAGCATTCTGTTTCTTATTTTTAAGAAACAGGGGATACATGGCTGGACCACCTGCCCATGGGGCTGGCCGTGCGTCACACACGGCCTAGACACACACTCATGTGTCTACCCTTGTGGACAAAATTAAGCCATTTCCTAGCCTCATTTGTCACCCAAATTCACACCCATGACCTGCACTTAAAACACACATCCAATACCAACAAATTCAAGCATTCAAAATAAGCAATTCCATCATTCAACATGGCATATTATTTCAAGCACAAGTGTTTATAAGCTTACCTTGGTTTAACTTATGCAATAACAACATTTGATCATATATACTTAACATAACACTTGTGTATATATATCATCATAATAACTTACATAGTCATACCATAATGAACTATTACTAGCCATTCCAATGGCTAGGTTACAAAACATCATTTTCAAGCCACCTATGGCCAAGTTGTCCTATACATGCCATTATACCAAAATGATTTTACTAAGTATACCCAAAATAACTAGTTGATAGTGTGACGATGCTCCAATGATCTCCAACCTTCATGAGCTTTCAAGCACTATAAAATAATGGAAAATAAAATGGAGTAAGCATTACATGCTTAGTAAGTTTGTATAACAGAAACTAAACTTACCAATCCCATTTAATAAATCTAAGCACACAATATCATGTTTTCCATACATTACCAATATTTCCTAAACACATGCACTCAATCAAACATGTTAGTCTCCAAAATCTTCATCAATCAAGTAAACCTAGATGAGCTCATCAAGCAATATTATTTCTTGTCATTATCATTTTATCTTATAATCCTCATGCCATGTCAAGAGTTGTGTGCGTTGATTCATTGAAATTTCGATGGCTGCTCAAGTAGTACACTCGAGGTGTACAATTAGATAATTCATCAATTCTTATTCAAGGGTACCTATTAGGGCACTTAACCAAGGAACACACTCTCGAGCCATATAACATATAACAGGATTACCAGTCTAGGCAAAATCCTTTATATAACGTATACTCAGAGGAGCTCGATTAGGATTACCAGTCCAGGCTAAACCCTAATCATAACGTATACTCGAGAGGTATTATTTCAAGATTAATCATCTGGGCTAAATCCTTTCTAAAACAAGGTCAATAGGATTCCTCGTCTGAGCTAAATCCCATCTATAACAAATGCAAGACCTTATTCGTTTCAGGAAAGCGCATCTACTCATTGGAACTCAACGTTCAATTGAGACTTAACCCCTTTTCACCATTTCAAGCATGTATCAAATTTTCCATCATAGCATACAAGTAAAGCACATCAATATGAATCACATTACATACAAACACAACATTCAATTAACATAATTACATGCTCGATTAAGTGACACGAACTTACCTCGACACTTGTTCGCGTAAATAATCTACTAATCTGAAATCTTTTCTTTTCCTCGATATAACCTCGAGTTTGTATTTTTTGGATCTATATAAATGAATTTAACCATGAATTTCACACATTTCATATTTAAATGGACTCAATTTATGTCCTAGGTAAAATTACCATTTTGCCCCTAACTTTTCAATAAATTCCATTTTGTCCATAGGCTTGGAAAAGGAAACTTGTGTAAATTACTCCTTATTCCAAGCCTAACCAAAGCCCCTTTACAAAATTTACAACACATGTATTCATAAAATTTTAGAATTTTTCCTTCAATTTCACAAGTTTACATTTTAGTCCCTAAATCATGTTTTCATCAAAAATCACTTTGTAAAAGTTGTTTATCTATCAACAAACTTTCATTTTCTACCATAAATTTCTAATTTTTAGCATATACATTCATGACCCATTTTTCATACTTTGATAACTTTTCGAATTAATTCCCAAATAGATCGATTAGACTATCCTGATTTCAAAAATATCAAAATTACTAAAAACGGGACAAGGAAACTTACACAATTAGGCCTTGAAAGTCTCTTCTCTCTCTCCTAGGGTTTCCATGTGCTTTTAGGTTGAAGATGGAAAAGATAAGATGATATTTTCTTTTCATCTTTTAATTAATTAAATTATTTCAATTTCCAATTTAGTACTTACCCTTTTTCTATATTTCCATGGATGAGACACCAAGAAATATCTACATACTTTTCTTAAAGGTCTAATTACCATATAAGGACCTCTAGTTTTGAATTCCATAGCTATTTGATCCTTATAACCACTAGAATCCAACTTTTGTTTTTTATGCGATTTAGTCCTCGTAATTAAGCATTAAATCGATAAAATTTTCGTACCAAAAATTTCACATGTCATATCTAGCATAATACAGACCATTTAATAAAATAAAAATAAATTATATTTTTGGGTCAGATTTGTGGTCCCGAAACCACTATTCCGATTTCACTAAAAAATGGGTTGTTACATATTTAGCCATCACTTCTCTCTTAATTATCTTTAAATTGTCCCAAACACTAGACTTAGTACTATTCAGAATATTCTTTGAAAATAAGTTTAGGGGAGTTGAAAGGAAGTATCAAATGCTCAAAAAATTGTAGTACATAAAGTAAAATGCTCATGAAAAAAAAAAGAAGAAAAATAAAAGAAAAGAAAAAGAACAAAAAAAGAGACCATATGTACTTGAAAGAAAACATATGTACAAAAGAGCATGTGAAAGCAAAGTAAGTTGGTGTATTGAAGGTAATTATCACGAAGGTCCGATTGAAGTTGAATTTAGGTTTTTTAGCCTAAATTTATCTATTTTTACCTACCCCTAGCCTAGCCACGCTACAACCTTTTTAAAGACTTATTGATTCAAGTTTCTATACTACCAACATTAGTGGAGAGAAAATTGCTATGTTCAACATTGGGCTGAGTGCGAAACCACTGAGTAATTTAGCTGTGTGGACGTATTAGTGTGATAAAATGATGTGTTGTATTTTTGAGTAAATGTGGTATTGAGTGCAGGGGTGCATGTCAATGATTATGAGTATGTGACTCATGATGTGTTGGAAATTTGGTAAGGGATAGAAAGAGTAAGCATAATTGTAGATGTGAATTTATTTGGTAGTATAATGCTAATTGTTGTTTAGTTTATACTAGAATGCTTAAATTGTTTATGTGTAAACTTACTAAGCTCAACCCTTGTATTATAGAGAAATAGGGTTGAATCAAGATATGTGGATTAATCGAAAGATTGCCCACACTATCAGCTCATTCCGGTACATTAGACTAAATGTTTTGTATACGGCATGTATAGGGGTTAGACAAGTTAGTGAATTTATTGTAATGGCTAAGATATGTTAGCCTATTGATGGATAATCTATTTTGTATAATGCCATAGTTGTTGGATGCTTTATTATATGAAAAGATGTAGTTATCCATGTGTGATTGTGTTTGAATTTGAATTGATTATTGATGTGTTGTTTGAGTATATGTTATAAGAACATGAGGGGTGAGAAGAGCTTAGCACATAGCTTTGTTCTTGTCCATGTGGATTGACAAACGGGCATGTATTTAGGCCATGTGTGACACATGGCCATTCCACGGGTGTATGCCTTGGCCGTGTCTCTTTGACAGACTTGAGCAGTATAGGCTGCGGGCGTGTGTCTAGACTTCAGGCCGTGTGGTGTAGTCAGTGTTCACCACGGGTGGTGAGCATGGGCGTGAGCCCTAGCTGTGGGGCATTGGTAGAATGCTTGGGTTTTGATGCACGGGTTGAGGGCATGGGCGGGTGTGACTTTACACGGGCGTGTCTCACCTTACATGGGCGTGTAGTCCCTGTTTAGGTGGAAAATTTTTAAAATCACAGAAGTTTTCGATAGGGTCTCGAGAGTCTTGCGTGTATGAGTGAGGCCTCTTAAGTCGAGATTGAGGTTGTAGAGGTGACTTAAGAGGGTAATCGATGAGCCTAAGTGGCGATCATATGGTTTTAATCCAGTAATGCCTTAGGCCAGGTTCCGGCATGGATTTCTGGTAAGGGGTGCTACAGTTTAACTTATGCAATAACAACATTTAACCACATTTACTTAACATAACACATGTGTATATATATCATAATGACCTACTTAGTCATACCAAAATGAACCATTACTTTCCATTCCAATGGCTAGGTTACAAAATATCATTTTCAAGCCACCTATAGCCAAGTTGTCCTATACATGCCATTATACCTAAATGATTTTACTAAGTATACCCCAAAATGACTAGTTGATAGTGTGACGATGCTCCAATAATCTCCAACCTTCACGAGCTTTCGAGCACTATAAATAGTGGAAAATAAAACGGAGTAAGCATTACATGCTTAGTAAGTTCGTATAGCAGGAACTAAACTAACCAATTCCGTTTATTAAATCTAAGCAAACAATAACAAGTTTTCAATCCATTTGGCTAATTTGCCTAAACACATGCATTCAATCAAACATGTTAGTCACAACTTAACATATGCATCAAGTAAGGATAGGTGAGCTCGTCATGCAATACTCTTTCCAGACATCATCATTTCATCTCATAATTCGCATGCCTTGTCAAGAGTTTTATGCCCGTTGAATCATTAAAATTCTGATGGATGCTCAAGTAGTACACTCGATGTGTATGATTAAATAATCAGTCAATTCTTATTCAAGGGTACCCACTAGGGCACTTAATCAAGGAACACACTCTCAATCCACATATCGTATAAAGGGATTACCAGTCCAGGCTATATCCTTTATATAATGTAGGCTCAAAAGGGCTCGATTAGGATTACCAGTCAAGGCTAAACCCTAATCATAACGTATACTCAGAAGGGATTATTTCAAGATTACCCGTCCGAACTAAATCCATTCTATAATGTGGTCAATAGGATTACTCGTCCGAGCTAAGTCCGTCAGCAACAAATGCAAGACCTCATCCATTACGGGAAAGCACATATTCATCGGAATTCATTATTCAATCGGAACATAACTCTTTTTCATCATTTTCAAGCATGTATTAATTTCTCAAATTTGTAACATCCAAGCAAATCACATAAATGATAATTACATTTCATACAATCATAACATTTAATTTAACATAATTACATGCTCGATTAAGTTACACGAACTTACCTCGACACTCGTTTGCGTAAATAATCTACTAATCCGAAATCTTTTCTTTTCCTCAATCTAGCCTCGAGTTTGTGTTTTTTCGGATCTATATAAAAAAATTTAACCATCAATTTCACACATTTCATATTTAGATGGACTCAATTTATGTCCTAGACAAAATTAGCATTTTTCCCCGAACTTTTCCATAAATTCTAATTTCATCCCTAGGCCCGGAAAATGAAACTTGTGCAAATTACTCCCTATTCCAAGCCTAACCAAAGCCCCATTACAAAACTTACAGCACATGTATTCATAAAATTTCAAAATTGTTCCTTCAATTTCACAAACTTACATTTTAGTCCCTAAATCATGTTTTCATCAAAAATCACTTTGTAAAAGTTGTTTATCTATCAATAATCTTTCATTTTCTATCATAAATTTCAAATTTCCAACATATACATCCATGACCCATTTTCTTACCTTGATATTTTTTCAAATTAATCCCCTAAATAGAGAGATTAAGCTATCCCGATTCCAAAAATATCAAAATTACTAAAAACGGGACAAGAAAACTTACCCAATTAGGCCTTGAAAGTTTCTTTTCTCTCTCTTAGGGTTTCCATGTGTTTTTAGGTTGAAGATGATATAAAATAAGATGATAATACTTTTATCATCCTTTAATTAATCAAGTTTTTACTATTTTCAATTTAGTCCTTGCCCCTTTTCTATATTTCCATGGATGAGTTACCAAGAAAAATCTATATACTTTTCTTAATGGTCTAATTACCATATAAGGACCTCTAGTTTTGAATTCCATAGCTATTTGATCCTTATAACTACTATAATTCAACTTTCACATTTTATGCAATTTAGTCCTTCTCGTAATTAAGCACTAAATCGATAAAATTTTTGTACCAAAATTTTCACATGTCATATCTATCATAATACGGACCATATAATAAAATAAAAATAAACATTATTTTTGGGTCGAATTTGTGGTCCCGAAACCACTGTTCTGATTTTACTGAAAAATGGATTGTTACAACTCTCCCCCTTTTAGGAATTTTCGTCCTCGAAAATCTTACTAGTAAAAAGATTCGGGTATTGCTTCCTCATAGTATCCTCCGTTTCCCAGGTAGCTTCTTCAATACCATGTCGTTGCCAAAGAAATTTTACTAAAGCTACCTTTTTATTTATTAACTCTTTTGTTTCCCGGGCTAAGATTTTATTGGTTCTTCACTATAGGTCATATCAGGCTGAATCTCTACCTCTGTCGGAGAGATAACATGTGAAAGGTCAGATCAGTACCGTCGTAACATAGACACATAAAAAACATTATAAATCCGATCAAGCTCTAGTGGTAAAGCTAACCGATATGCAATCGGTCCAATTCTTTCAGTAATCTCATATGGTCCAATGAACAGTGGACTTAGTTTTCCTTTACGACCAAACCGGAGAACTTTCTTCCAAGCTGACACTTTCAAGAATACCTTGTCACCAACCTGAAATTCTATCTCTTTTCTTTACAGATCAGCATAAGACTTTTTTCGATCAAATGCTACTTTCATACTATCTCAAATTACCTTCACTTTTTCCTCGATCATTCGGACCAAGTCAACTCCGTGTAACTTTTTCTCACTGGCTTTCGTCCAGTACAATGGAGTTCTAAATTTGCGACCATACAAGGCTTTATACGGTGCTATTTTAATAGTAGACTGATAATTGTTATTATAAGCAAATTCAACAAAAGGCAAATACTTTTCCAAGTTACCTTCGACCTCAAGTATACAACATCGAAGCATATCTTCTAAGATCTGTATTACACGTTCAGATTGACCTTCTGTATGGGATGAAATGTAGTGCTAAAGTGTAACTGAGTACCTAGAGCTTCTTGTAATTTGCTCCAGAATCGATATGTAAATCGAGGATCTCTATTTGAAATAATGGAGATAGGCACTCCATGGAATCTGACAATCTCAAAGACATATAACTAAGCCAATCTATCCAAGGAAAAATCCATACGTGCCAGAATAAAGTGTGCTGACTTTGTCAATCGATCAACAATTAACCAAATGGCATTTTTCTTCTTTGGGGACAAGGGTAATCCCGACACAAAGTCCATGGTAATTCTTTCCCATTTCCATTCTAGTATTGTAACCGGCTATAATAGTCCAGAAGGCAACTGATGTTCAGCTTTTACTTGCTGACATATCAAACATTTAGATACAAACTCAGAAATATCACATTTCATTCCTGGCCACCAGTACATCTTTTTCAGATCATTATACATTTTATTGCTACCAGGATGAATAGACATGTTACCATTATGAGCTTCATTCAAAATCTTCTGTACGAGTTCTGAACCCTTTGGTATACATACTCTGCCTCTAAATAACAAACAATCATCGGTCCCTATCTAAAATTCTGAGTCAGGAGTCGATTCACTTTGTATCCATTTTGCTTGCAACTTACTATAATTTTTCTGAGCTTTAGAGATCTGTTGCAAAAACATTGGTTTAGTTTTAACTCAGCTATGATTGAACCATCATCTGACAATGACAATCGGGTATTCATTGCTCACAAAGTATATAGGGATTTTCTGCTCAAAGCATCTGCCACTACTAATCGTGTCAAACAGTCGAGTTTTAATATTTATAAAAAGAATGATCGAAACTGTAGACTAACTATGACAATGATAGAGGCAAGTGCACCTATCGAACAGTAGTATAGTTTAGGCAAGATTATTTTATCAAACCCAAATGAACCTAAAAGTACAACTACTCACTTTCTTTCTATTATTTAGCCTAAAATATGGAGCGATTGGTTTATGAAACTAATGAAAAAACTAAACTAGATACAAAGACAAAAGAATGAATTGGAGAAAGACTTTAGGAAAACTCAGTTGATGAAGACGATACCCTCAAGAAGAATCCACCTATGACTTCACTTATTATTTATCCCTAAACCATATGATTTCTTTACTTATCTTGATCCATGAGACTCCCTAACCTATATTAAACCCTCTCTCGAGGCGAATAACATCTAACCTTAGGTTAATTAGTGGAACTCTCGTTCTCTTATAATAACCCCCTAAGGAAGCAGTAAATCGATCAATGGATTCCCATATTAGGTTTCACCCTAATCCGATAAAATCTTGTAACCCTATCTCTAGGCGCCCGATCAACTCCGCTCAATTATGCTAGATCTACTCTTAGGTAGGGTCTATTCCTCCTCCACCTAAGCACATCAGATTAAATTAAGCAACATAATTAAGAATAAACTAAGTACTTCTCATATAATTTAGAAATCAAATAACAAAATCCATCATAGGTTTCATCCCCTTCAGGTATCTGAGGGGTTTAGTTCATAACAAAATAAGAAAACATCTCAAGAGAAAAGATAAAACAAAACATACAAAATCCATAAAACTCCCTGAAAGAATTGAAGGAGAGATCCTCCGTCTTGAATGGAGCTCCGGCTTCTTGAGATGGATCAACTGGCTGCTAAAAATTGTCCCCCTTCAATGCTTGCCTTGGGTTGTTTATATAGGCTTTTAAGATGCTTTACTTGGCTCATAAGTACCTCTTTCAAGTAGAATTACTATTAGGGTGCTTACGTTGACTTAGGAGTATGTTTCTTTGGCTTCAAGCATCCAAATCCGAGTAAAATTGTTTATTCCCGCGACAGGGGCACGCCCATGGCACACGCCCGTGTAATTCGAGGTTGGGCCGTGCCTTGATTCTGTCGTTTTGGGCACGGCCGTGTAAGTCAGGATTCAGGTCGTGCTTCAGGTCTATCGATTGGGACACGGCCTTGTAGATCGCTTGACACACCCATGTATGGTAATGATATGATGCGCAGCCGTGCAACTCGTGAATCAAGCCATGCTCTAGGTAATCGGAGAGACACGGTCGTGCAGGCTTTGTGCCAGGCCATGTTGATTTCTTGTTAAGGCCCAATTACTCCGTTTTAAGCCCGTTTTGTGTTCTTTTTATCCTCGGGTGCTTTCTTGGGTATATGACATGAAAAGAAAGGATTACAAGCACCTTTTATATAAATCAAGGGCTAAATCATCAAAAAGCATACTAAATGTGGGATTAAAATATGTTACTTTTATGGTTTATCAAATACCCCCACACTTAAGCTTTTGCTTGTCCTCAAGCAAAATTCTCAACTTACAATTAGAACGAACTTTCCACAATCCATAATTCCTATCGATAACGTCTCATCATAATTCATAGATAATTTATACATGGATAATTTAACTCAAAGAGTCCTAAAGATTCAATTATGATAAGTCATACCTTTATAGCACGAAAACATAGGTGTCTCCCCTTATCTGAATAATTACCTTTAATTCAAAACCGACAAGGATTGACATCCTCACTGAAGGTTCACTCAAATCACTCAAAGTGTTTAAGGCTTGCCTAAAAATCAAATCTTCACCACTGTATATGAGATGATACACAGATCAAAAGGTCTTTATCAAGGTTGTAACGGGGCTAAGGTTAAGGGTGTGGATACAGGCTGGAATTAGAGGGTTAGAATCGAGATCGAATTGACTAATTACCTAATCTAAAAACAATGAACTGAATATGAATATTTACATCAAATGAAAACCACTATTGATAATTACTATATAATAAAGAATATTTTCATCACTTAAAATTTGATAATACTTTAATACGAGCTTTTTATTCAACAATTGGAGTTTAAATGCTCTAACCTCTTTTATATACTACTAATATTGAATAAACTTGGATTTTTTTTAGAACAAACTAAAATATTACATCATAAATAATAAATGCAACTACTGAACTAATATAATTTGGTAATTTAATCAAATCAAACCTCGATTACAGGGTAGTCAAAAGAATGGTGATAACAAATTCAAAGGGATTTTGGGTTAATATTAGTGGGTGAATCAATAAAAAGGTTGTTAGGATTCAACGGGGTTCACTAGGGGTTAATTTGTAAAGGTAGGCTTTTTATGGAGTAAGTGGGTTAAATCCTAGGTGCCTTTATCACCTCTGTATATCAAATCAAAAGTGTGGTCTTGACATGTATAAACGAGGCAAGTTCTAGAATAACAATTCAAAGTTGACACACTCATAATTAATAAAGTGAGCACGAAAAAGAATATATGCTCTATAAGGCTCAAAATCTCACAAAAATTATAGATGTTTTGACATCAATCCTTATAAATTTCAAATTTCAAGGTAATACTCAAATTCAGTTCAACAACCTATTAATTTTAATTTTTAGAAAGTAGACTTATCATGCTTGATTCTCTAGTATCCTTCAAATTTAATCATCAATGCACAATTAACTATGACTTAATTAAAAACATTTCAATAAAAATCATAAATCATTAGAAATTTGATCCCAATTAGTAGTATGAGAAAAATACTTTCGAACAAGACTAAATTCAGGATTTGAGAATAATGCAAAAAGTTGGACACTTTTACCCCCTCACTTAAGATGTACATTGCCCTCAATGTACAAAGATAGATAATGATAATTGTGGGATAAATCAAAAGATAAGGGGTAGAGTGACACTTCCTGAATTTTGGATGATTCTTGGCATCTTTGGTGGCGGTGATGGTGTTTTCTATGGGCCTGGTGGTGTGGCTACCGAAAAGCAATTTGCTAGATGAAGAAATTGGGTAGGTTACAAAGATATAGCCAAGAGATCTAGAGAAATAATAATATACAAATAATATAATTAAAGATTAAGAAAATAAAGAGAAGGAGACTAAGAAGAAAACTAAAATTTAAAGAAAAGACTAATGGACTAAGGAGTCCTTATTAGCAGATGGTTCGTGAGGTAGGTATGATTTCTAAGGCTGCGGAGTGTTGGTGATGGTGGAAGTGGCGTGATTCCCTAGCAGCCTTTAGAGCCTAAAACCAAGAAACTAATATGAAATAAATTAAATTAAGCAGAAAAGAAGTATAGATAAGGAAAATAAAGGAGAAGAGAAAGAAAATAGAACCGAAAAGGTTTCGGAGACCCTTGGCGTGTCAATTAGCTGAAGCTGCTGGCATGAACTCATGTTGAGGTCTCCTCTGAGGAGACGATGCTTACCTTCTTACGTTTCTTCGGCATGATTTTTGTGTTGCTCAAGAGTCTTGGACCTTTTCTGTGAACAGAGAGAAAAATTTGAAAGAAAGAGAAGGAAGAAAGAAGATGGGAAAAAGGGGAAGGGCTGCGGGGATTTAAATAAGATTTCAAATTTGGCACGTTTCTACGCCCGTGTACCGAGGGTGTGTCGATTCACATGGCCGCATCGCACGGCCGTGTTGTGGAGTGTGTTGTTCTTCCACGCCCGCTTGTCGATTGGCACGCCCGTTCCTAAACGGCCAGCATGTGAGCACGGATGGAATGCACGGGCATGGTTTTCCCATGCTCAATAAGTCAGTATCTTAGCACGGTCGTGAGGCACGGCCGTGCTATTTTGTCTGTGCCCGTGGTGTGGGTGGTTGGATCCATGACGTTGGAGGGTGGGTGGACTGACTTGCACGGCTCTGCTCAGTCAGTGTGGTGGTTTCGGTGGTCCACACGGCCACGGGCACGGCTGTGTGTAAGGCTTTGTGGCCTGGAAATCTGTATTTTTTTTGTTAGTTTAAATGTTAAGTGAAGAAAGAAGGAAAGAAAAAAAAATAAATTTGAAAGTAAATAGTGTTAGTGTTTTGAAAGTAAATAGTGTTAGTTGCCTGCCTCCAGAAGCGCTCGTTATAGTCTTAAGCTAGACTGTCCTTGACTTTGAAAATTTTAGGGAGGTTTAAAGGTTTGAATATTTTCCCTCTTGCTGACAGTTTTATTTTCGTGACAAAGTTTAGGTCGAGAAGCGTTTACCTTTAAATTGCCGAATATTGGATTGCTTACCTCGACTATTTCGTGTGGGAAAATATCGTGTACCTGAAGGAGTATTTCTCCCTTTTTCTTCAGGTCTGTTGAAGTGATGAGAGGATCGACTTTGTCTAACAGCTCTTGGTCTCCTATTTTAAAGTGATTTGATGTCTCTATGAGCTCTTCTGGTGGTTCCTTTGGTTTTACTTCGTGTGGATCCGGCTTTTCTTTGGTGTGTATCTTTTGCTCTTTTAAATTGTCGATCTTACGGTTTTGTTTCTGGTGTGATTCTTCTATGACGACTTGGGGGCTATGAGTTGGCTCAGGTTTGATGCATTGTGATGTTTCCTGCGATGAAGGTTGAACAATTTGGTTATCTATTGAAATGACTTTCTTACCTTCATCTTCTGTTGTTTTGGCTGAGTCGAGAGCTTGAAGATTGACCGATTCTTCTCCTACACGAAGTATGAGTTCTCCTGTGGCAACATCAATTTTAGTCTTGGCAGTTGCAAGAAAAAGTCTTCCTAAAATTAAGGGGATTGAATTATCCTCACCCATGTCTAAAACAACAAAGTCTACTGGGAAAACAAATTTATCGATTTTTACTAGAACATTTTCAAGAATGCCCCTAAAAATTCTAACAGTTTTATCAGCTAGTTGAATACTCATCCTATTTTGTTTGGGCTTCCCTAGACCTAGTCGTTTAAATAATGCATAAGGCATGACGTTTATACTTGCCCCTAAATCAGCTAACGCATTATCAATAGTTAAACTACCAATTAAACATGGAATCATAAAACTCCCTAGATCTTTTAGTTTCTGTGGTAGTCTATTCTGTAGAATTGTTGAGCATGTTGCGTTGAGTTCCACATGGTGCTCTTCATCTATTTTGCGTTTGTTCGTCAAGAGTTGTCTTAAAAATCTCCTTGAGTCGGGCATCTGAAAAAGAGCTTCAAGAAGAGGTAAGTTAATATGTACTTCTCATATAATTTAGAAATCAAATAACAAAATCCATCATAGGTTTCATCCCCTTCAGGTATCTGAAGGGTTTAGTTCATAACAAAATAAGAAAACATCTCAAGAGAAAAGATAAAACAAAACATAAGAAATCCTTAAAACTCCTTAAAGGAATTAAAGGAGAGATCCTCCATCTTGAATGGAGCTCTGGCTTCTTGAGATGGATCAACTGGCTATCTTCAAGTGATTCTCTCAAAGATCAAAGCTTCGCAAAAGCCTCTACTAAAAACTGTCCCCCTTCAATGCTTGGCTTAGGTTGTTTATATAGGCTTTTGAGATGCTATACTTGGCTCCTAAGTACCTCTTTCAAGTAGAATTACTATTAGGGTGTTTAAGTTGACTTAGGAGTATGTTTCTTTGACTTCAAGCATCCAAATCTGAGTGAAATTGTTCATTCTTGCGGTAGGGGCACGCCCATGTAATTCGAGGTTAGGCCATGCCTTGATTCTGTCGTTTTGGGCACGACCGTGTAAGTTGGGATTCAGGCCGTGCTTTAGGTCTATTGATTGGGACACGACCTTGTAGATCGCTTGACACGCCCGTGTGTGGTAATGAGATGATGCGTGGCCGTGTAACTCGTGAGCCAGGCTGTGCTCTAGGTAATCGGCGAGACAAGGTCGTGCAGGCTTTGTGCCAGGCCGTGTTGATTTATTGCTAAGGCCCAATTACTCCGTTTGAAGCCCGTTTTGTGTTCTTTTTATCCTCAGGTGCTTTTTTGAGTATATGACATGAAAAGAAAGGATTACAAGCACCTTTTATATAAATCAAGGGCTAAATCATCAAAAAGCATACTAAATGTGGGATTAAAATATGTTACTTTTATGGTTTATCAACTACATTGGCTTTTCCCGGATTGTAATCGATAATAAGATCATAATCTTTCACTAACTTAAGCCATCTGTGCTGTCTCAAATTCAAATCTTTCTGTGACATCAAATATTTCAGACTTTTATGAGCAGTGAATATATGACATTTTTCACTGAACAAGTAATGCCGCCAGATTTTCAATACGAACACAATGGCTGCCAATTCAAGGTCATGTGTCGGGTAGTTCTTTTTATGTGGTTTCAGCTATCGTGAAGAATAGGCTAGTACCTTACCTTCTTGCATCAAAACACAGCCTAAACCATCCAATGATGCATCACTGTAAATTACAAATTCCTTACCCTATTCAGGCTGAACTAACACTAGTGCCTCTATCAATAAAGCCTTTAATCTGTCAAAACTCTGCTGGAATTTATCAATCCACTCGAACTTTACATCTTTTTGTAGTAAACAAGTCATCGGAGAAGCTATCATTGAACAGCTTTTTACAAACCTCCGATAATAACCAGCTAGTCCCACAAAACTTAGGACTTCAGACACATTCCTTGGTGGCTTCTAATTAACAATGGCTAAAATTTTATTCGAGTCTACTCTGTCACCTTCTACAGATACTATATGCCCAAGGAAACTAACTTCCCGTAGCCAAAATTTACATTTACTGAATTTGGTGTACAGTTGTTTCTTTCACAAAGTTTGCAACACTATCTTTAAATGCTCAGTATGTTCCTTTTCATCTCGAGAGTAAACCAGTATATCATCTATAAATACCACTACGAACCTGTCTAAATATGGGCTGAAAATTCTGTTCATCAGATCCATAAACACTGCATGTGTATTTGTCAAGCCGAATGGCATCACACGAAACTCATATGTCCACACATGGTTCTAAAAGTTGTCTTTGGCACATCCGATTCTTTTACCTGTAATTGATAGTATCCAGAACAGAGATCAATCTTTGAAAATACAGTGGCACATTTTAACTGGTCAAACAGGTTATCAATACGAGGTAATGAATACTTGTTCTTTATTTTAACTTTGTTGAGCTGTCTATAATCAATACACAGCCTCAACGATACATCCTTCTTCTTTACAAACAAAATCAGAGCACCTCAAGGCGAGAAACTAGGTCAAGCAAAACCTCTGTCAATCAATTCTTGCAACTGTGCTTTCAGCTCTTTCAATTCAGTAGGAGCCATTCTATAAAGTGCTATAGATATCGGTGCCATTCTCGGAACCAGATCTATAGAGAATTCCACTTCTCTATCCGGTGGTAAACCAGGTAATTCTTCCAGGAATACATCAGGAAATTCACATACAACCGACACTGACTGAATATTTGCTTCAGATACTTTAGTGTCCATCACAAACACAAGATAAGCATCATAACCTTTTCTAACATATTTCTGTACTGATATTGTTGAAATCACATTAAGTAATCCATCCAGTTTATCAGATTCAACATGAAGTAATTCACCATTTTCACATTTCAATACAATATATTTCTGCTTATGATTCACCACTGCATCATATCGGGTTAACCAATCCATTCCCAAAATCAAATCAAATTTATCAAATGGAAATAACATCAAGTTAGCCGGAAAGAAAATACCTTTTACCATCAACGGACAGTTTTTACAAACCTTATCTACCATAACATACTGGCCCAGTGGGTTTGAAACTTTAACCACCAATTCAATGAATTCAACAGATAAATTTTTAAACAAACACTCGGTTCGTGCATATGTATGAATGTGTGGAACCAGGATCAATCAAAGTAGTAATATCAGTATCAGGTAGATAAAATGTACCAGTAATAATGTCTGGTGTAGAGGCATTTTCTCTAGCATGAATGACATATGTTCTTGCAGGTGCTCGTGCCTCAGATTTAACTGTTGTATCCTTGGTAGTACCTCGACTACTACCTGTAAGAGTATGCCCAAAGATCAATCATGAGATGGTTGTAATAACATACTTGATTTACCATGTTTATTAATATAAAGCATTGTCATTATTATTTCAGTTTTTCTTTCTGTGTGTACAAATAAACTGTTTTATAATAATGTCCTGAGAATAATATGATTATTCTTAAAAGATCCTTAGTCAAGTATTATTGTTGACTAGGACAACAATAATGCATTAAGACTAACATGTAGTTGATTGATGATAAAGAGTTATCATTAATATAGAGTGTCAAAATCAATGCATGAATATGTGTGTTAGAGAACAACATATTGGATTGACACACTATGAGTATGTTTCTTGGATTATTATGTAATTTTCACAACATTACTCATAGTGATTAATATGTATATGATCCTCAGACTTGAGATCATCATTATCCCAACATCTTGAGTTGTATATTTTGATACAGTCAAACATACACTGTAACAGGTTGTTCTATAAAAGCTGATGTTGGATATACCACAATCTATGTAGAAGGATATGGTTGATCAATATAGGATAAGTCCCTCCTACATTATAGGAGTAATATCTTAGGCCACTTGATTGAGTGGGACTAGAAATGCATGGCCATGCTCAAATAAGTTGATATGAGATGTCATACTAATTTGTATATCATAGTCTACTCAAGATATCAAGAAACATGGGATGGACTATGCAAGTGTGACTATTCCATAACTTGTGTCTGTTCCAGAGATAAAGGACTTAAGGATTAATGCATGAAAGGTTAATCATAAAAAGGTTATGTCGAATCATGACTTCTTGTAACTTAGGTAGCAATGATGCAATGCTAGATGCCATTCATTGTTTGTAACATTAGAATCGTTCTAATATTACTGCTAACATTACAAGAACCTACAGGGTCACACCCTATGGTTGAAATGAACGGAATAAAACATAGTTGGTATTGTGTTTGGTTGTCACATGAATTAAATTAATTAAAGAATTAATTTAATTAGACAATCAAATATTGAACATATTATATATGTTCAAGGATGTTGTACACATAATGAGAACATAGTTATTAATATATGAATTTGGTTCGTATATAAATTTAAATAAATATAGTTTACCGAAATCCATGTTATAATTAATGTAATTATAATTTTCAGATAAAATTAATGTAATTATAATTTTCGGTTAAAAACTTTATTGTATTTATTTAATTTTATGATTCATTAAAGATATACCAATTATATAAAAGGTAATAAAAGATACAGAACTTATAAAAAAAAAACCCTAAGAGATTGCTTGTTAGGTCTAGCAGCCGTCAAGCAAATAAACCTCCAAAAATAGTTTTGGAGATTTCTTCCGTTCATAGTCAAACCGGGTGGATTATGTAGAGGCCAACATCGAAAAGGTTGCGGCTTGGTTCGACAGTAGATTAAAATTATTGTTGCCGAGGCGTCGCTGTCTACTCAAATTGAAGTTTCAGTAATTTTGAAATCTTTATTTCACCCCGATTCGTTCCTCACACATGGATTCATGGTTTGGATAGTCGAAATTAATTTTATTTTGCTGCGCCATGGGGGTGCCGGCGTTCCAACACTACCAACATTGCTGGGATGACAGGGTGGTCTACCTCTCGAGGCAGGATTACTAGGTTTTGGAGATGGTTCTATCTCTTTTTCAACTCTTTCGGGACAATCTTTGAGAAAATGGTCAAGTGAACCACATCCAAAACAAGCTCTACTTCTAGACCAACATTCCTCATGATGAAATTTGTTACAATGTTTACATTTGGGTTTAGGAACACTACCCAAACCGGTCACAGATGGAGATGAAGATATCAGGTTAGAACGTTGAGAGCCTCACTCTCTTCTAGAATATCCCGTAGAGGTGGTAACACGATCATAATACTTCTTTAATTTCTTAGAAGCAAAAGATTGTGACTTTGTCATAGTTCTTTTTCCAAAACCCGAGCCTCTCTTTCAGCTTGTCTCTTTTCTTTACTCAATTCCTCAGCTTTGTGTGCTCGATCAGCTAACACCACAAATTCCCTTATTTCGAGAATTTCAATCAATAACTTGATATCTTCATTTAAACCCTCTTCAAAGTGTTTACACATCTCAGCCTCAGTTAGAACCCATTCTTTGGCATATTTTCTCAACCGAAAAAATTCCCGTTCATATTCGGACACAATCATATTTCCTTGTTTGAGCTCTAAAAATTCTTTCTTTTTCTGATCCATAAATCTCTGACTCACATACTTCTTCCTGAATTCAGTCTGGAAGAATTCTCATGTAACATTCTCTCTCGGTATCACTGAAGTTATGGTATTCTACCAATGATAAGCTGTATCTTTCAGTAGGGATACTGCACATTTCAAACATTCGGCAGGTGTGCAGGATAGTTCATTAAAAACTCAGATAGTATTTTCTAGCCAAAACTCGGCCCTTTCTAGATCATCATCTGCGATAGCCCTAAATTCTTCTGCCCTATGTTTGCGAATTTTATCTATCGGAGGCTTACCAATTCTAGCGGGTTCAGCAACTTGTGGTACCTCAAGAACCTATTGAGGCGCAAGTGGGGGAAGTCGTTGTACAGCAGGGTTTGTTATCAGGTACTGTGTAAACCATTCATTGATCATTTGAAAGAAGGCCTATTTTGCCTCCTCACTTCGGCCCTTAGACGCGGGCCTTTCACTACCGGATACAGACGCAACTCTTTAAGCTGAAGCTGAAGCATTGCTTTTAGCTTCCTCAGATTCAGCTCTAGCTCAGTTGGATGACATTACTATACGAAAAACACATTTAAAAATGATCAGGAGTCATCACACTATCACAATTTATATAATAGCATGTATTGCTAAACTCGTGTTTGCTACGTTCAATCTGAGAATCGACTAAATCGTAGCTCTGATACCACTAAATATAACACCCTTAACCCGTATCCGTCATCAGAACAAGGTTACGGAGTATTGTCAAGCATTCAGAAATATTTACAGATAAATCATGCAAGTTACTATTCATATTTCGAAATAATTCTTAACATCCCTTAAATGGACCCTCTAGGCCCAATACGAGCATTAGAAACAAGTCGGGATTTAATCAGAACCTCTAAGAATTTTTCACAAAATTACAAAAATTTTCTAAGGTGCATGGCTCACATGCCCTTGTGACCTGCGACACGCCCGTGCTACAGGTCGTGTTCGATTTAGGTTGCTCTCTGACTTGTACACACGGCCATGCCACACGCCCGTGTGCTAGGCCATGTGGTTAATTAATTTAATTTGAATTAGGTGTAGGTTTCACACTGCCAAGACACACGCCCGTGATCTAGGCCGTGTGGCACACACGGCTGAGACACACGCCCGTGTCTCTGCCCATGTCCTCAATTCTGAGCATTCTGTTTCTCAAAATTAAGGTGCAGGAGACACATGGCCTGGCTACGCGCCCATGTACTCGGCCGTGTGTCAAACACGGTCTAGACATACGCCCGTGTGGACAAAATAAAGCCATTTCTAGCTTCATTTTTCACCCAAAATCACACCCAAGACCTACACTTGAAACACAATCCAATACCAACCAATTCAAACATTCAAATTAAGCAATTCCATAATTCAACATGGCATATCATTTCAAGCACAAGTGTTTATAAACTTATCTTGGTTGAACTTATGCAATAACAACATTTAACCACATTTACTTAACATAACACATGTGTATATATATCATAATGACCTACTTAGTCATACCAAAATGAACCATTACTAGCCATTCCAATGGCTAGGTTACAAAATATCATTTTCAAGCCACATATGGCCAAGTTGTCCTATACATGCCATTATACCTAAATGATTTTACTAAGTATACCTCAAAATGACTAATTGATAGTGTGACGATGTTCCAATGATCTCCAACCTTCACAAGCTTCCAAGCACCATAAAACAGTGAAAAATAAAATGGAGTAAGCATTACATGCTTAGTAAGTTCGTATAATAAGAACTAAACTTACCAATTCTGTTTATTAAATCTAAGCAAACAATAACAAATTTTCCATCCATTTGGCTAATTTGCCTAAACACATGCATCCAATCAAACATGTTAGTCACAACTTAATATATACATCAAGTAAGGATAGATGAGCTCATCATGCAATACTCTTTCAAGACATCATCATTTCATCTCATAATTCTCATGCCCTGTCAAGAGTTTTATGCCCGTTGAATCATTAAAATTTTGATGGATGCTCAAATAGTACACTCAAGGTGTACGATTAAATAATCCATTAATTCTTATTCAAGGGTACCCACTAGGGCACTTAATCAAGGAACACACTCTCGAGCCACATATCTATAACAGGATTACCAGTCCAGGCTAAATCTTTTATATAACGTATGCTTAGAAGGGTTCGATTAAGATTACCAATCCAGGTTAAACCCTAATCATAACGTATACTCAGAAAGGATTATTTTAGGATTACCCGTTCAGGCTAAATCCTTTCTATAATGAGTTCAATAGGATTACTCGTTTGAGCTAAATCCGTCAGCAAAAAATGTAGGACTTCATCCATTACGAGAAAGCACACATATTCATCGGAATTCATTATTCAATCGGGACATAACCCTTTTTCATCATTTTCAAGCATGTATTAATTTCTCATATTTGTAACATCCAAGTAAATCATATAAATGATAATTACATTTCATACAATCACAACATTCAATTTAACATAATTACATGCTTGATTAAGTTACACCAACTTACTTCGACACTAGTTTGCGTAAAAAATCTACTAATCCAAAATCTTTTCTTTTCCTCGATCTAGCCTCGAGTTTGTGTTTTCCATATCTATATAAATGAGTTTAACCATAAATTTCACACATTTCATATTTAAATGTACTCAATTTACGTCCTAGGAAAAATTACCATTTTGCCCCTAACTATTTCCATAAATTCCAATTTCGTCCCTAAGCCTGGAAAATGAAACTTGTGCAAATTACTCCTTATTCCAAGCCTTAGAAATCAATTTAATATACTTATTATTTAATTGATTGCAATTAAATAGTTGAGTTCAAAGTGAGAATTAAATTAAGTAGTCATTGTAGTTTTCTTGAGCGAGACAATTAAATTTATTTACTTAGATTCTAGTAAGGTAAATTCATTATGATTTTAAAAAATTAGAATTGGGTTAAGAAAATAATTTAATTGAGAGAATTAATTAAATTTATTTTAATTAAATAAATGATATTTTAGGAATAGAAAAATGGTTATAATATTGGATAATTATATTGTTGAAAAAAATCTTGTTTGAAAACGGTTTTCTTGTACAACGAAAAATAAAAATTTTGAAAACTGACCCGGTTTGTGATATTTATAACAATAAACCCTAGGCCGAATTCACATCTGTGTTTTGGGATAGACGGATCCTTATCGTTTCTGACTTTCAATTAAATGATCTTCTTCGTTATTCTCGTACCACAAACTATTTCGAGGGTTGACTCGAACTATTCGAATCAAAACACAAAACTAGAAATAGTTTTCTGTTCTTTAATATGAAAACAAAAAATCTCTTCTCAAATAGAAACCGACAAAATTTGTTATTCTGAAAAATAGATCCAATAGTTGAAAATAAATTCTCTCTATTTTCGGGCAGAGTAATAATATTTTAAAATTGTGTCAATAGCCCTATCGATGTCATCAATTTTGTATAGGTTGTTTGCTTTGGATATTTGAATAGGTACTTTGACATTGTTGGAATTTAGTGGTCGCATTGCGACGATGTACTCCCAATGTCGCGATGACAAAAAGTTCAGGGCTCACGTTGTGGTGACGAAGCCTCGAGGTCATGATGAACTTAAGTTAGAGAGTCACGTCGCAACGAGGATACCTCCGAAGTCGCAACATCAACCTGAAATTTTGTAAACATCACAATTTAGTCCTAATTCTACCTTATGTTAGTATTAAAACTTTCGTAGGCTCGTGTAAGACCCAAATCCAATTGTATAATTTAAACATCTACTATTGAGATTCAAGCCTATCCACAAGATGAAAGTCCTAAGGGATTAAAAACTATACAATCTTATCCCTTGTGATTACAAATATTCATCACGGTAACTCTAGTTTTACTAGAGTGTTTCACTGTGCCACTAATGCTTTAAGTAGATAGATTTCTCCATATGTTCCACGAATTGAGTTAAGTCAAATGAGCTCATTTAATTAATTGAACTTCACAGGAAGTTTTGTGTAAATTCGTCACGGGTTTTGATCTATGACCTGTGACCCGTGACCCGTGACTTGTGACACTAGTACAAGAATCTCTATGATACTTTTTAACAATAAAATCTAGTATATATATATTTGGGTGAATGTTAATCATATTTTGCGACAATAGTTAAGGTTATATTAAAAGAAGTAATAATTGAATTCAGTAAAAGTAATAAATAAAATTAAATAAAAAGGAAACAAAATATGCATGAAAAAAGCCCATTTTCTTCTAGGAGAGAACAAAATTAGGCGGATGCCCAAATCATCAAAAAACGTGCCACGTGTAAGAACGTGAGATAGTAATTTACCCTAAGCCTATAGCCTGTAGGATAGAAAATTTTGAATCCATTCATAAACGCAGCGCAGCGAAGCGAACCCACATCCCAGTTTTGGAGACTTTCACACACAGTACAAAGAGGAGAAAACCCTGCAACGACGCGTTTTGGTTGCGGTTTTTTTTTTTTTTAATTTCGCTTTGAATCCGCCGAAAATTTTCTTCACGGTGGTGCCTGCTTTCTTTCATTCCTGTCGTTTTGATTAAAACTCAGGTATAGTAAAATCCAATTTCTTTTTTTAAATCTAAATTTTTATTTTTTTGGCTTTCCGGCGTCGTTTCTTTCCCCCTCACCCTCACCCTCGCTTTCTGATTTCCAATTTCTGGATTTTCCCTTCTATTATTATAATTATAAAGAGAACGTTTATCTAAACAACCAAAATGTTCACACCCAAATATTGTTTTCTGTTTAGTTTTCCATTTTTATTTTTCCTCCGAGAGTTAAACGGAAACTAGGGTTTTAAATTGAATGGACCACCCAAATACGAGATTCTTCAAAATTTTATGTTTGTGTGTATATATATTTCATTTATTTGCAATTAATTCGTTAAAAAAAAGTTTGAAATTGATCTAAGTTATCTGTGCTTTGTTTCAAGGGCTTGATAAGAATTGGCTCCAAAATGTAAAATTTAAGTATATATTAACAGTGATGGAGGCTATCCTGCTAATTTACGGGACTAAACTATCTATTTTGGCCTGCATTTCAGGCCACTTTGATTTATTTTGGTTTAAATTTTAGAAGATAAAATCAATGGAAGAGATTGGAATGGACCCATCTGCAGCCAATCCTGGACCCATCGATCGTTCAGTACTGTATGATCAAGACAAGCATGTGTCTTCAGCTGTGTGGGATGGCCAGGTCTGTTTCTCATTCTCACTAATCTCATTCCCCACCTCCCCCCCTTTATTTGCAGATATGTAATTTGTATTTCTTTGATAAGTGAAAATTTGTAGAATTCGTTTATGCACTGGTTCATTTGTTAGTTTGTTTGATTGGTTGTTTATCAGTTTCATCGCCTTGATGCACTAGACTAGTTTTGTCCTTATATATGCGGAGGGTTTCTTTGATTGTTATTGTAAATTTGACTTGTGCATGCGTTTTTATTTAAAACACACTAGCATTATTACATAATATATACATGCATTACAGGAGCGTGGTGCACTTAGATGTCATGAGCATACATCAAAGTTGGGAGAATGGAGACTCACCCCAAAACAGATTGAATTGGTGGAAAAAGCAGGATTTGGGTACTTGAGGAAGATACCTGCCATTAGTTTAGATAATCCGCTCATTTCAGCTTTAGTTGAGAGGTGGAGAAGAGAGACTAATACATTTCACTTCACTGTTGGAGAAATGACTGTGACTCTTCAAGATGTTGCCTTCTTGCTGGGATTGGCGATTGACGGGATGCCCGTGATTGGAATAACGTATACCACTTGTGGAACGGTGTGTGAAAAGTATCTTGGGAAAGCACCAGATTCTACTTATGCAAGTGGTGGGATGGTGAAGCTAAGTTGGTTGAAAGAGTTCTTTTCTCAGTGTCCTGAAAATGCAACGATCGAAGAGATTGAGCGCCACACACGTGCTTACCTTTTGTATCTTGTGGGAAGCACTATTTTTTCAACCACCACAGGAAATAAGGTCCCTGTCATGTACCTTCCATTGTTTGAGAATTTTGAGAATGCTGGGAGGTATGCATGGGGTGCAGCTGCATTAGCATTCTTGTATAGGGCACTTGGGAATGCCTCTGTTAGATCCCAAAGCACTATTTGTGGATGTTTGACACTACTTCAGGTTATTCACTTTTCTGATGTCCCATTTTCCTACCCTTTTCTTTTCTTTCTATAAGTGCTTTTGAAGGGCCTGCTGTCTTTCAACTTCTTTTGACAAAAGGAAGCAGTTAGGAAGATTTCTAGCTGAAGTTTTTCTAATGCTATTGACAACATTTAGATAAAATTCTGCTACTTATAATCATTCTTCTTTTTTAGTGCTGGAGTTACTATCATCTAAATATTGGTCGACCAAAGCTCAACAGGGACCCTATACACGATCATTTCCCTTTTGTACTGAGGTGGAAGGGAAAGCAGAGTGGTCCAACGACAAACCGTGATGTAGTTTTCTACCGTAAGGCACTTGACTCCCTGGAACCATGTGATGTAAGTTATTGTTATTTCCTTTTTGTTCTTTAAAATAAAAATTATGTTTCTAGTTGCCATTTTTGTAAGGATCAGCTTCTGATGAAAAGTTAAAGGAAGGAAGAGTAATATAGCTGTTTGTTGTTGAAAAATAGGTAGAGTGGCTTCCCTACAAGTACATGGATAGTACTGTAATCCCAGAGGAAATTAGAAATAGTTTGGTTTTGGGGAGGTCTAAAACGATGTTGATATGCTTTGACAAGGCAGAAAGGCACCTTCCTAATCGTGTCTTAAGGCAATATGGCATGCTTCAACCTATCCCAGAAGATGTGCCACAATGGGTAAGAAAAAGCCGTGGAGTTGATGGTGGTGTGGACTTGTCTGGGAAAATGGAATCAGAACTTAATGAATGGGCAGATCGTGCACTCCATATTGTGGATGGTGATGATGATGCAGATGAAAACGAATACATGGTGTGGTATTTGAGAATTACTCGTAAAGTTGTAGGGAGACCTATTTCTCTCTCTTCAGAGTTTCAGAGAACAGTAAGGCTATACTTAACTAGTTAACTATTGTCTATGTCCTGTCCCCAGAAAATTTCATGTGTACATCTCTTTTCTTTTTCTTTTTGATGAAACAGATTGGTGGTGTGCGGGAAATTTCATACTTAGCTGAAACTTTCCCTTTGAAAGGACTGCTGCCTGAGCAGTTTGAATCAATTTCCAGGATTAGGTCTATTGCACAAGAATGCTTGAGAGACCAAGTTGGAGGTACAGTTGTTGTGTCACCTATTGTGGGAACTGAACTTGGCAAAAGGACTAGGGGGAAGGAGAGGGTGAGAAGAAAGGGTACTGGGAAACGGAGGCGTAGTAATGATCCAATGGAAGGTCACGGAGCTAGTGAGGATGAGTCTCAGTATTGTGGCATGGTTGAGGTGGATCAATTACATCCGCATCACACCAATGATGAGGTAGATCATTTGCCACTTTGTACCACAGTTCTTGAAGGTGAAGCTGCACTGCTATTGGATACACCAAATAAAGTTGATGACATGCAACTTCATGATGCAACTGATGGGATTGATGCCTCACACTTTTGTGATCCAAGTAATGAGGCTGACAACTTGAATATGCTTAATTCTATTGGTGAAAGCGATTTGCAAACTGCCAAAACAGTAGAGGAGGTTATTCCACAGTCATTTGAGCTACCTGATGCAACCAATGGTAACACCGATTTAGAAATTCATAATAAAACTAACAAGCCCGAAGACTCACAAGGTTGTAATGCTACTAATGGGATCAATGGTCCCCAAACACTAGTGGCCACTGATGTTAATGAAGCACAAATTCATGGTGCAACCGATAAGGTCAGCGAGTCACAACCCTCTAATGCTGTTCACAGTGATCAACAAATGGTAAAAGAGGAAGTAGAGGTTGTTCCACAGTTGTCTCACGAAAACACTGAGGATCTTGCACAGCAGGCTGATAATAGTGTTGTAGCATAAAAGTGGAACCATTGTCATGTATTTTCTGGAGGTAATTCTCTGACAATTGGCTAAATGTGTTTGCCTATAAAATAGATAGATACATGTACACACACACGCACCAAAAACTTTAGGCATGCACCACGCATTCCTGCCTGCTACACTTGAAATGAGATTTCAATTTTTTTTCTTTTACAGGCTGCAAAAGATGAACTGGTCTCAGCCTTGTATTAGTGGCAAGGACAATTGGTTGCACAAAGAAAAGATATTTATATTGTAACTCCAAATAGTTCGAAGTGCCTGACCTGTTTTAAGGGCACTCTGTGGCTTGTAGAATTAGCTCGGGTTAACAGAAATTGGTTTCACTTTCCATTTTAGATGACAGTTTTATTTTTTGGCCATCTTAATGCAAATTGCATGGCATGTTCATTTTTGTTTCTAAGAATATTGTATAGGGTGTTTACTGCTTCTTCCTTTGGTATCGGCATGGATGAGTTAGTTATGTGTAATTGAAGTAGATTGTTTTATGTTGTTGGCACTCTTTTTGTCATGGTCAATGTTTTGGGATTTCGAGGAAATCCTGATCAAGTGGAAGAGAGAGACAGAAGTAGATAGAAAATACTGAGATTTTGAATTCTTTAAGCAATTTTCACAGATTTTCATGGAGCGGTTTAACTAATTAGACCACTTTCCAACATCTTAAGGCCATGATCTCCTGGCACTGAAATGGGGTTTTAATGAACAAAAATGAGTTGCATACACTTATTTAAACATGTTTTCTTTGAGAACCAAAATTTGCAGAAGGATACCTCCTCTTGCTGACTGATCTACTTCCTAATCTACACAGCTAGAAACCCTGCGGTTGATTTGGATTCAAATCAGTTTTGTTTGACATGTGCCATTCTTCTTGTTGGAGGAAATGGGATCTGGTTTGGGGTTTCCCCAAGTCTAAAGCTTGTTGATTCATAATTCTTCTCCATTGCATCCTTTTGAAGCAACAAGTTTATAGGTTTACTGTTAATCTCTGCTCCATCCTTCTATGGACTGTATCCTAGATTCAGGCATGGACTCGTTTTGGACAGCTTCAATGGATGCCTCTGTTTCTTTGAGATTGTGAGCTTAGACTAGTTCACCTTATTCAAACTTGTCCTGATTGTTGTGGCCATGTTCAAGTGGTTGATGCAGGGATAAACTGATTCCCGAGCAACCAGATTTCATTTTAGATACCATTGTGATATAACTCGATTGGAGTAGGATTTGTGGCTTTGAATGGACCTATTTTATGTTAAATTTTAAATACATGATTAAAAATTGAAATTGTTTAAATTTGAACATTAAAAGATACATAAATTAAAATTTAATATAATACACGAAATTTAGATATTTAAATTTAATTTAATTTTTCAGGATTTTTAAATCATTTAATTATTTGTTTTGTAATATTGAAAATTAAATATTAACATATTTTAAAATTGAAAATTTTAACAATTTTCAATACCTTTTAAACAATTGAATTATTTTTAAACATTCAAATTTATAAATTTAAATTAAATATATATGTTAAAAAGTTATTACACTTTTATAAATTCTATTTTAAGAACTATATTATATATATATATATATATATATATATATATATAGATAGATAGATAGATAGATAGATAGATAGATAGATAAACTGCTTTAAAACTTTTTAATATTAGAATTGACATGTTTTAAATTAGTAAGGAGTATTCAAGCAATTTTCAAATATTTTTAAAATTCAATCAAACTATTTGTTTAAAAGTTTTAAAATTTTTATACTAGAATTGATATGGTTTAATGTTTATTTTATTATTTTAAAAGTTTTTCCATTTTTAGCTACTATTGATTGTTGTAAATATTATTTGTACAATTTTATTTTAGACTTTTATCTAATTTTTATTATAATTTTAAAAATGTCGATATTATTTTAAAATCTGTAAAAGAATGGTAATAAAATTTTAAATATTAGTGTAACCAATATTTATTTTTCATATGTTTATTGTTAATAGATTTAAAAAAAATAAAACATCTCAGATATAAATAATTTTCCTAAGTTTATTGTTAATAGGATTTAAAATTTTAAAGCGTCAATTCACCATTTTTTTTTTAAGTCTCAAGTTTTTACCTGTTGGAGCTTTTAAAATTTAAAATTTTCATATTAACACGTGTAAACTTATAAAATTGTCAAATATCATAAAAATACAATACAGTACAAATGTTTAAAATTTTAAATTTATATTAATTAAATTTATACGAAATTATAAAATGATGTACAATCTTAATTGTATGTATTAATTAAAATATATTGTATAATTTTATTTTATGATTGACATTATAAATAAATCTATAATTCTTATATATTTTATAATTCGATATTTTTATTTGATAAAAATAATGTTTTAAATTATTATTATTATTATTTAAGGGGTATGCAGAGGTTATATTAATTTAAGATATTATTTTTATCAAATAAAATATTAAATTTAAAATATATAAATTTATAAATGATTTAAATTTATTTTATAATATCAATCATGAATTTAAATTTATATAAAACTATAAAATAATTTTAATATATTTTAATTGAATGTGTGCATTGATGGATAAGAAAACTAGTTCGACAATATAATAAACAAAAATATTACATTATTTAGTTAAAAATTTGTCTATATATTATAGATAGATAATATGGATTATAAATAAATATAAAAAATTATATTAATGTTAAAATTAAATAAAATAAAAATTTATCCTTACGTATTAATTCCAGCAAGCGGTATTGACAAAAATAAAGAAGAGCAAGCAATAACAGTTTGGGGTGTTCAGTCGATTAATCGACTCGAAATAATATTAATCGAATTAATCGACCTTTCAAAATTTTTAATCGTTAACCGAACTGAAATTTTTCAAAAAAATTAACCGAATTGAAATTTTTTCGGTTAATTCAGTCGGTTAACCGAATTAACCAAAAATTATATGTTTTTTTATTTTTGATTAAAAATTAATTGAATTAACCGAATTATCTGAATTACTCGAAATAATCGAATTACCCGAATTACGAAATAAATCACTACATAATTAAAAAGATTACATAATTTTAGTTTAGTTTTAGAATTTTATTTTTATTTATTAAATTATTTGTAATTTTTATAATTAGGTTGAATGGGTAATTAGGTTGGATTGGATGTTTAAGTTTAGATTGGGTGTAGGTAAATAATGGGGCTATTTATATATTATAATTTTATTTATTAATTTTTTGTTAAACCAAAAAATTAATTAACAGACTAATTTCAAACTAAATTAATCGTTAACTAAAAAATAACAAAATAATTAACTAAATCTCGACCAAAAATATTCGATTAACCGAATTCAATTGATTAATTAAATTTTTTTAATTTTACCCAAATTTTATACACCGTCTCAAGACAAAAAAAGGGAAAGGCAGATATATAGACGAATGAGTGTTACTGCGTGTATTCTATTTTTTCCCCAACCTCTTCTTAACTTGCCTTTTCTTTTCTTTCCTTTATTTTTTTAATTATTTTATTGGGATTAGACTTTAACAACCTGAATCGCTATTTTCCCCACTCTGACTCTACTTACTTCCCCGATTTTCACTTTCCGACTCCAACCACCATCTCCGGCGTGATCTACCCCTCTCATCGACTCTTTTAATCACGTTCTTTCCGCCTGATCTACGGTTAGGGTTTCTTGATGCTCTCTTCCACACTTGCATAGCTAGGTAACTTTTCTTTTCTTTTTTTCTCTTTATTTCCTTCAGTTTTAACTTTCTGTCCCTCTCCCACCTAATTTATTTGTTATGGAATGAATTTAATTTCGTTTGCTGCCGTATTTCTGTGGATTTTAGCTCTTAATTTGTTTCTACTCTGCGTTTGGTTGCTGAGAAACTCCGTAGTATTAGAGCGACAAAGTTTGCAAAACTATACTCATTCAATTAACTTGGAACTTTCTAATTAGTCTTATATTAAATTAACCATATCAAACCATATAAGCAAGTTGAGCAGTTTAATTTATTTTTGTAGGTGAATAAATAAAGCAACTTTGGAATTAGTATTATATTAAATTAACCTTATAAATTTCATCGTTTCTTTAGTAGTTTAATTAGGCTTTGTTAGTTTGGCATTCGGAATTATTTCCCGTCATGCTCTACATAAGTAAGACCTACAAAAAAAAAAAAAAATAAAAAAAAAAACAGAGAAATTGAAATGCATAAGTTTTCTGCAAAGGTTTTGGTTAATTCTGAAATTCTTAACTGAGGAAGCCCAGTCACGAGTTGATGCGATATATGATATGTTTATTCTCTAAACGTCTAAGCAATTGAATGCTAATGATTAATAAGGTGGCTAGCTGTTCTTCAGCTGGTTTTTTATTATCCTAATATCTATAAAGTCATGGGCACAAAACTGTTTTAGTATATATACAAGGCCCTTTTTAATGTTAACTAAAGTGATAAAGAGGTTCTTTACTTCAGATGGTTTCTTCAGGGGAGTGTGTAACGGATGAAGTTGGTACGAATAAAGTACAGAGCCCAGATGCTGGAAGTCATGCATTGCAACAGATCTCTGATGGTAAAATTCAGTCATCACAATCTGATGAAGGGAGAGGAACCCTTGCACTTATATCAGAGGAAAATCCACTTCCTATTTCTGTGATCCATGCTTCACAGTCACAGCAACAAGGAAATGCTTACTCTATTACATCCAAGAAACAATCGCTGACTCCCTCTCTATCGCCTGGTATTGATGGGAGCAGTCCCATTGTACGTGAGAAAGCCTCAGAGGATGGGTATAACTGGCGTAAATACGGGCAGAAACTTGTTAAAGGAAATGAATTTGTTCGAAGTTATTACAGATGTACACATCCAAACTGCCAAGTGAAAAAGCAATTGGAACATTCACATGATGGGAAAATGGTCGACACTGTTTATTTTGGTCAGCATGATCATGCAAAGCCACTGAACCCACCCGTAGCTGTTGGCTTTGTTGTCTCTGTCGTTAAAGAGGGACGAGATAATGCATCTCCAACTGTTATCAAAGGTAAGAAAATCATCTTAATCATTTATGACTTGTCTAATCTGATGAAGCAAAAGTTGCTTGATTTATAACTGATCTCATATTTGAAGACAAGTCATTGGGTGCACATATCCAAACACCTCGCCTGATTGAGCCAGGGGATAGTTCTCAACCTTTACCTATTGCTGCTAGTGAAGATGTGAAAGGTTCATCTTCAAAATCAAATGGGATGCAAAATATTGCTGGTAATGATGATGGTCATCTCATCTCAAAACGCAGGTACCTTAGTTTATTTTTCTTGTGTGTTTGTTCCTCTTAACCTTCGGTTAACAGTCACTGAATGCAAACAGGAAGAAAGATAATGATAATGTTGATGCATCTCCAGTGCATAAACCCACAAGTGAATCACCTATGGTTATTAAGACACTAAGTGAGGTTGACATCGTAAATGATGGGTACCGTTGGCGCAAATATGGCCAAAAATTAGTTAAAGGCAATCCTAATCCAAGGTATGAATCACCTTATTTTTGTTTGTACACATTTCAAACACTTTTGTCTAATTTACATATTAGTGCTGCTCTTTGGCAACAAAGATAATCATATTGTTATACCAACTATAGATGTTTTCTTATCATAAGTAGAGATGCCTCCTTATCTCTAGTGCTGAGAGTACTTGTGCATATTACTTAAATGTGTTTTGATCGCAGAAAATTTTCCATTCTTTACATATGTAACCATACTGCGGCTTTTGGCATGAAGTTGACTCTCCGCTCACTTGTGATGTAGGAGTTATTACAGGTGCTCAAATCCCGGATGCCCTGTCAAGAAGCATGTGGAGAGGGCATCTCATGATGCAAAATTGGTTATAACTACATATGAGGGAAAACATGACCATGATTTGCCTCCAACTAGAACTGTTACTTACAATATAATTGGCGTAAATGTTGATTCAGCAGCTCATAACAGTGAATCAGGCACCAAGGTAGAAAAAAGGGAGACCATTAATTCTAGTTCTGGAGCTGAGAATAAACCGAGCGAGCAATCGAATGGCAAGTCAAGAACTAAGTTAGAAGTAAGTGGTACTGTTCATGTTGGCACAGTTGATGCACCTACATTGGGTCCTGAAAGTGGGTCAAATGAGCAACGGAGTGGAAAGTTAGATCACAATGAAGAGAGTGAAGTGGTTGGCTGTACTGCTCATAGTAAATCAAGTTCTCAGAATACAGAATGAGCAGATCAGTAGCAAATTCAAAGCAAAATGGAAAAATGGTATTGCTGACAGTGATAAGATGGTCCATGTCCATGTTCTTGGGGTGTTCGTATTCGCAATGATTGATTCGGAGTATCAATATTGCCAAGCAACCCCCATGTGTAAAATTATTCAACCAGTTTAAATAATGCAAGATTAAGATGTAGAATTTTATCTTACGGAAAGATCTGATATAAAATAGGCTAATGTTTATTGAGAAATTTCTCAGTTATTTTTCACCTTCGTCTTCCATTATTATTCAAGTTTTAGGTGTCACTGAATGAATGAAACAATGGAACGAGATGACTGCAGAGAAGCAGGCTAACTTATGATTTATAAGAAATGCACGCTTAAATAAGTTGTTGGCAGCTAAGACAAAGACATCCAAGCATAGCTGCATGCCAGAGTTATAAAGAAAGAAATCACTTCCATGCACAAGAAGCGACCAAATCCCTATTCATCCAACCAAGATATAAACCTCCATCTCTCTCTTCAAGCCTATATCTATCACAGTAGTTCTCAAGCAGTGTTTTTATGGTGGCATTCACCAAGGAACTTAATGGATAAGGAGTGAACCCTGCCATTCTGAACCTTGACCTCCACTTTCCCATGAGTTCATGTCGTTCCACTCTCTCCGGCCCCTCACATGCTATGATGTTAACAACATCCCTTGCCAGGCAATGCTGCTCCACGTTGATTCGCTCTTTATGTTCCCGTGGGAGAGTCACATCGATGGATTCAAACATGGCTGTATAATAGTTTAACGTCTCACGGAACCTTGGGAAGAATGGAGCAGTGTTTGTGTTTGATTCCTGCTCAACTAGGGTTACAACCTTCGGAGACAGACTCTTAACCAGCCTCAAGAGTCGGTCACGATGATTCTCGGTGCTCACACTCTCATCAGGCATGTGGTGAAGCATGAAAGCAAAATTTACAGCTACAGCCTCTCCAGGTCGAACTTGAAGATGCTCTTGTTGAACCTCACAACCAGACATGGCAGCAGCATTGAACTCAAATGGCACTTTAAAAAGCGCTGCAAGTTTAGACAGCCTCTTTGCAACAATGTTTAAGCCTCCTCCGCGGGCATAAGCAGATGTGGAATCATCGATACCAGTAATGCGGATGTGAGGCGGCCCACCAGGCCTAGCCGCAAATGCTTGAATAAGAGTAATCCACTGACTCCCCTGACCTATTTGGAAATCGATAATATGAACTCTATCTTCATCCTTCATGGCTTCCGCAATAGCTCCATTAGCGGACATGTAACCAAACTTGAAGTAAGGGCAAACCTCATAAAGAATATGCATGTAAGATAATAGTTCAGCACTTGCCGGTTCTTTGCATCTCAAAGCCTTGTAGATCGAGCTCCCCGAGGAGGCCAGTCGTGCCACAAGCCCTTCCAACATGTATGCTCCCAACCTCTGGATGGGCTCACCAGAAACTGACACCATCCGTCGTAATTCATCCATTAACCACTGTGCTGTCAATAGATCATTATCTGACACAGCTTTTGCACAGGAGAAAAGGACCTGTTTTAGATCTCGTCTGCAGACTGCATCCGTTACAAGTCTCCAGCTGTCCATCTCAGGTGAGATGGTGCTGTTGATAATATCACAATCAGGCCCCAGCATCACAGTTTCCAGCTCTCTCAGCTTACCCTTCAGATCACTTACATCGTCAGTTATGCAGGAACCGCTAATAGGAGAGCTATAGGTATTATCCGGAGAGTGATGCAGGTCAGACATATTAGACTGTAATTCTTGCTGTGACATTGGGCTTCCATTTGATGAAGAATTGTAGACTGTATAACTGCCACGTGCAGAAGATGACTCCAAAGTGCAATAAGGCTCATGGGAGTTCTTGACTGGGAAATGGGATCCGTGGCTGCTGTCGCTATAGCAGAAAGAGCTATCAATAGCTGGGAATTGAGGGAAGCTGCAAGGCTCAACTTCTTCCTTTACTCGAGGAAACAATCTGCTGGCCATGACTGAACTTCTATGTTGCTGGGATGCTTGCATTGGTGTATCTTGGTTCTCGACTTCTATGTTGCTATAGGTACTAAATTCAGAAATCTTGATTCTATCTGACAGGCTAAATGCTGCATACAAAGTAAGTGTAAAAACCAATGTCACTCCCAACTATCTCTTCTCTCTTCATGGTCTGCAAAAGAGCGAATCAAGTTCAGCAAGATTTAATGGCGGCATTGAGGATACAACACAAATTCCAGATTCATCATGCCTATCAAAATAGTCCATTTCACCGAAACCTAAGCGCCCATTTTTCTTCTGATATCACAAAAACTGTCATCAACTCATAAGAAAATAGAATATATACATACTTTTCTTCCTTCCATTTTCAACAAAACAAGAGATGAAAATATCATTATTCAATACCCCCTCCGCCGTACATTCCTAGATCTTCAACAACAAGAATACTTAATATCCACATACTCATGACCAAATACGTATGAAGGAAAATAAAGACATCTTTGATTCCGCACGAGGAGGCAAAATAAGTACATTAATTAGCTATTTAGACAACATTTATTCCAATCTTCAAAACATCAATTCTGGTCTTACCCAACTGATACCAAAACTTCAACTTATATAGCTAGGCATTCTCTCTCATAACTACACATATATATTTTTTACGTCATAAATAAATAAAATTCATTCAAGCACCAGATCATTACTCATTTGACATTATGTGATGTCAAGGAGCTTCTACTTTTACACAACTAGAAAAATATTGTCTTTATTCCTTTTAAGTAACATAAAAAACACAATAATTCCGTGAAGAACATGCTTTCTTCTTCATAAAAACATCATTTTTTTAAGACCGAAACAAAAAAAAAAACCACCACCAGAAAGTGTAGATTCTTAAAGTAAAACCAAAACTAGAAATACTTAAAAACCATCTTAGTTATAGTTGATCCAACACCAACTCATTTTCACTAAACTCAAAACAACTTCCCCCCTTCCAATAAGGAAACCAACAACAACTTCACTCACCAAAAGAAAAATAAACCAAAATTCCAAGAACCTCCGGCTAGCAAGAAGAGAAAAAGAAATCTTAAATTAACTCAATTTGAGAAAATAAATTGGCTTGCAATATCAAATCAATTGTTTTAACATACCCACCTTATTATTCTAAGGAATCCTTAGCTTGCTGAGCTTTGAGTTTTGAAAGAGAGAAAGAAATAAGATAGGAAAAGATTTAATTAATTTTTCTTTAGTGAAGACTGAAGAGCCACATGTGCATTATATTTAATTAAAAGCTGATGATTATTAAAAGCCCATCGATTATGCCAAAACTACAGGATTACCATTAATGTCTAAAAAAAGGGAAAAAAAACTTTCTGAGCTGTCTTGCAAGATACACACCATTAATAGACTTCTGAATGACTATACTACCCTTGTTAAATGCGAGGTAAATTTCACGAAATATTATTAAATAATTAATAAATGTGTGTTTGATTGGATGAAAATAATTTTTGGAAAATAAATTTTGATAAATTAATAGTTTTAGTGTTTAAATAAAATAGTTTTCCTTGTTTGTTAAATTTTCAATTTTTTAGAAAAATTGTTTTTAGTAAAATAAAGTAAAATTTAACTTAAATTTTAATTACATAATTTTATTTATATTTGAATTAAACAATAACTTTAAATGCTTAAATACAATTTAAATTACAACATCTTTCTCAAATGCATCAATTGAGTGACTATTAAACATAATTATATATTCAAGACATACCACAATAGTATAACCTTACAATATTTTTCATACCAAATAAACATATATCAAATACAAAATTTAATAAAAATACAGCTAAAAATTATATATTGTAATATATAAATACACAGTAATTCTACATACGGAATCAATGTATCATGGGGATTGCTTGTGAGATGGAAATGGAGATGCATTGAGTGTTAGATGCATTTGAGCAATGATGTCACATTGGAGGCATTTCAGAACAGGAAGTGGAATCGAGTATTTTGATGTAGTTTTGATGGCCTCTAGTTGCTCCATGGGTGCTAAAACTTACTTGAGGGTTGAATTTAGCTTAATTATTTAGGCATTGTAAAGCAAGAGTAGATGCCAACTGATCACGTAATATTTCTCCTTCAATCTTTGATGTCAGAAGACATCCATCGCTACTACTTGTACCATTAAAAGATGAAACAATCAAGTTTGAATGAGTTGAAGAACGCGTGATTTTGCGTAAAATTCTTGAGTGCTTTGGTTTTAAAAGAGAAAACTATATTCCTAAGGTCCCATTATTAAATAGGAAAAATAACATTGTATCAAATGAAAAAAAAAAAAAAAAATCAAATTTAAAACTTATCTAACATCTATGGTCTTCCCATGAGTGTTATGCAACATGAAACCATCCAACTCAATAATTTTTTTTTCATTTATGGACATTTAGCATGGGAATCCACATTATTGTATTTCTATATAAACATTTTCTTTAATTCTTTGAATAGACCTCTTTAAATCTAACTACATGATGATGGTGAAGTTAATAGATTTGTTTCAATAGAGGTTTACAACAATAATTTGGTAAAAATCACAAATTATGCATAAGTCATAGCACTCCAAGCAAGCAACTATTGTTCATATATTTATCATTTTGCATTATTTTCAAAACATAAATATGTAAATGTTACACACACGTTAATAAAATAAACAACAATATAAAGTATTTATTTAAATCACAAAATTGAACGAGAAAAATATAAATATGCATATATATATATATATATATATAATCAAAAAGAACAAAAATAAAGACTGGGTCGAAGTATTATACTCGTAGGTAGGTAGGAAAAACAGACTGGTAGTTGAGCCTGTTTTCACAGTTTCCTTAAAACAGATTTGGCCACTCCTTTGGTGTTGGAGAAACGTTGGTCGACTGTCTCCCAGGATACAACAAGATGAGCACGGCAGTAGCACGGCGGCAATGATCATCGAAAAGTAGCATTGCCTTCGTCTATCACCGAAAACAGTTTGAAAAATATGCAAGCAAATGATCTCTCAAAATTTTGGAAAATTCAGTGTGTCTATTTTCCTGCAAATTATTTGGTTTTAAATAATATTCAAATGAAGAACTTTTGGAAATTTTTAACTAATGGAGCCAATAACGTTTCCGTGAATTAATGAGTCATAAAACCCAAATCAATGTTTGAATTAAAGGAGCCATTAACTCCTTTTAGTTCCAAACAGATAAACTCTGTTGAGGAAAAAATAAGATTACTTATTGGGCTAAAATATCCGTAGGATCAGGCCTAGAAGGCTCGACTGGTCTGAACATTTCACATTGCCCACGTCGTGTATGTGCGCCTCCAACTCTGACAGGTTTGAATTTGCACCCCTTGCGCATGAGGAAGAGCATTAGTTTAGTCATTCAATAACCACCAAGTTGGTTCACATATATAAACATATTCCACACTTGATATTTAACCAATGTAGGTGTAACAGCCCGATTTAGAGGCTAGTCGGGACAGTGATCCCGGAATCACTAATTCGAAGTTAGAGAAAATTATTTTCATGTTATGTTATGTGTTATAACATATTTATAAGGATGCATGGAAATTTTGGTGCTTTAATTTTAGCGATTTCATGCTTAATCGCTAAAAAGGACTAAATCGCATAAAGTGCAAAAGTTCTATTTTATTTGCTAGAGGTGTCAAATAGCTATGGATTAGTAATTGGAGGTCCCAAATTTTCAATTTGGCCTTGTCAAAGTGATTTGGATAGCCATAGTGAGCATAGGGGACAAAAACATTTATTTTGGTCAAAAGTTGTTGCTATAAGTTGGTAAAATGAATAAAATAAGATGATATAAGAAAAAGTTATCATCTTTTCTTTTATTCTTCTTCTCCAACCAAAATATCAGCCATGGGAGAGCTTTGAAAGCTTGAAAATTTCAGCAACTCATTTTCTCTTCAAGTAAGTGATTTTGATGGCTTTAGTTGATAATTTTTGTACTTTTGGAGTCCCCAAAGCTTAAGCTAGCTAATGAGTGGACTATTTTGCAATATGGTTGAGAGTCTAGGGACTTATCATGATAGATTTTATGCTGGTTGATGAGTTTTTATGGAAGAAAATGAATTAGAGGATGATGATAAACAACTTTTGTGAAAGGTGTTGTTATGAAAACACCTAATTTGGGCTAAAATGCAAAAGTTGTAATTTCTTCATTAAGGCATGAAATAGTTGGAATTGTGGATAGTTGTAAGAGGATTAAATTTTCATCTAGGATTGTTTAACAAGAAAATGTGATGAAAATTTATTTACGAGCCTAGGGGCAAAATCATAATTTTGCCAAAGTGTAGGGGCAAAATAATTATTTTTGCTTAAAGTGTATTTTATGGTGTATTATGATTTATAAGTGATTAAATCACTAAATTCTATTGTTCTAGATCAAAGAAAATGATTTTCGGACCTAGAACGGGTGAAAGGAGAAATGGTCCTTTTCGGCCTTTTTGTCATCGAGGTAAGTTCACGTGCAAATGTAGCAATTACGTATGAGTTAATTTGATATTCCAATACTGTATGGAATGTATAATTACTCTATGAATGCATGAATTATCTTTTAATGAGATGTCAAGAGAATTGAATCAAAGAGTAATGAGAAATGTAGATAGTATAAAATGATGATAGTTAAGGTTCCGTGTAAGACCATATTAGAATATGGCTTCGGTGAGAGATATTAAATAGGACCATGTCAGGGACATGGCATCGATATGTTAATACGTGTAAGACCATATTAGAATATGGCCTCGGTGTAATAATTCATATAAGACCATGTCTAGGACATGACATCAAAATGTTAATGCAAGTGAGACCCTATTGGGGTATGACGTCAAAGTGACACTATGGGTATAAGACTCAAGAGAGTCATTTAACAATTGGAGTGATTCAACTGGTATGTTAAAAGTTAGAACGTATGTGGTTGTACTACGAGGAGCACAGGTGTGTGTTAGAATTGAATTGAGATGAATTCAGTATATAATGAACCCTTAGTGGGTTATGTGTAACCGATGCACTTTAATTGCATGAGATAGATTTATTAATGCATTGTGAAAATGCAAACGAATATCGTAGAAATTTAAGTAAGAATAGTAGTGTGTGAGGATGTTCTCGGAAGAACATTTGAAATAGAGAAATACATGTGGATAACTATCTATGAATGTATAATAACGGTGGGCTATGTGCGATACCATCAATTATATTGCTATCGGTGGGTTATGTGCATTACCTCCTAATTAACTAGTAATCGATGGGCTATGTGCGATACCATCAATTATATTGTTATCGGTGGGCTATATGCGTTACCACCTGATTAATTAGTAATCGATGGGCTATGTGTGATACCATCAATTATATTGTTATCGGTGGCCTATGTGCGTTACCACCTGATTAATTAGTAATCGATGGGCTGTGTGCGATACCATCGCTTATAAATGATTGGTGGGCTATGTGCGATACCACTATATTAGAGGTTGATGGTGGGTAAATGCGAAACCACCGAGAGATTAGTAGAGTGAGTGACTTATCAAAAATGCTTGATGTGTTGTTTTATTTGATCATATGTGATCAGTGTAGGAACGTATGTTAATTAAATGAGAAAATTGGCTTGTGGCATTGTATTAATGTGGTAAAAGATAGAATGAGTAAGCTTCAAAGATGATTGAGTAGTAATCATTTGATAATGAGAAAAACTTGACATATTATCTTGTAATTACGTTTATTCAGTGAATATCAATAATTGTCAGATTATGCAGATGAACTTACTAAGCATTATTGCTTACTTCTCTTCTTTTCTCATCTCTTATAGGTTAACTCAGCTAGCTCAGGTTGGAGATCACCGGAGATGTTTTCACTCTATTGAGCAGACACTTGGTATGAGGCATCAAGTCTTTAGGAGCCATGGCATGTATAGGGCTAGTACTTAAGGTTGATTAAGTCAGTGTTAATGTGCCAAATGTGTTGGCCTAAATGTGTAACACCCCTTTCCCATGGCCGTCGCCGGATTAGGGTTAGAAGTATTACCAGACAGATCAAAAACATTTACAGAATTTCACACAATCATTCATCAACATCATTCATAATATCCCTTAAATAGGCCAATGAGATCTTAAACATGTTTATGAACCGATTCGAGACTAAATCGAAACACATACAAATTTTCATGAAAACATAAACTTTTCCAAATACAGGGGATACACGCCCGTGGGGGTAAGCCGTGCCTCACCCATGGCTACTTGACACACCCGTGTGCCCTCCCTGTGGTCATATACTGCCAAAACCAACACGGCTACCAAGCACGCCGTGTGCTAGGGTTGTGTCCTACAAGGTCATATACTGCCATTTCTCACACGACCTCTAGGCACGCCCGTGCCATGACTGTGTACTTCTTAAGCTAGCTACTGATTTTACCCCACGGTTATTAGGTACGCCCATGTGCCAAGACCGTGTGACATTATAGGTCATTTACAAGACCAAAATGCCACCCAAATGGTTCATACCTACAAGCAACCATTCTCATCACATATCATGCATATATGGCAACCAAATGCATACCAAAATGACCATTTCATATACATCAAGCCATACCAAAACATAAATCATATGAATCATTCATTCAAACATTAAAACAACCCAAAACTTGCCAAAACACATGGCTAAGTTCACTTATTAAACATATACACATATCTAGCCTATACATGCCATAATTAGCTATATACATTTTCAAAAGGGTACCAAAATGAGTTTAGTCGTGTGATGACAATCCTTGACGGTCCCGAGCCTTCAGTAACTTTGACGACCTATAAAACAGAGAAAAAAACACACACATACAGAGTAAGCTTTACAAAGCTTAGTAAGTCATAATACAAATAAACTTAGCATAAAGGCATATACGCATAAATTATATTGACACATAACATTTACTTAGCAAACTATCACCTATTGCTTTGGTTCATATACTTGGACACAATTGCCATATTCATTCATACAAGAATCATATGTATATATATACAACTCTTTCTTAAACATTCTTGCATCTCATTCTCGTTCTAATATTCAATCATACCTTTCTTCAAATCAAAGTTATATAGGTACTTACCTTTTATACACACTTAATGTACATGCCAAACGTATCTGAAACGAATATACATTCTCGTAATTGTTCATAGCTCAGATTTACTCATTGAACAGTTTGGAATCTAATAAGATACTCGTAAACTCAGAGTGATTGTACAATACCAACATCCCAGACATAGCTAAATACTCATTCACTCATTCATAGCTTATTTATAACTCATCAACCACAAAGGTTCAATACATACCTTATCTAACATATAATTATTCAACTTCCAAGCTATTCAATGCTCGATATTCCATGTTGATCGTCCTTTAATATTCATTCAACTTATTCACACACTTAGTGCTATATACATGATTGAAGCATATTAATCATCGCACACTTGTGCCTATTCTTTTAATAGACTTGTCTCGATGTCGCACACACAGTGCCAATTCAATAAGCCGAAGCTTTCATATCATTTCACATATAGTGCTATTCATTTCTTATAATCACATACTTAGTGTCGTGATTCATTATCGAAACTTAAATTACATCGCACACTTAGTGCATTAATACAAAACAGAACTTAATTCGGTATCGCACACACTGTGCCAATCATAAAAGCCGAAACTTCCATTACTTTGCACACACAGTGCTATTTAACTCCATCATAATTTCAATTACACACACTTAGTGCCTTATTTCTCAACATCATACATGTAGCATTTCTAATTCAATAACTATCATTCAATTCCCATCACATAGATATAAACTAAAAACTTGTATTATATCCGAACTTACTTACTATATTAAACTTATCACGGAATTTATATGCATAATCCTCTCATAAGCATCCATTATCAACATTAGTCATATAAACAATTACAATTTCATGCAATTACGTTTATTTGCATAGTGACTTACCTCGGATTCGGTTTATCGGAATGAAAACGGCTACTCAGTTACTTTCGCTTTCCCGCGATCTAAGTTCGTTTTCCTCTGTTCTTGATCTAAACATATTCAGAATTAACCTTTTATTCACTTATTCATACAATTCAATCCATGGAAACACATTTAGGGCTATTTACAAATTAACCCTCATATTTGCACACTTTATCAATTTAGTCCATTTTTCTCAAAACATCAAATTCACAAAATCCACACATACACATGCTTAGCCGAATGCATATACATCTCATACAAGTGCATATTTTCCATCAAATTTTCTATTTTGTCCTTCAAATTACCATTTTCTCAATTTAGCCCTATTTAGCTAAATTCGTCAAAAATTCAAGAACAAAGTATGTTCATCTAAATCATATCTTTCCTTTAACACCAAAAATCATCAAAAAGCTTAGCATATCATCAATGGAATCTCACACAAACATTGTCAATTCATCAAATTGAGACATGAGTTTGATAGCTCTCAAAGCAACGATTTTAAAAATGTAGAAATTATCGAAAACCGATCAAAAACACATAGCCGATTTAAGCTTGAACTTTGGCCGAATGAAAAAAGTCTAACCATTTCTTTTCTTTTCTACATTCGGTGGATTAACACCATTGAAATGGCCACCATTTTCTTTTTATTAAATTATAATAACATTATTAAACACTTTACCAATTTTCCATTAATGAAAACCATTATAATTCATATAATCTGTTGCTATTTTTATCCTTTAATAAGCCACTAACTTATAAATGGTTTATTTTCCATTTAAGCCTCCACCTTTACAAAGCCACAACACATTGGTACTTTAACAAATAGCATGCTAGTTTTGCATTTAATGCAATTCAATCCTTTTGTAAAATTAAACACACAGATGGACAATTTAGCTTACGAAAATTTACCACATGCTTAATCACATATTAAAAACATTGAAAATAATATTAAAATATTTTATGGACTCAGATTTGTGGTCCCGAAACCACTATTCTGACTAGGGTATAAATCGGACTGTTACAAAATGAATTATGGGACGATTGTTTATAGACATAGATGATGACAAAAGTTGATTGATATTGTAATGGAAATAGTTCTCCCTAGTGTATGGGATGAAGAATTTATCCCTTTTATGATTAAATGTTTTTAATTCAAGAGTCATAATAGTGCTATGTGGAGTTGTGTGATGGTGTTGAATGTATGCAAGTGAGTATGGTAAAGGGCTTAGTAGATAGTCTGCTAATCACCACACGGCTGAAGCACACGGGCGAGTGTAGAGACCGTGTGGGTAAGTCAGAATGTCAAAGTTTGGCACACTGGCCAGGGCAACGGGCGTGCTTAGGCTGTGTGTGACCTACGGCCAGTCCATGGGCATGTGCTCAGGCCGTGTGAAGTCTGTAGTTTGAAAATTAGAATTTGACTCGCCACACGATTGAAGTACACGGGCGTGTCAAGGCCGTGTGTAATTTGGCAGTGTCCACCACGGGTGGAAGACATGGGCATGTTTTAGGGGTGCACGGGCGTGTGGCCCCTATTTAGGTAAAAATTTTCCATGTGTGTAAAAGTTTTCGATCTATTTCTGAAGCCTTTTGGAAGCATGTTTATGGTCTCGTAGGCCCATTATAAGGATGTTAGATGTGTGTGTAGAAAGGTTCTAATTTGTAATGAAAGTTGATAGACCAAAGTTGTATGACCATGTGAGTTAAGTACGGTAATGCCTTGTATCTGATTCTGGTGTAGAATACGGGTAAGGGGTGTTACATTTAGTGGTATCAGAGCTATGGTTTAGTCGATTCTCAGACTAAGCTAGCGTGAGGAAGAGTCTAGATATATATGCCATAGATGGACTGTGATAGTGTGATATCTTCCGGCTCTAATGAAATTATTTTGTTAAGACAGAGATGATTCCAACCGAGCTAATTTCAATAATGTTGTAAGTGGCAATGAGGTAATTGAAATGTACTTATGCATTGTTGAAATCTAGAGAAGTATGAATAGAAGTTTATGACATGTGTATGATAAGGTATGGAAGGATATAACTCCAAGTTGAGGAATGAAATGAGAGTTATAAAGTGATGAGCATACTTATATTGATTTGACATACGTATAGCATTATATACTCGACTTATTGGGATAAGTGTATATATAGTGAGTGAATTTATCCAGAGAACGGGAAATATGTGTATGTACCACTATTTGAATGATGTATGGTAAATATGTCCACATGGTTGAATCTCATGTGTGATTGTTAAAATAGAAAATGTATCATGTTTTATTTTGTGACTTTGTATGAAACCACACGTATTATGGTGTGAGAGTTAAACTGTGAAGTTTGACTAAGTAGAATGCAGGAGATGAGCATGGTCGTTCAATGATAAAACGATGACTAAGACCATGGTTGGACCATGGCGGTATATGTGATCCCATATAAGACCATGTCTGGGACATGGCATTGGCATCGATACATGATCCTGTATAAGACCATATCTGGGACATGGCTTCGGTATTGAATAAGATAATCAGATAAGACCATATTTGGGATTATGCACCGATATTTGTTGTAAGATTTCGTATAAGGCCATATATGGGATATGGCGTCGGCATCGACTAGTGATTTCGTGTAAGACCATGTTTGGAACATGGCTTCGACACTACAGAAAGATCCCATATAAGACCATATCTGGGATATGGCATCGGCATTGACATGAGTTCCAGTTCCATGTAAGACCAAATCCGGGATATGTCATTGGTATTGATATGAGATTTTGTGTAAGACCATAGCGAGGCTGTGGCATCATGATGACATGTAAAGTAGTGACAGGGCTATGATGTTCCGATATGAGTAAGGCCATAGTTGAACTATGGCAATCAAATAAACGACATATTCAAACCCGTAAAACATTCTCTAGAATAATAAGTAATAGTAAGAGAAAGTAGAGTTAAATGTTGATTACTCAAGTAGATATGAATGTGGAACTTGAGTAAGTGAAGTCACTGTTCAAAATTATGGGTGATAGAAACCATTGTAGCATGAGTAAGTGTGAGATGTGACTACAATGATATTTCATTAATTATGAATGTTAAATCATATGTATGTAGTCACGAGAGTCAAGTTAGGGGCTCCGCGACTTTACCCCCTTACCACTGTGGAATTATGATGAGATGTTATGAGAGTTAAGTTAAGTAAGTTTGCATTTGATTAATGCAATAATTATGTTAGCATAATTGAGAATGCTTTGTATGACATTGGTACCTGATACTCTACTAAATAGAGTAATTGTTGTTGGACATGAGATTGAAGTCATAGGGGACTATAACAAAAAAGGTTGCCATTAAGATGTGAAATAGATAAGGTCCTGTATAAGACCACGTCCAGGACATGGCCTCGGCACCGAGTTGAGATCCCGTATAAGACCATATCCGGGATATGGCTTCGATAATGAATATGAGAATCGTGTAAGACCATATTCAGAATATGGCATCGATACTTGATGTGGAAGTCCATATAAGACATTATCCGGGATATGTCATTGACATTTAGAGGTGATCCATATAAGACCACCTCGGGGATGTGGCATTGGTTTCGTACTTACATGAATGACAATAAATGTGTCTTTGACTATCCCTAGTGACCAATGGGATAAGTAGATGAGTTAAAAGTAGACATGAAATCAGTACTAAAGTTATGTGAATGAGTGAGAATAGGTACTCATAAATGAATCATGAAGAAACAAGTACAATGTGTGGCATAGTATGTGCTTAATAAAGGGCAAGTATGAGTAAGTTGGCTTGAAGCCTGTGACCTATGCATGATTAATTAATACCATGAATGGATTATAATGATTCCCTTAGATATTATGTATTAATACTTGTTTCCCTTCAAGGGTATGTGGTTGTTCTTTTCAGGAAATTGTGATTGTGTGAGAATGTTAGCTGATTTAGAAATCTGACTAAGTGGCTATTGATTTAGTTAATTGAAATCAATATCTCCTTGAAACCTATTCGGGTGCTTTGAAGGAGAAGTTGGGGATGATTCTAGTATAAAAAGTGAAGTTACAATTTTCATGTTGTGCGATGGGTTTTCGGGCAAGCCGAATAGAGTTAATGAATTTGATAGAGATGTCCCTACTATCGTGAGATATGACGATAGTAAAAGTTTTAGATTATTAGAGTAAGAGAAATCAGATAAGAGTGTGCTTAAAATATGTTCTCAGTATGGAGAAGGGAGTGGATTAAGGTATTGAGATATGATTCAAGTTCTGTGTATATTCACACATGAATCAATAAGGAGAATAAAATTTTGTGTGTACGTGAATTGGGAGCATGATACAAAGGTATGCTTATTCAAAGGTTCAAACCATGATGGTCGAGTTGAAAGCTATAAAAGAAACTATTAATTGAAAGTTCTAGTATTGAGTTCAGTCTGAATCGAGAAAAAAGAGTTGACAGGTTGGTGATCCTGAAATTATCACATTTGTGTCTGTGTTGTGAGTTAGATGTTATGAAATGATGCATGGAAAATCGATGTGTGTTTTCTGAATTTTAATGAGTGAGAGTATATTATGCTACAGAAGATTTTGAAAATGAAATAGTGGAAACGACTTGAGCTATTACAATGGTAGGTATAGTTATTGTAATACTTCTCAGATAGTAGACATAGTACCAGTGTCTGAATGAAAGATTCATGTTGAGCAATGTGAGTTAGTTGCTCGATTGATCTTAGTTGGAAATATTCTAGTTTCAGTGAGGGTAATGACTATAGAGAGTATCCCTTTCAAAGAAAATGAGTTCAGAAGTGTTATAGTAAATGATATTTTAAATAAACTCTGAATGAGTTTATTTAAGTGGTAAAATCCAGGTTGGATAAAATTTCCGTTGTTGACATTTTCTTGAGATAGAATTTGAATGATGATGAATCCAAAACTTATATAGAAGTTCTAGTATGAGATTTAGTAATAGCATATCTATTAATGCAAGAATTAGGACATGCAGTTATGTGCATAAATGTTTTGACATTAGAGTACATTTCACGATGTGATTGAGTTCATGGTCAGAAGTGGTTGACCACTAAAAGCTGAGTTTTTAAAGCGTACAAGTCAAGAGTATTAAAGTCAGTGAATGCATTAATGAGAAAGTGAGATAAAACCTTATTGAATTCAAATTTGGCTTGACAAAATATCCAAGAAGAGGGGAAATGTCATTCGAATTGTAGTGAATCAACCAGTAAAGATCCAAACGATCATTTGGACATGTACAGAGTTCCAAATTGGTGGATTACTGAGTATATGCCCTAGAGGGTGAATGACCTAAGTCTCAAGTTGCGCTTTGACCTTGTGTATTATAGCTTAAAGGTTGTTGGCGAGGGGGACTCGAGGGATAAGTGGAATTTTAATTTTAAAGAGTTGATAGAAACATTTTAAGAATGTTGGAAGCAGCTCCTCCTGATAAGATTTTCGAGGAAGAAAATCCCTAAGGGGGGAGAATTGTAACAGCTCGATTTAGAGGCTAATCGAGACAGTGATCTCGAAATCACTAATTCGAGGTTAGAGAAAATTATTTTCATGTTATGTTATGTGTTATAACATATTTATAAGGATGCATAGAAATTTTGGTGCTTGAATTTTAGCGATTTCATGCTTAATCGCTAAAAAGGACTAAATCGCATAAAGTGCAAAAGTTCTATTTTATTTGCTAGAGGTGTCAAATAGCTATGGATTAGTAATTGGAGGTCCCAAATGTGAAATTTGGCCTTGTCAAAGTGAGTTGGCCGGCCATAGTGAGCATAGGGGACAAAAACATTTATTTTGGTCAAAAGTTGGTGGTATAAGTTGGTAAAATGAATAAAATAAGATGATATAAGCAAAAGTTATCATCTTTTATTTTGTTCTTCTTGTCCAACCAAAAATATCAGCCATGGGAGGGCTTTGAAAGCTTGAAAATTTTAGCAACTCATTTTCTCTTCAAGTAAGTGATTTTGATGGCTTTAGTTGATAATTTTTGTACTTTTGGAGTCCCCAAAGCTTAAGCTAGCTAATGAGAGGACTATTTTGTAATATGGTTGAGATTTTAAAGACTTACCATGATAGATTTTATGCTGGTTGATGAGTTTTTATGGAAGAAAATGAATTAGAGGATGATGATAAACAACTTTTGCGAAATGTGTTGTTATGAAAACACCTAATTTGGGCTAAAATGCAAAAGTTGTAATTTGTTCATTAAGGCATGAAATAGTTGGAATTGTGGATAGTTGTAAGAGGATTAAATGTTTAGCTAGGCTTGTTTAACAAGAAAATGTGATGAAAATTTATTTACGAGTCTAGGGGCAAAATCATAATTTTGCCAAAGTGTAGGGGCAAAATAATCATTTTTGCCTAAAGTGTAGTTTATGGTGTATTATGATTTATAAGTGATTAAATCACTAAATTCCATTGTTCTAGATCAAAGAAAATGAGTTTCGGACCTAGAAAGGGTGAAAGGAAAAATGTGAGCAAAAAGTCCTTTTTGGCCTTTTCGTCATCGAGGTAAGTTCATGTGCAAATGTAGTAATTACTTATGAGTTAATTTGATATTCCAATGCTGTATGGAATGTAAAATTAATCTAGGAATGCATGAATTATCTTTTAATGAGATGTCAAGAGAATTGAATCAAAGAGTAATGAGAAATGTAAATAGTATAAAATGATGATAGTTACGGTTCCGTGTAAGACCATATTGGAATATGGCTTCGGTGAGAGATATTAAATAAGACCATGTCAGGGACATGGCATCGATATGTTAATACGTGTAAGACCATATCAGAATATGGCCTTGGTGTAATAATTCATATAAGACCATATTTGGGACATGGCATCGAGATGTTAATGCAAGTGAGACCCTATTGGGGTATGACGTCAAAGTGACACTATGGGTATGAGACTCAAGAGAGTCATTTAACAATTGGAGTGATTCAACTCGTATGTTGAAAGTGAGAACGTATGTGGTTGTACTACGAGGAGCACAAGTGTGTTTTAAAATTGAATTGAGATGAATTCAGTATATAATGAACCCTTAGTGGGTTATGTGTAATCGATGCACTTTAATTGCATGAGATAGATTTATTAATGCATTGTGAAAATGCAAATGAGTATCGTAAAAGTTAAGTAAGAATAATAGTGTGTGAGGTTGTTCTCGAAGAACATTTGAAATAAAGAAATACATGTGGATAACTATCTATGAATGTATAATAACGGTGGGCTATGTGCGATACCATCAGTGATATTGCTATCGATGGGCTATCTGCGTTACCACCCGATTAATTAGTAATCGATGGGCTATGTGTGATACAATCAATTATATTGTTATCGGTGGGCTATGTGCGTTACCTCCTGATTAAGTAGTAATCGGTTGGCTATGTGCGATACCATCAATTATATTGTTATCGGTGGGCTATGTGCGTTACCACCTGATTAATTAGTAATCGATGGGCTGTGTGTGATACCACTCTATTAGAGGTTGATGGTGGGCTAAATGCGAAACCACCGAGAGATTAGTAGAGTGAGTGACTTATCAAAAATGCTTGATGTGTTGTTTTATTTGATCATGTGTGATCAGTGTAGAAACGTATGTTAATTAAGCGAGCAAATTGGCTTGTGGCATTGTATTAATGTGGTAAGAGATAGAATGAGTAAGCTTCAAGGATGATTGAGTAGTAATCATGTGATAATGAGAAAAACTCGACATATTATCTTGTAATTATGTTTATTCAGTGAATATCAATAATTGTCAGATTATGTAGATGAACTTACTAAGCATTATTGCTTACTCCTCTTCTTTTCTCATCTCTTATAGGTTAATTTAGCTAGCTCGGGTTGGAGATCGCCAGAGATGTTTTCACATTATTGAGTAGACACTTGGTATGAGGTATCAAGTCTTTAGGAGCCATGGCATGTATAGGGTTAGTACTTAAGATTGATTAAGTCATTGTTAATGTGCCAAATGTGTTGGCCTAAATGAATTATGGGAAGATTGTTTATAGACATAGATGATGACAAAAGTTGATTGATATTGTAATGGAAATAGTTCTCCCTAGTGTATGGGATGAAGACTTTATCCCTTTTATGATTAAATGTTTTTAATTCAAGAGTTATAATGGTTCTATGTGGAGTTTTGTGATGGTGTTGAATGTATGCAAGTGAGTATGGTGAAGGGCTTGGTAGATAGCCTGCTAATCACCACACGGCTGAAGCACACAGGCGAGTGTATAGACCGTGTGGGTAAGTCAGAATGTCAAAGTTTGGCATACGGGCCATGGCCACGGGTGTGCCTAGGCCGTGTGTGACCTACGGCCAGTCCATGGGCGTGTGCCTAGGCCGTGTGAAGTCTATCGTTTGAAAATTAGAATTTGACTCGCCACACGATTGAAGTACACGAACGTGTCAAGGCATTGTGTAATTTGGCAGTGTCCACCACGGGTGGAAGACATGGGCGTGTTTTAGGGGTACACGGGCGTGCCCCTAAGCTTACACGGGTGTGTGGCCCCTGTTTAGGTAAAAAATTTTCAAATGTGGAAAAGTTTTCGATCTATTTCTGAAACCTTTTGGAAGCATGTTTACGGTCTCGTAGGCCCATTATAAGGATGTTAGAGGTGTGTGTAGAAAGGTTCTAATTTGTAATGAAAATTGATAGACCAAAGCTGTATGACCATGTGAGTTAAGTACGGTAATGCCTCATATCCGATTCTGGTGTAGAATACGGGTAAGGGGTGTTATAGTGGGACTAAGCTTTCCATTTTCCTTAACATAATTCACAAGTGGCTTATTTTGAGCATTAATTTTTCATTCATCACTCAACCATTTTGAGCAAATGATATACCGCTTGTAAAGGTCTCATGAGGATTGAATATAAAACTATAATTTTATGATTCAAATCTCCACATTTACTAATCGGGAATATGCCTCAAAGCTTTCAAAAAATCTATTTTTTCAACAATCCCCTACATGAATGAAAATTGATAGTTTTAACGAAAAACATTGACTTGATGTGGTGATAGAATCTATGTTCGATAGTTGCATAGGATAGGTAGGCATCAACCCTTGAACCTTTCCTTATGAAAGTATATTTACTTTACTAGCCAATTTGTAGACGTGATGTCCTTGAACTGTTCTACAGTTTATGTAAACGATGATATACCACACACAACTACATCCCTAGTAAGGTTTTAGTTCTCATGGGTATGTTCGTATGGCCGTGAACATTTCCTAGTTCTATAAAAGTTTGAGAGAACTATGCCTCAATAGTCTCCTCGAAGTGGCCCCACTTCACTCTCACATAGGTGACTTATGTTGCTCGGCTCAATGAAACATACAATAGTTATTAAAAGCATTGCCTAACATATCCCACTTTTAATCACTGTTTATATCATAGGAACATACTTGGGATAAGAACCCCTACAGTGACCTCATAAAGTTTATGCAAGTAGGTTGTCCTTTTGAACCTAGATCTTGGGATCTCTAGTCAACTAGGTTGGGTTTTCCTTCACATAGTGCCTTTAATTTTTATAGGCTTTAGTCTCATTCCTTTCAATATTTTATCAACTTGATCTTGATTTAAGAATTTAGTTAGCGGATTTGTAATGTTATCTTTTGATTTTACAAAATCAATAGAGATAACTCCATTTAAGATCAGTTATCTAACGATATTATGTCGACAACACATATGTTTCGACTTACCATTATACATTACGTTCTATTCTCTACCAATTGTTGCTTGGTTATCACAATATATGCATATTGTGGGCACAGGCTTTGGCCAGTTAGGAATATCCTCCAGGAAGTTTCGAGGCCATTCAACCTCTTTTTTAGATTTGTCTAAAGCTACAAACTTAGATTCCATTGTAGTTCTAGTTATAATCATCTGTCTTAAGGATTTCCATGACATAGCCTCTCCTCCTAATGTAAAAACATATCCACTTGTATCTTTGGTATCTTGAATATCAAATATCCAACTAGCATCGGATAATCTTTTTAAAATAGCAGGATCTCTAGAATAATGCAATCTGTAGACCCAAGTATATCTGAGATATCTCAGTACCCTCGTAATTTTTTCCAGTGGTTTTCCCTTAGATTTCTTGTGAATATGCTTAAAATGCTCACAGTGAAAGAAATATTTGGTTTAGTACAACTCATAAGGTACATTAGACTGCCTATGACCTTTACATATTCCACTTGGTCAACACTTTCATATTTGTTTTTGGATAGATGTTAGCTTGTATCTATTGGAGTTCTGGCTATACCAGAATCATCCTTGCTAAATTTCCCAAGAATCTTGTCCACATAGTGTGACTGAGTCAGTATGAGACCTTCAGATGACCTCTTGATTTGGATGCCCAAAATCACATCAGCTAGTCCTATATCTTTCATGTCAAATCTTGAATTTAACATGTCTTTGGTACGTTTTACCATTTCATTGTTACTTCCAAAAATGAGTGTGTCATCAACATATAAGCATAGGATAATATATCCAATATTGATAGTTTTGACATACCTACATTTGTCACACTCATTAATCTTAAAACTATTTGTCATCATGACATTATCAAATTTCTTATGCCATTGCTTTGGTGCTTGATTAAGTCCATAAAAAGACTTTACCAATTTACAAACTTTCCTTTCTTGTCCTAGAACTACATGACCCTTAGGTTGTTCCATGTAAATCTCCTTATAAAGATCTCCATTTAGGAAAGTTGTTTTAAAATCCATTTGATATACTTCTAGATTCCGCAAGGCGGCAATTGCATGTAACGCTTTGAATAATTTAATTTTGTTTCTGTGAAATTTGATATAAATGAGTATTTACTTCAGTGGTTAAGTGATGTGGGTGTGTGTTTGAGGTCTAGGGTTCAAGTCCCACATTTGTAATTTTTTTATTTTTTATCCAAGCCTTATCCCTGTTGGGTGGGCTTATATAAGATTATTTGTAAACTCATATCAGAATGAGCCTGCTGGTTCGAGTGGTAAGGAGTTAGCTTGTTGGAGGTCTTGTGTTTGAATCCCTGCCTGAGCATGGGTGATATTTTTGCTCCAATTGTATGAAAGAGGTTCGGTGAAAGTGGGATTCTGAGTTAGTTGAGGTGGAGTTGTTAGTAGGAAGTTGAGATATATCTAATTTTGTTTTATTTTTGGTTCTTTTTCAAAATAATGGTTTTCTCTCTTCTAATTCTCTCTGACATTTTTTTCTGTGTTTCTTCCCCATCAGAAGTTTCTCCTTTCTTTTTCGTTATTCTATCAAATATTTTGTTCCAAATCGCTGTGATATGAACCCTTGGTTTCTTCGTGTTATTAGGTAAGCAAAGATGGTGAGTTCTTGCTCATTTCAGAGGCAACGAGTTGTGATAACCTTTGTTGATGTTACTTTTTGTAGTTTGATTTTTGGATTTTAACGGCAATGAATCGTGACTAACGGAGCTCTCCTCTCGCGGAATCATAGTTGGAATCGTTCAAGGAAGTGCGTAAGTGTTGAACACTTAAATTGCACTATTGTCAATTTTGTTGGTTCGATTTAATTGAAAATTAAAACTAATTGTAGGAGCGTGTAATGTCAATTTTTAGATTTTGGTGGGCTCGGGATTGCTTACGTGTCAAAATCGAACCAGGTGTGTACCCTAAACACGAAAGATCGAGGTTCAGTGAAAGCCAAAAAAGGGGGCTGCGAGACACGACCATGTGACTGATGAAGGTGTGGCTGTGGGCATGACACGACAGTATGACCGTGTAGGCCATATGGGCTAGGCCAGATTAGGCGTGTGGGCTTATACGAGCATGCCACACGGGCATGTAAGTTTTGGGTCAGGCTGTGTGGGCCACACGAGCAAGGCCAGATTGGGCATGTGGGCCACAGGACGTGTGGGCCCATACGGGCAAGCCACACGGGCATATGGGCCCAAAATTATGAAATTTTCCTTAGGGTCACACTGATCGTTTTGATCGACTGTAGGCCTACAATAGGGTCGGTAAGGGCTAACCAAACCCTATTTCATGTGATTTGATATTCTGATAAACTGATCTGAGTAGGATACTGATATGTATGTCTAACTGTACTATTTAAGTATGTATTTATCTGTATGCGAGCATGTTAAGCATGTTTATTCTGATACTTCTGCATTTTTATTTTGTATCTGTATTGGGGTGGGATTGATATATATGGAAGAAGTGATCTGTACGATGACCTTTCGCCTATATTCTAGCAGCTTGATTGCATATTATCTGTTATGTGTCGCATCGACATTATATGGTGTGTAGGGATGGGTGAGTGTTTTTAACCCCACATGGTGTGATGGGATAGACGAAGATGGTGTGTAGAGGATGTGGGTAGGATACTGTACGTCTGATCTGTTATCTGATTCTGATATCTATTTCTGATAAGGACTTAGGTTCGGATTTGTATCTGATTGCATATGTAATTTTGTGTAAATTACATGACTATCTATGTTGGGTTACACACTAAGTTTACTAAAACTCACCTCTAGTTGTCTATTCTATTCAGGTAACCCTCAGACATAGGCGGGTCAGTGCGACTGAGGCTCAGCGGTGACCACTAGTTTAAACTGCATTTGAGTTTTTGGTATTCTTAAATTCTAGATTTATGTGAGAGGTTGTAATTTTTGGGACTCTCTAGACTGTACGGTTTTTAACTGTTGGCTTTGGTTTTTGGATATTTTCTATCCTGCGTTGATTAACTAAAATAATTTACGAAAACAAAGGTTTTTCTGAAAATACGAATTGAATTTCCAAAATATAATGATTTCTTTTAAGATTTTTGCTACAAATTATGTTTTGGCAAAAGAACAAATTAATGATGGTTTCTACAATAAATAAGTAAACAAATATGTTTTGTAAAATTTAGATACTTTTTAACAAGTAACCTACAAGTTTGTCGAAGTAAAGTTAGTTTCGAAACCCTTCTTCGTAACACTTTCGGATTCAGCCATAATGTCTAGGTCGGGTTTGGGGTGTTACATTGCAAGTATCATCCTTATAGAAGTTATCTTAGATACTGGAGAAAAAGAATCAAAGTAGTTATGACCTTCCTTTTGTCTATAACCTTTTATAACCAATCTGGCCTTGTACTTATCAATTGTTCCATCTGCTTTTATTTTCCGTTTGAAAATCCACTTAGAATTTAATGGTTTAATTCTGGAAGGAAGATCCACTAATTCCCACGTATGATTTTGTATGATGGAGTTCATGTCACTTTTAATAGCATCTTTCCATAAAGTGCTTTCGGATAATTGTATAGCATCATTATAGGTTTGAGGTTCAGCCTTTAGCATAAAGGTTAGAAAATACGATCCAAAAGATTTTTCCACCCTTGTTTGTTTACTCCTTCTTGGCTCTATCTCAGTTTCAACCTCTTGTTGAATGTCTTGACTATTTTCATCATAGTCTCTAAAGTTCATTTTCTTGAACTTGAATCTACTTCCCTAGTTTTACAAGGGAATATATTTTCAAAGAATGAGACATTTTTTGATTCCAATATAGTATTCTTGTGAATGTCAAGATTCTTTGATTCATACAAAAGAAACCAATATGCATTGCTATGTTCTACATAGCCAATGAAAATACAATCCACCATTTTAGGGCCTATTTTCATTTAGTTTGGTAATGGACAAACTACCTTCGCCAGACACCCTCACACTTTCAAGTGGTTATAGGAAGGTTTTCTACCTTTCCATAAATCATATGATGTCTTGTCCCTTTTATTGCGGGGGATCTTATTTAAAAGTAATTAGCTGATAGAATAGCTTCCCCCCTCATGTTTTGTGATAACCTAAAGCTTCCTAGCAATGTGCTCATCATTTCCTTTAGAGCCTGATTTTTCACTCAGCTACTCCATTTTATTGAGGAGAGTATGGTGGTGTCACTTCATGAATAATACCATGTTGTGCATAATATTCACCAAATGGTTCAACATATTCACCACCACGATCACTTCTTACCATCTTAATCTTTTTATTAAATTGGGTTTCAACTTCCTGTTTATAGAGAATGAATTTCTCTATAGCTTCGTCTTTGCTCTTAAGCAAATATACATAGCAATATTTTGTGCTATCATCAATTAAGGTAATAAAATATTTATTCCCTCCTTTGGTTTGAACAATCTTTAAGTCACAAACATCACTATGTATTAGATCAAGTGGTTCTGTATTTCTTTCAACAGTTTGAAATGAAGACCTTGTTAATTTTGCCTCAACACAAGTTTCACATTTATGATTATAATTAATGTGAAATGAAGGAATGTGTTCTAAATTAATTAATCTACGTAAAGTATCATAATTAACATGTCCGAGCCTACCATGCTATAAATTAAATGACTCAAGCATATAAATAGAAGAAGAAGTGACATTCTTATTCATTTTCTTTACTTTTACAAAGATTGCATTAAGTTTCCACATGTCATTTAATACATATCCCCTTCCCACAAACATTCACCCCTTAGGCAAAACTAGCTTTTGGGATTCAAACACCATCCTAAAGTTGTGTACATTGAGGAGTGTCCTAGAAACAAGGTTCTTGCGTATGTCAAGCACTTACAACAAATTTTGAAGCTTGAGTTTTTTGCTAGAAGTAATCTTCAAGACCACAGTACCCTTCCCCTTGATCTTGAAAGTTGCAACATTGCCCATATAGAGCTTCCCCCTTTTGTCATAAGGTGTCAACCTAGAAAAAAGGGTCTTTGTTGCAGCAGATATGATGTGTGGCACCCATATCAAGCCACCATTATCTTGGATTTGAGTCAACCATGTTGACTTCAGAAATTACAACATATAAATCCATATTAGACACTTCCTTGGAAATTTCTTTCACAACATTGGCCTCATTAGCTCTAACTTTCTTTGGTAGCCTACAATCAAATGACTTGTGCCCCATCTTGTTGCAATTGAAGCATTTTCCATGAAAGTTTTGTTTCTTGGAAATGCCACATTTTGGTCCCAATTTAGATCCATTCTAAGGTTGTTTTCCTTTCTTGAAGTTCTTCTTGACTTCTACTACATTTGCCTTAGCACCATTGACATTTTCTGTTTTGTTGAGGTTTTTTTCCAACACCTTTTGTGCTTTAGGTAGCTCTTAAAGTCATTCCAAGTAGGGGTAGCTTTTCAATAATGGCTGCCACCTAGAAGGATTCACTTATGACCATCCCTTCAGCAAGAATTTTGTGAATGATTAGTTGAAGTTCTTACACTTGATTCACAACTAGTTTAGAAACAACTATTACAAAATTTAAGAATTTAGCAACTAAAAACTTTTTATATTGTAACTTTTTGAAGTTAAGGGATCAAAACATAAACTTAAGTTTATAAAAATACTTCAGTGAACTTTTTGAATGTTTGTTAGGTCCCTCAACTTCAAAAAGTTACAAAATGGTCACTAAACTATTTAAAAGTTTCTATTTAAGTCATTGAGCTTTTAAATTTTTAACAAATGATTGATGTAGCCGTTAAATCAATGTTTATCATATATATAATGAAATATATATTAATCATGCAATTTCCACGTGCTTTAGGTGTTTTTATCCTTTAATGAATTAAACCTAACATATTTTATTTGAAAATAAAAATTGAACTCAAGGACGTTCCTAAAAAACCTAAAACATAGTTATTTAGGTTAGGTTAATTCATAGAATGATAAAAGGTACCTAAAACATTTTTTAAAGTTGTGTGGAAATTACATAGCAAATATATATTATATAATAAATAGTAATTTAAAGGTCATATAAACTATCTATTAAAAATTTAACATCTTAGTGACTTAAATGAGAACTTTCGAATAATTTAGTAATTATTTTTTAAAGTGTAAACTTTCAAATAGTTCTTTGACCATTTTTTAAATTTTTTGTGAAATTAAGTGGCCAAAATATAAACTTACCAATTAGTGAGCTGACGTCACTTGTAGTAGTTATTTTAGGTCATTTCTGCACTTAATGAGTTTGTTTATAGTACTTTTATAATTAACTATTACATTTTTGGTATTAGTAGGTTAGGATTAAAATATTAATAAAATAAGTGTTTGTACACATTTTCTGCTATTTTGGTGACCTGTAAGGTCAAATCGGGCCTCGTGAGTGACAAATAAGCTAATTAAGTGTGTACGATACCATTTGAGGTGCAACAAAATAAGGAATAGTGATTGGACTATGAGACGAGGTATGCTAACGATGCCACCAAGGCCTAAGGCACTCGACGCCGTGATCAGGAACTACCTATTGTCACGACGACTTGATGGAATTAAGAAGATATGAAATGTGTCGGCGTCGGAATGAGAAGCATTCTCACGTCCCGATGACGCGAACTTGGTTTAGAAGAAAATGGTTGATTTCTTTGGATGGCACAATTGGGAAATTTCCATATTTGGACCCTAGCTTTTAGTATAATATATTATTCAGTGGTATTTAAGTGTATTTCAGGATGCTTGGTCACCAAGTAGGTCGTTGCCTATATAAGCAACCTTAGGGTCATTGGGATTGTAAGCAGTTTTGGACCTAGTTAGTTTTCTATTTAGTTTTAGTTTTCCTTTCCTTTATGTTTTAGTTGGAACTTTTCTATGCCGATGTGAAGATAATAGCGAGCGAAGTTTGCTCTGGCATCAAGGTTTAATAATATTTATAAGCATTCTCCTATCTCTTTCTTTATTCTTTTATTTATGCTTAGTTAATTTGATCAATTAACTATCGAATGAATATTAGAATAATTCCTTGTGTTTATTTCATATATTACATGATTCGTTTATTAAACTAATTTATTAAGCAAGTCGATTAATTAACAAAAAAATAAGGGTTTATAATAGGATTAGTTGGTATAAATTATGTGTTTTTAAACTGCTAGGCTTGACAACCTTAATAAGTAATCATAGGGGAGACGAGATCGGGAGATAAGTCGAATCGAGTAAATCATAGTTATCTAGGCAGAGAAAGTGAGGCCGGGAGATAAGTGAGTATCCGTCGATTAATTAATTAGTAGAGCTGGGAGGTAATACTAGTTAATTAATAACTAATTCATATAAAAGTTCAAATTCTGAAATTAGTTAATCTTCTATTTATTAATTAGGGATTTAATTGATCATAGGCTAGATGCTCACGTTGTCGACACTAGGAATAGGAAAGTCCCTTAGGTTAATTTAGGTTTGATAATTTAATTAGTTTAATAAATCTATTAGTTTGGACTAACAGTACTAATTCATGATTCAATTAGATTAGTAATTGTTTTCTGTAATGAATTTAATATTAATTTCTCCAATCTGCAATCCATTAGGAACAATCCTCAAAATACTTACCAATGTTCCGTTGTAACACGAACTATATTACAATTTGACTCGTATTCTTGCAGACAACGCCGATTTAATTTTTATATATTTTTAATGTAATATTTTACTATAAACGTGTGTCAAGTTTTTGGTGCCGTTGTTGGGGATTGTGACGATGGAATTTTTATTAGATTGATTATCATAAAATAATATTAATTGAAAGACGGACGGACTAGATAATTTTCTAACTTTTATTTAATTAATTTTATAAAAAATTACAATTATTATTTTTTACCTTGTTGATTATTTTTATTTTTTTACTTACGTTGTTGATTATTAGATTTAATCATGATGTTGAGTTTTGTAGGTCAGTTTATGAGCTGTCGTAACTGAGTTTGTTGTACGAAGATTCAATAAACCAAAGGAGTGGAGATCACAAAGACCAATAGCCTAAGTGTTCGGACGAACTTCGACCTAAGCCAAACAAGTATACATTCGAGAGGGGTGGAGATTTGACGAACCAATTAAGTTATGACGAAGAATGTGACATGTCCGACTACTCAGTTCAGCAAGAATGGGATTTAATGGGTGATGATGCATACATGCACTTGCTGGTACAATATCAGAGCAAAAAAGGCATAGTCGGACTCAAGAAGTCTCAACAACTCAACGAAGTTATGTTCGTAGGATTGGAGACTATGATTATTCATTCAAACTCCCTTCTCGATCAGATTTATATAAGTCCTTTCTTCGTGATCTTAATTCAAATATTTTACAATAAACTATAACACGTTTATAGGTAGTCATGACCTTAAGTGTACCTTTTCTTTTTGGTATAACATTGACAACCTCAGGTGTAGTTTACCCTTAAATCTATTCTATTAGTTTATATACAAGATTTTTGCTATGGAAAAAAAATCTTTGTTTCATATGCATCGAAAATGTTATATTTTGTGTCTTACTTTGTTTGGAATTATTGTTATTGAAATAATTTAGAAAAAAAATGGGTTCAAATATGATTAAGCTTGGAATTGTAAATGAAGAAATTTTTGGACCAATTATAAGGCACTAAGCATTAAGAAGAAATTACTACAGGTTAAAATGATGACGTCACATACTTTATCATAATAAATTTTCTCTAATTAATTTAAATTAAATAAAAGATAAATAATAAAATTTTATATTATCACATTTAAATTAATTAAGTGATAATATTAAATGATTATTTTATATTTAATTAATTAAAGTAATATGAGATAAATAATAAATAAAAAGTTTAAATTTTTATACATCACTTCAAATGAAGACTTTACATTTCTTAAGAACTCTCTTTTTCTTAAGTGACTAGAACTATAAAAGGAGATCACCTCCAAGTCATTCTAAACATTCAGAAGTTGAGAAATCCAAAATTTTTCTAAGCTTAAGATTTTTAAAACTTGAAGCTCTCTAAAAAATCTCAAGAACTTTTTGAAGAAATTGAAGAACTAGAAGAAATCCTTAAGAATTCATACCGGTTATATAACACCTAGATTTCCAATAACCCAAAATTAAGGACAAATTAAAGGATTAAATTGGAAGAGACCGCAATCTAGAGGCCTATATTGGAAGAAAAGGAAAGCTATAAACCAAATTGGACATGGTTGAGATCCAATTTTGGTTTGATTAGGATGGAACCAATTGGTTCCTTAGTGGGGGACATAATAATTAGCAATGGACAGTTCTCATAAGGTTGGTGATAGTATGGGAAGGGCTATAAATATCTGGAAGATGACTCCCAGGGATGATTTTCTTCCCATTTCTGTTTTAGTTTCTCCCGTTCTTAATCTTCTTCGGTAGCTCGAAGAAGGGGTAGCCACGGAGGGTTCTGCATGGAACAGACTTCTTGAGGATGAAGTTGGAAAGGTAGGGAAACCAACAAGCGATTATTGCCTGGAGAACGGAGGCCTTGGCATTAGAGAGAAGGATAAGCTATGGAGACGATAAGGACTCAGGTGAGTTCCTACGACTCCAAACTTGCTGTTAAGTTTAATGTCTTTTAAGCATGCCATGTTTGGATAAGCATGAAATATGATGATATGAACAAGCATTGCATGTATGTAGGAAACCTCCAAGGGATAAATGAAGTTTAGGAAGGGAAATAGGGAGAGAACCCATTAGTTACCACCTTGGATGAAACTCCAGACTTTACGGAGGGAACACTGCGGTGTTCAAGCATCAAGGTTAGGTACTGTAAAAGAGGTAATGGGAGGAGGACTCGGAAAATGAAATTATGGAATGGTATTTACTGCAATAGCAGTATCGTCTAGTCCTTCAGGGTGACACCGTGACGACGGTATATGGTGTATGACCATAAATGAAAAAGGCTATGACAGTTTAGTATGTGGTACATAGCGTAAGACCATGGATGAAAGATGTCATGGCAGTATGGTGCATGATAATAGTAATGGCGTAAGACCATGAATGAAAGATGCCATGGTAGCAAGGTAAAAGGCATAAGGTATAAGGTATACGGTGTAAGATAATAGATGAAAGATGCTATTACATCCTGGTATGATAAGTAAGACCATGGATAAAGGGCACCATGACATCATGAGGTAGTACGCCAGGATGGAGAAGCGGTATAAGACTATGGATGAAGGACTCCATGACATCCATAGAGTAAGTCCGTCGGGACAGTAAACATGAGGTAAGTCCGCCAAAGTAGTAAACACGAAAAGTCCATCGAGACAGTAAACACAGGAAGTCTACCGGGACAAGAGAAACGAGATGAGAAGGGTATAAGACCATAGTTTAGCTATGGAAACCTAGAGTCCGCTGTGGAGTAGATACAAAAAGTACACCAGAATCTCAAGTGAGGAATACATGCATGGGCATCAAGTATGAGAATTCACATAGGTGGAAGAAGAGCAAAGAAAGTGTAAGTATGGTAAGCGGGTAATGAGAAATCTATCAAAAGTGGTGATAGTGGTGAAGCCAAAAGGCATGGGCGAGGAGCCAACAAGAATTAAGAAAGATAGGCCAGAAGAGAGCTGGCCTTGTTTAGGAAATATAGGAAAGGAAAATTTCCAAGGATCACAAAATAGGATCCGAAATCAAGAGCCATTAGGATGAGTGAAATGAAGTGGTATGAAAGAAGTGAATGTCCTCGCAGGGAAGAAATGCGCAAGTGAAATAGCAAACTCGTATAGACGTATGAGCAATAACCATTTGGTCTAGTAAGATAGGTTGACTTTCATGCATGAGATAGGTGAGCTCCCAAGTAAGGGGAGAAATGAGAATAGGTTCGCCAGAGCGATGATGTCTGTTGAAGGTTAGCGTAATATGGATATGTCGAGGGGACCTTTAGGACTAAGGTTAGATACAAAAAGTCTGCAAAGGACTAGTATGAACAAGTCCACCAAGGATGGTATGTCTTAAGAATCCTTGGGCGGATAGTTGAAAAGGATACAAAAAGGGTTCATAAAGGGAAGTTAACGAACGACCATGTTAGATTTAAGTTAATGAACACCACATGTAAGGGGAAAGTGTAATCAAGGACACATAAGAGATAAGGATAAGGCTCACTGATGTGATGATGTACCTGAATTACAGTTACGTAGAGAGTTCGAATAGAGGATGGTCTTATGGCGAGTCGATTAGCTAGAAAGATCGGGTGAAGTTCGCCACCTTGACGAAGTAAACTTGCCATGAGCAAGCAGGGAGTATTTTATTTATGTTTATTTTATTTTATATTTTTTCCCTCGTTTGAAAGGGTTAATTCATAGTACATTGAAGGAACTCACTAAGTTCTCTTAAACTTACAGATTTGAATTATGTTCGTAGGGCTTGCAATGTAATACCCCTAACCCGAATCCGTCGCTATAATAGGGTTATGAAGCATTATTGGAGTTTACAAATCAAACAAATAGAAATTTTAAACATTGCATATCATGTCAATATTCATATTAAAACCAATCAAAATCATACATATTGTCCCTTATACGAGCCCTCGAGGCCCTAAATACATATTAGAAACAAGTCGGGACTAAATCGAGAACTCAGAGAATTTTTCAAAAAACATTAAAAAATTTCAAAGCTGCAAGGGTCACAGGCTGTGTGGTCAAGTCGTGTGACTCACACGGCTAAGAGACACGCCCGTGTCTTAGGACGTGTGGACATTCAAAATAGGGACACACGACCGTGTCCTAGCCCTTGTTTGTGCCCGTGTAACTCACTGGTTTGAGCCACATAGCCAAGCCACACGCCGTGTACCCTTTGAAGTAACCTCACATGCCCATGTGCCAGGGCGTGTGCTAGGCCGTCTTATAGCCTGACTTACAACCCTTTGAAAGCTACAAGGGACACACAACCGTGCCACCTGACCGTGTGTCACACATGGCTGAGGTACACATCCGTGTAGATGAAAATAGGCCATTTTACAAGCCATTTTCTCACCCAAATAGGCATAAACCTACACTCAACATTGTGCATAACAACAAGCCATAATAAGGCACCCAAAACAAGCATAATCAAGCTTTAAACATATGGTATATTCACACACAACCAATATGCCCTTAGACATCTCAAATGAAAATTTATAAACATGTCTAAACATGTGTTCAATATGATCAAATGATCAATGGACATATGTGCATATTTGCATCAAAACTTACCATGTATGTAACAGCCCAATTTCGGTGAGATCGGAACAGTGGTTTCAGAACTACAAATTCAAGCCAAAATTAAAATTTATTTTAATATTATTTTATGATTTGCATTATTATAGGAAGGTCATATGAAAATTTTGATACGAAAATTTTACCGATTGCATGTTTAATTAGGGAAAGGACTAAATTGCATAAAATGCAAAAGTTGTCTTCTAGTAGTTATAAGTATCAAATAGCTATAGAATTCAAAACTTAAGGTCCTTATATTGTAATTAGACCATTGAAGAAAAGTTAGTAGGTAATTTAGAGACTCATCCACGGAAAAATTAGAAATGGGCAAGGACTAAATTGGAAATCACTAAAATTAAAAGATGAAAAATAATTAAAAAGGAAATTATCATATTTTTATTCATCTTCTTCCCTAAAATTTCTATGGAAGCCCTAGGAGAGAGGATGAAAACTTTCCAAGCTCAATAAGGTATGAAATCAAGTCTCGTTTTTAATGATTTTTATATTTTTAGAATCGGGATAGTCTAATCTATCTATTTGAGGGATTTATTTGAAAAGATAACAAAGTGTAGAAATTTTTCCATGGATTAATATGCTGGAAATTTTAAATTTATGGTAGAAAATGAAAATTTTTTAATAGATAAACAACTTTTGCAAAGTAACTTTTGATGAAAACTCGGTTTAGGGACTAAAATGAATAATGGGTAAAACCCATGGAAAATGCTAAAATTTGTGAAATTTAGGTGCTGTAAAAGTTTTACATAAATTTTGGCTAGGCTTGGAAAGAGGGATAAATTCCATAAATATCATTTTTCGAGCTTAGGGACGAAATTGAAATTTATGAAAAGTATAGGGGTAAATTGGTAAATTTACCTAGGATGTAATTGAATGAAAATGTATATGAAATGTGATAAATTGGTAGTTAAATTTGTTTATATAGACCCGGAAAGACCAACTACCAAACTAGATCGAAGGAAACAAAATTTTTTGGATTAGTTGAAATTCAAATACAAACAATTGTCAAGGTAAGTTCGTGTAACCTAAATACGTATGTTAATGTGCTTGAATTGAATTGTATGATTGTGTTGATATGTATGTGAAGATATACATTGAGAAATGACCACAAATTGGAAAATGATGATAAAATGCTATGTCTTGGTTGAATGTTGAAATTCGATGGAATAATGTGATTTCTCGAAAAGAGTATAATACTGCATATGTTGCAGATAGGATTTAGCCCGGACGGGTAATCTTGAAATAAGCCCTCTCAAGCATATGTTATAGATTGGATTTAGCCCGGACGGGTAATCCAAATCAAGCTTTTAGAGCATATGCTACAGAAAGGATTTAGCCTGGACTAGTAATCTTGTTATAAAAATGTGGCTTGAGAGTGTGCCTTATGATCATGTGTCAAATGGATACTTTTGAACATGAATTGATGGATAGTTGATATGTATACTTTGTGTATACTACCCGAACGTCCATCAAAATTTCAATAGTTCAACGGAAAAGATTCTTGAAATACGGAAAGGTGAAACTAAATAGAAGTTTATAATGCGATGAGCTCATCTATGTTTACTTGATATTAATATGATGTTATGTGTCTAACTTGTTTGATTAAGTGTTTATGTTTAGGTAAATTTACCCAAAAATTTTGGATGGTATGGTTATGTATGCTTGTATGAATAAATATAACCAGTAAGTTTAATTATCATTTTACGAACTTACTAAGCATGAAAATGCTTACCCCATTTAATTTTCTTTGTTTTATAGTGCTTGTAAGCTCGCGAAGGTTAGAGGTCGGTCGGAGTATCAATCACACTATCCACTATCTCATTTTGGTATAAATAGAAATCTCATTTTGGTATAATGACATGTATAGGCTCATTTGGCCAAATGATGGCTTGTAAGTGATATTTTGTAATCTAGCCATTGAAATGGCTAGTGGTGTTTTACTTAGTATGTTTATAAAGATATCCTATGATTAAATTCCTATGTGCCAAGTTGGTTGATTGGATTATGCTTAAGGTGTATGTTCACTAAAAATAAAATTATAAACATGAATTGTATGTGACAATATACCATGCTAGGTACTGGAATTGGCTTGGTTTTAGTGCTTGAATTGGCTGGTATATGTATACAAGTGTTGATGTAGATTATTAGCAATAATTGGGTGAGAAAATGAAGCTAGGAAAATGACTTTATTTTGTCTACACGGCCTACCCCATGGGTGTGTGGCCTGGCCGTGTGTCCCCTGCACCTAAAAATTTAGAAACAGAATGCTTCGAATTGGGCACATGGGCAGAGACACGGGTGTGTGTCTCAGCCATGTGGATGACACGGCCTTGAACATGGGCGTCTATCCTGGCCATGTGAAAACTGCACCTTAATTTCGAAAATTAAATTTGCCACACGGGTGTGTGACTTGGCCGTGTGACTTCAATTTCTTCATGCTCTACAAGTCAGAGAGTTATACGGGTTAGGGACACGGGCGTGTGTGACCACAAGGCCCGACCACATGGGCATGTCCCTAGACCACACGGGCGTGTGGGTACTATATATAAGGGAAATTTTAGAATTTTGGGAAAATTTTTATGAAATCTCGATTTTGTTTCAAATCAATTCCACCGTCCTTATTGGGTCTCGAGGGTCTATTTAAGTGACAATATGATTGATGCTGCATATGATTAGTATTTTTTAAATTGATTTATCTGTAATTGTTCTTTAAGTCCCGATAATATCCTGTAACCCTGTTCCAGCGATAGGTACAGGTTAGGGGTGTTGCAATGTAACTCACTTACCAAAACACACCAAATAGTACCAATTAATCACTTAATCACTAGCCCTAATATAAATATATACTTTCCACAACAAATTATATGACATATTTAATATGCACATTCAACTACCTTTCTATCTTCCATCATTCAACCATATCAAGTTACATATCAACCATTACAAGGCTACTTATATACACATTAAAATATGCCATTTCACCAACACAAGGCCAAAATGCAAACCAACCAAATAGTTATCTCCAACAACCAAAACACATATAAGCCAACATTAGCCAAAATAACCTATACATGCCATTATAACCAAAATTAAACCAATCAAAAGTATCAAAAGAGTCGATGAATAGTCTGATATAGCTCTAACAAGCTTCCAACCCTAACGAGCTTCCAATTCACTATAAACACAGAAAATAACATAGAGTAAGCATTTAAGCTTAGTAAGTTCGTATAACAAAAAAATTAACTTACCATTTGATGAAATAATAGGTAAGTAACAAAGCATATCCCAACACAACTTGGCCAAAAGCCTAAGCACATATACACCAACCACATTAGTCATGTAAATTCATTTATGAATTAATAATCATGGATGAGATCAACAATTAATCAAGTTTCCATAAACATGTAACATCCATATCATGTATCTATATATCATGTAAAATCATTTCCATGTATTTCATGTAAATACCTGTAATAGTTCGTATTAAACTCATATCATCTCGTAATAGAACATTTCCCGTTGAACCATTTAGAATATCATTGGATACTTCGGATAGCTCACACATTTGTGCTAAACTGTAATCCATCAAATCCTGTACATGTATGCTCATATGAGCTGTGAATCGGTATGCTCTCTCGAGCTGTAAATTGGTAAGCTCATATGATCTGTGAGGCGGTACTTAACTACACGATGCTACTCACACAAGCTGTGGAGATCTACAACACACGCTAGACCTAAGCCATCGGTAGAACGTTCAGAACCAGCACCCAAATCATGTAACCCTAATGACATGTCATTTGTATCCTACGAATTCCTAAGGTTCAAACGAGACTCAGTAGTCATCGTACGCTGTTGAATATGCGATTGATATTTGTACATGGAAATTATACAAACACACATATATATAATTCAATTAAACACATAAATACACAATTTAATTACACAAACTTACCTTGACGAGTATACGTAGATATAAAGGCGATTAATCTGAGATTTTCCCTTTGCCCTGATCTAACTCCGTACAAGGTTTGTCTTGATCTATACAGATAAATTTTACTCAATTAATATATTTCTCATTCAATTTAGCCAACACATTTTTGGAAAAATTACCATTTTGCCCCTATACGTTTAATTTCTTTACAATTTAGTCCCTAGGCTTGAAAAATGAAATTCATGAAATTTTACCCTACCCAAGCCTAGCTGATTTTTATACATGCTTATAGCAGCCCAATTATTTCACAAATTCACAAATTTTACCATGAATTTATCACATTTTCAATTTAACCACTAATTGACAATTTCACCAAAAATCCCTTTACAAATGTAGTTTATCTAACAACAACCATTCATTTTCTAGGATCAAACTTCAAAACTCATATATATTCATCAATGGTAAAACCATAATAGTTTAATAATTTTACAAATTAGTCCCCAGGCTAGCTAGATTAAGCTACAACGATCCTAGAAACATAGAAATCATAAAAAATAGAACAAAAATCACTTACCAATTGAGCTTACAAGCTTGGCTGAATATCAAGCTTCAAAAAATAGCTATTTCTTCTTCTACATTCAGTTTTGGTTGAGAAAGAAAGATGAAAGCTTTATTTGTTTATTTATTTTAACATTAATTACCTTTTTAGTAATTTAACCTTTAATAACTTTAAAAATTACACAAATGCCCAGCCAACATCTTCCACTAACTCATTTATGGTCTAATTACTATATAAGGACTTCCAATTTAAATTTCTACAGCTATTTAATACCATTAGCTATTAGAACTCAACTTTTGTACTTTATGCGATTTAGTCCTTTTTATCAAATTAAGCATGTAAACGGTAAAATTTCTTAACAAATTTTTTATACGGTAATACTATCATGCTGTAGACCATAAAAAATAATATAAATTTTCCAACTTTAGATTTTTGGTCCCGAAACCACTTTTCTAATTTCACTGAAATTAGGCTGTTACATGCGAGGTTAGATGAGAACTCGAATGAGGGACCAAGCCAGATAGAGGCAAGATTAGGGATCGTAGGATGTAGGGTCATGCACATAGGATGTAGGTACCTTTGGAGGCTTCACCACAGGATCAATAACAACAAAGTTAGATAGCCTCCCTAGAATCTGGATTTTATTAGGACAGATAGTCTTTAGCTAAATATTAAGCGATATTTTGTAAACAAATAGTATGGCTAGGGACTGAAACCTAGTGAGACCAAGATTTTAGATAAGTTTGAGGCTTTCGATGTAAAAAGCAATATTAGTTTTAATGAAATATGTTTTATAACAATCTAGTCATTAGAATTTAAATCAAGGTGAAACTGGTCCATTTGTGATGCTCCACACCCAAATTCGACGAATGGGTCGGGTGTGGGTATTACAAATTTAGTAGTATTAGAGCCATAGATTTAGCCAGTCCTCTGACCTAGAAGATTGGAAGAAAGTACCCCTATGTGCATGGTGATCGAACTAGTTATGTCCCTCAAGTCCTCAGTATTGATAAAGAGAATATATACTATATAAGTACGCATACACCTAGATTGGCAAAATGAAAGGTATGTACTAGCAACTGGATATAGAAATTATGCGTAGAAAGTATAATTGAGATAAGGTAATAGAAATTCCAATAAATTTATGTTGAAAGGAATACAAGGAAACTACAAGTAGCTAAGTATGGAAAAAGGAAAAGCAAGTACATAGAATAAAAGTACTAGTATTAGAGATAGGAAATTTATTTGAACAAAAGGAATAAAGGAAAATAAGTGTTTTTAATCTGTCTAGAGTGATGACCACCTTAATGGCGTTCACACCTTCTTCTGACCAGTCCCTCGAGAGAAGTGAGAACAAGTTCGCTTGAGTTCTTGACGGAGGGAGGGGGAGAGTAATAGCAAACCTCTGACTTTGGCAGATAGACTACTATGAATCCAGGGAGCATTATGTCTAAGTGTCTGCCAAAAAGGGAGACCCACTAGAGTCCATCCAATGTGGCTTCGCTTCCACTTTAAAGGGCAGACAGGGATTTTTCCACCCTACCAATAGTGGAAAGAAGTCATTGGGTATGCTGATATAGGCTCTCCCTAATGTTGCGGAAAGAGGTGTAGCAAGTTGAGTAGAGGGTCCAGAAGCTGAGGAATAGAGTTTCCTTGAGTTTGAAAGTTGGTGCTTGACACACCCCAGGTCGATTAAAGACAGGGATGTGTAACCTTTAGTGAGCATACAACTCATTAAGGGAAAGAGATAGTTGATAGCATCATCCAGATGAACCTTTTTCTGAATTGCCCTTAGGACGGAGGTAAGTAAGGGAGAGTGTATCCTCTGAAATATCGAATAACCCGCCATCGTATACCCAGTGGAAGTATCCCTAAAAAATCAAGAATTGTTTCCTTGCCTATTACTTTTATAAAGGAATTTATATGGTAGATGGGAAAAGAAGGCAAGGACTAGGGGATTCACTTTCGAAATCATAAGATAGGAGTCGCAAGAGAGCTGCACTCCAGAAAGGTAATTAAGTGAAAGAGGAAAGAAAAGTTAAAAACACCAACCAAGATGATCGGGTGAAAGGTGAGGAGTTCTAGAAATCCTCTTAACAAGTTAGCTTATTTATAACCAAGGGAAGGTGTAGAGATTTTGGAATATTAAGGAAGGGCAAAGGAATCGTTGAAACCCAATAATGTAGGTACGCCACTTGTTGACATTGGAAAGGGGAAGAAATCTTCTAGGTTCCCAAGATGAGAATATCTCCAACTGTTAGGAAAGAGAAATAACCACAGGCCTTTTTAGAGTAAGGCAAAAAACCTTTGTTTACCATTGGAGTAGGACTGTTCAGTAACACCTATTTAGACTTATGTGCATGCCATGATCTAGTACCAAAATGTTGATTATGTACTCTCTTCTCCAATACTTAAGATGAGATAAGGTTGCAACTTCACATTGGAACTTCAAATCGAACCTTTACCTACGCGTTGGAAAGTCACGCGTTAAGCTTTCGAAAGCTTAGTAAATACATCAAGAATTAATCTTACCTTTACGGTAATTAAATTTAATATGTTAGTACATTAAACATAATAAAATGAATTAAGATAAATGAACATTAAATGTATAAGTTAACATTTATTTTTGCCATAATTCATTTACCGTTCCACTTTCGTTTTCATTTGTCACTTTTTGTTTACCATAGTAAACTCAACTAAATAAGTAGGATATGCGAAAACAACACTGAAATCATTAGCACTATTGTTCTTATCACTTTAATGCATTAAAGTGCAGAGTCACCGAAATGCATCGAAGTGCCACTATTAGTAAGCACCAAAGTGCATTATCTCTGATTTGCACTGAAGTGCCACTACATTAGAGTGCTTAAGATTTCATAATGACATGTCATCATCTATATCCGACTAGTTCACTTCTTGACTACATGGGAAATTATAATATCATTAGCATCATTTTACATATCAATTAATCACATATCAACCTTTTACATCCTTTAAAATTTAGTCCTTATCATCATGTAATTCAATAATCACCATACTAACACTACATTATCACATTGCATTTTATTCAACATCACGACTCTTTAGTAAAAGTCCTTATCATAATATTTATTTCAAATATCAAATTTTATACACTTTACAATTTAGTCCTCTTAACATCAATTCCATTACACTTACCTATTTACTATGTCATTGAAATTTAATTCATATTAACAATATTTTAATCAAATTCAAAATAAATATTAATTTTTCCTATATAAATTAATCATATGATTACTAATATAAAAATTTGAATATATTCTACATTTAAATTAAATTAGGTAAGATAAAATTCTTGAGGTACTTACAACCAAAAACTTGGATGATCTTCTTATTCTTCCTCTTTTCCTCACTTGCCACTTTTTTTCCCTTACTAACACCTTAATCTTCACATTTATTCTCTTTCTCTTCATTTTCATGTCACAAATATACAAATTTTCATATCAAAACAATGATCAAATATGTTTTTTCATGCACTTTTAATAAGATAAACATGAAATTCATAAATAAACCTTATCATCCTTACCTTGGTCTTTTACACCAAACTCTAACTTTTATTTTCTCTCTCTTCTAAGATAAGCATAGCTTCTCTTCTCATTTAACTAAGCTTGCTATTAAGTTTTTATAATGATTTCACTAAAAATCTCTAGGAAAGTTTGAAGTTTCAAGCTTGATTTGGTTTAAAATGGTGGAAATAACTTGTTTAGAATAAAAGTAAAAGTTTTCTTCCTACATGAATAGAGGTTGAGTGTGAATGAAAATAAGGTGAATAGAATTCTACATCATTCGCATCAAAATTTGCTAATACATTTAATAACTAAAATGTTAAAATATAATATAAAAATCTAAACATAATCATTTTGATCTAGTGTCTAACATTCATTTTCAATTTCTAACTCCATCCAAAGGCTCAAATTTTACCAACAATTATGAGATGTTTTTCATAATTATCTATTTATGGAATGGCCATTTTGCCTTGAGTTTTCTGTACAATTCCATTCATAATTTGTGACACTTTCTTCATATAATTACACTTCTAATCCTTCCTTTTTTCCTCTTCAATTCAATTTAATCCTTTATACTTTTAATTTTCATAATGTTTCCCCAACACTTTTCACACTCTTACGATTTAGTTAATACCCTAAATTTATTTCTCTCAACACACAAGTCTTTTCAACTCTCTTCGACATCCAGCTACCTTCTCTACTAACATTAATAGTTCCTATTTTATTTGATTCGAAAATCCTAACGCGTATGTTCTCGAATTAGAACTATTCACAAGTTAGGAGTTTTAGGGATGTTACACTAAATCCATTTTGGAAGATCAAAGTCTAAAAGAACCTTGAAGTAAAATAATTCATCCAAGATCAACTCTCGAAGACCTTTGGCTTGAAACTCTCTCCAAATTCATTTTCAAGATAAAGTCTTGATGGCCCTTGAAGCTGACTCATTGGTTCAAGATTAAGTCTAGAAAACCTTTAATCCAAATTAAATCAAATTCTCAAGTAAGCATCTTGTCAAACCCAATTATAGGATCAAGCCTCTACAACCCTTGAAACGATTCATGTCAATCCAATATTAAGGTTAGACAATCATTGAATCGAAACTCCATTGAAAATAAAAATCAAAGGATTTCTTTGTATTTGAGAAACATTTAGAGATTATAATTCATAATTTTATAAAATACAATTCTTTAATTTGCCTCAAATTTTTAGATTTTATTTTTTAATTGAAACTCACAAATTTCTACCACACCCGGTGGGAAGATCTCTACTTTTCATCTACTTTCTTAAAAACCAACTTCACCAAAGTTGCAATGGCCCCCATAAACAACCTCATCAACAAGTCAATTTTGAAGTATGCTTTAACTGAAAAATTAGAGGAAGAAATATATGCAAAAATACTTTTAGAAAGCTCAACATCAAAGGTAGACGTTGTAGTTGTGATAACAACTAGCACTAAATCTTTTGATGAACAAATGACTTCTTTTGCAAAAGCTATGGAATCAATTGCAACAAGAAAAAAAAAGGATGATAATATTGATTTCATGATGGATCAAATTGAACATTTAAGTGGAAGCAACCAAACTCTTTCCAAGGAAACTCCACGTCAAATTCTTCAAGACATTGGTGAAATCAAGACTGTTGAAAAAGAACTTTGAAATGTTTCTTCAGATAAACTTAAAGAGGTTATCAAGAAAGGCATCAAAGATCAAGCTAAAAGTGTCACTCTGCCTTCATATACATACGCAAAGCTATACACTTAGAGGATTAATCATTTTAAGATGCTTGAAAATTATGAACCTCCAAAGTTCCAAAAGTTTGATGGCAAAGGAAATCCACTTCAGTAAGTCATGCACTTCATAGAAAATCTACAATAGCATTGACACTGATAGAGATCTCACTATGAAGTAATTTGTTTGATCATAGAAAGGGAAGGCCTTCGATTTGTACACTAATCTTAAGCCTAAAATGATTAACAATTGGGAAGTACTTAAGTGGCAATTTCTCAACCAATTCTATAGAACTTATCTCACCGTTAGCATGGTTAAGCCTCACGAAAAAGGAAAGACAAGCAAGTCACTGATTACTTCAATCACTAAAGGAATCTAAAGCTAAAATACAAGGAAAAAAAATTCAGAGTCCTCTACCATCAACATGTGCATGCAAGGCATGCATTGGGTTTGCATTACATTCTCCAAGGCACCAAGTAGAAGTCCTTTAAAGAATTAGTTACTCGAGCTCACGACATGAAGTTAAATATGAAAATTACTGAAAATTAAGAACCTTTTAAGTAAATAGTTCATAATGGGGGCAAACTTTTAGTTGATAATGAAGATATTGATCAATCTATGAATGCAAAAGTGAAACATATTTCTACTCATATAAAATGTACAACAAGAGTCATAATGGAGAAAAGGTAAGAAAAGAGTGCCATTTCCTTTATGTTGATGTTCCAAGCATGCTTGAAGAGCTTTTAAAAGATAATTGAATCGATTTCAAAAAATAAAGTAATCTGAAAAAGTTGATTAAGTAGATGACCTCAACTATTACAAATAACATCAATTGATTGGCCATCCTTTCTAGAAATGCTTCATTTTGAAAGACAAATGCAACCCATGAAGAAGGAAAAATCAAGTTTGATGAAGAAGTAACATTATCAAACTTGGAATTAACCACTATGGTTTTAAATCCATTATGATGGATAGAACCATAAAATCTGCTCTCTCGATCCTATTACACTTTGGTTCTAAGCACAAGCAAGACAATGGATCTCCAATGGACTAAGGGCAACCATTTTTTTTCCAAAATATTAAAATAATCATGGTTGTACTCTAGTTGCATTTCAAATAAGCTAATAAAAAATTAATGATCTTAAGCACAAGCTTAAATTATCACATTGTTCCAAAACATGATCATAAAATTATTCATCCAAAACAAAATGATGCTCCTAAACACGAGCTTAAAATATTGCATCGCTCCTAAGCACGAGTTTAAATTATTCATCCAAAAAAATAATGCTTCTAAGCATGAGACTACCATTCGACTTGATCATTCAAAAACAAAGGTACATAGGTAGCTTGGTTTTATCTCCAAGTTTAGTCACCACCACCACAAAAAAATCATTTCATTCCTAAAGTTGAAATTCAAAAGCATGAGTTTTTAAAGTTGGACCACCATCTAGGGTTGAAAAATAAATTTGCTTTAAATCATTATATAATGGCATCTAGATGAGTTCTCCTTATAACCACATGAACTACAAAGATATTTAGATTACCAACTAACGTAAATGGTCTTCTATATACAAAGCAATATTTGTGATGCAACTTCTTATTAGTTTAACTTAGGTAATCAATGTTTCATATTTGCTTATACATACAAAACCATTAAAGGACATATCAACGTAAAGATAATGAATGAAATTTGTATATTTTCGAGTATGATCAGTTTGACCATTTTAATAATTCATCAAATATGATAAATTTACTATGGACACAATAACCTAATACTATCATCTTTACATCCACATTCTTTGGCAAATTATGGAGTTCACAATCCTCATTATGATTTATTATTCCAAGAATAATATTATATGAAAAATTTTTATTAACCACTACAATATCTCATTTATATATTTTCTCTAGTAACATAACATATAAAGATATCTTCATTAGCATTTTTAAGTAATTAAATCTCTATTGGAATTTTATGATTAGTTATGTCTTGGATTTTTTGGAGTTTTCACCTTCACTATATGACCATCTTGATCATTCAATCCTTTTCTAAAGATGTTTTTATCTTTGAAACGTATTAGCCTACCACACTTCAAGCAAGACTTACTTTTATTTGTTCTAATGGGTTATCTTTCTAGGACATCAATTGGAGCATTTTCAACTGATATATAAGACTTGATTACTCTCTTTAGGTCGGTAAATGCATCTAGAGTTCATTTGCAATACTTTGTAAATGAATTATCTTACAAACTTCTAGTTCACATGACTTTATATAAGGATTTAGGTGAGATAATGATAAAGCACTCCATGTAAGTTCTCTTCAACTACTTATTCTCTCTTCTAAAGTTGAAGAATTGTTTCACCAAAATGACAATAAAAGGAGACTAATACCCAAATATATTCCTAACATTCTCTATGGACTTAATTTTGTGCATTGGAGTGGAGTAATTAGAACATATATCGTACACCCAAGAAATCCTAATAAGAGAACTATTTGATTCCAAACCAAAAGACAATTATAATAGAGGTATTTAAGATGGCTTGTTGGCATGATGCATATAATCTATTGTTGCATGTAAAATAACATGTCCTCACACAAATTCAAGAAGTTTTTTTTTTCATAAGTAATATCCTAACTGTTAACTAGAGGAATTTAATAACTGATTCTAGTAAACCGGTTTATGTATTAATATGTCCAATAAACTTTTCAATAACTATTTCAATTACATACAATAATCAATAAAAGCTTGAAACATACTCGCCAACATTATTAAGACAATTTTTCTTAAGCAGATAATTTGAAAATTGTGCTTTTAATCTAAAGATTTGAGCAAGTAATATCACAAACATCATGTTGTAAGTTGATGATAAATACACATTTGACTACCTTATAAATGCACCTATCAAACTTATATAATTATTAAATAGTCCGCATGGTAGATGAAAAGTCCACATATATTGTCTTGAATTTTCTCTAAAATGCAAGAGATCTAGATCCACCTTTAGTTATTGAAGATAATTGTCTTTAGAAACAAGCAACATATAAGAACATTTTTAATTACAGAACCTTCTAGTTATTCAATAGATGATTATGTGAGTTGTCAATGATTTTTAACATAATTATTAATCCTTGATGGCTTAACCAATCATGGAGAGTAATACTTTTAATATAATTGTCGAAACCCTTTTTTTTTGGCAAACGAGAATCAACTTTAGTTTTGAAAATGAAAATAAAATGGGAGTCGCCACAGATCTTTATTTGGTGTGATCCGATCACCATTGTTTTTATAAAACGTTTTGGTTTACTAAAAAATGAAATTTTGAGAAATCGGGTTCGGGAGTCGGTTATGTGTGAGGAAGGATTAGCACCCTCGTCACGCCCAAAATTGGCACCGAATTGATTAATTAGTGTCATAATGTCAAAAGTTGAAAATTTGAAAAAGATTTTAAAATACAATCTTTTTTAAGAATATTTGAATTTACTCGAATTGAATATTAGGATTCTCTCGCTCAAGGAATAAAATATCACATCCAAAGACGTTAGGACACGACAATTTAAATCCTCGAATCCAAGATCATCTCATGATTCCCGATACTCATGCATTGAAAATATCAAAAGGTTATTCGATGATTTGGCCAAACGAAAAACTGAAACCCAGCATGTTAGGGCATGATTTAAAGTCTTGATGGCCCTTGAAGTGACTCATTGGTTCAAGATTAAGTCTAGAAAACCTTTAATCCAAATTAAATCAAATTCTCAAGTAAGCATCTTGTCAAACCCAATTATAGGATCAAGCCTCTACAACCCTTGAAAGCGATTCATGTCAATCCAATATTAAGGTTAGACAATCATTGAATCGAAACTCCATTGAAAATAAAAATCAAAGGATTTCTTTGTATTTGAGAAACATTTAGAGATTATAATTCATAATTTTATAAAATACAATTCTTTAATTTGCCTCAAATTTTTAGATTTTATTTTTTAATTGAAACTCACAAATTTCTACCACACCCAGTGGGAAGATCTCTACTTTTCATCTACTTTCTTAAAAAAACCAACTTCACCAAAGTTGCAATGGCCCCCCATAAACAACCTCATCAACAAGTCAATTTTGAAGTATGCTTTAACTGAAAAATTAGAGGAAGAAATATATGCAAAAATACTTTTAGAAAGCTCAACATCAAAGGTAGACGTTGTAGTTGTGATAACAACTAGCACTAAATCTTTTGATGAACAAATGACTTCTTTTGCAAAAGCTATGGAATCAATTGCAACAAGAAAAAAAAAGGATGATAATATTGATTTCATGATGGATCAAATTGAACATTTAAGTGGAAGCAACCAAACTCTTTCCAAGGAAACTCCACGTCAAATTCTTCAAGACATTGGTGAAATCAAGACATTGAAAAAGAACTTTGAAATGTTTCTTCGATAAACTTAAAGAGGTTATCAAGAAAGGCATCAAAGATCAAGCTAAAAGTGTCACTCTGCCTTCATATACATATAAAGCTATACACTTAGAGGATTAATCATTTTAAGATGCTTGAAAATTATGAACCTCCAAAGTTCCAAAAGTTTGATGGCAAAGGAAATCCACTTGATAAGTCATGCACTTCATAGAAAATCTACAATAGCATTGACAACGATAGAGATCTCCTATGAAGTAATTTGTTTGATCATAGAAAGGAAGGCCTTGATTTGTACACTAATCTTAAGCCTAAAATGATTAACAATTGGGAAGTACTTAAGTGGCAATTTCTCAACCAATTCTATAGAACTTATCTCACCGTTAGCATGGTTAAGCCTCACGAAAAAGGAAAGACAAGCAAGTCCTGATTACTTCAATCACTAAAGGAATCTAAAGCTAAAATACAAGGAAAAAATTCAGAGTCCTCTACCATCAACATGTGCATGCAAGGCATGCATTGGGTTTCATTACATTCTCCAAGGCACCAAGTAGAAGTCCTTTAAAGAATTAGTTACTCGAGCTCACGACATGAAGTTAAATATGAAAATTACTGAAAATTAAGAACCTTTTAAGTAAATAGTTCATAATGGGGGCAAACTTTTAGTTGATAATGAAGATATTGATCAATCTATGAATGCAAAAGTGAAACATATTTCTACTCATATAAAATGTACAACAAGAGTCATAATGGAGAAAAGGTAAGAAAAGAGTGCCATTTCCTTTATGTTGATGTTCCAAGCATGCTTGAAGAGCTTTTAAAAGATAATTGAATCGATTTCAAAAAATAAAGTAATCTGAAAAAGTTGATTAAGTAGATGACCTCAACTATTACAAATAACATCAATTGATTGGCCATCCTTTCGAGAAATGCTTCATTTTGAAAGACAAAATGCAACCCATGAAGAAGGAAAAATCAAGTTTGATGAAGAAGTAACATTATCAAACTTGGAATTAACCACTATGGTTTTTAAATCCAGTATGATGGATAGAACCATAAAATCTGGCTCTCTCGATCCTATTACACTGGTTCTAAGCACAAGCAAGACAATGGATCTCCAATGGACTAAGGGCAACCATTTTTTTTCCAAAATATTAAAATAATCATGGTTGTACTCTAGTTGCATTTCAAATAAGCTAATAAAAAATTAATGATCTTAAGCACAAGCTTAAATTATCACATTGTTCCAAAACATGATCATAAAATTATTCATCCAAAACAAAATGATGCTCCTAAACACGAGCTTAAAATATTGCATCGCTCCTAAGCACGAGTTTAAATTATTCATCCAAAAAAATAATGCTTCTAAGCATGAGACTACCATTCGACTTGATCATTCAAAAACAAAGGTACATAGGTAGCTTGGTTTTATCTCCAAGTTTAGTCACCACCACCACAAAAAAAATCATTTCATTCCTAAAGTTGAAATTCAAAACGCATGAGTTTTTAAAGTTGGACCACCATCTAGGGTTGAAAAATAAATTTGCTTTAAATCATTATATAATGGCATCTAGATGAGTTCTCCTTATAACCACATGAACTACAAAGATATTTAGATTACCAACTAACGTAAATGGTCTTCTATATACAAAGCAATATTTGTGATGCAACTTCTTATTAGTTTAACTTAGGTAATCAATGTTTCATATTTGCTTATACATACAAAACCATTAAAGGACATATCAACGTAAAGATAATGAATGAAATTTGTATATTTTGAGTATGATCGGTTTGACCATTTTAATAATTCATCAAATATGATAAATTTACTATGGACACAATAACCTAATACTATCATCTTTACATCCACATTCTTTGGCAAATTATGGAGTTCACAATCCTCATTATGATTTATTATTCCAAGAATAATATTATATGAAAAATTTTTATTAACCACTACAATATCTCATTTATATATTTTCTCTATAGTAACATAACATATAAAGATATCTTCATTAGCATTTTTAAGTAATTAAATCTCTATTGGAATTTTATGATTAGTTATGTCTTGGATTTTTTGGAGTTTTCACCTTCACTATATGACCATCTTGATCATTCAATCCTTTTCTAAAGATGTTTTTATCTTTGAAACGTATTAGCCTACCACACTTCAAGCAAGACTTACTTTTATTTGTTCTAATGGGTTATCTTTCTAGGACATCAATTGGAGCATTTTCAACTGATATATAAGACTTGATTACTCTCTTTAGGTCGGTAAATGCATCTAGAGTTCATTTGCAATACTTTGTAAATGAATTATCTTACAAACTTCTAGTTCACATGACTTTATATAAGGATTTAGGTGAGATAATGATAAAGCACTCCATGTAAGTTCTCTTCAACTACTTATTCTCTCTTCTAAAGTTGAAGAATTGTTTCACCAAAATGACAATAAAAGGAGACTAATACCCAAATATATTCCTAACATTCTCTATGGACTTAATTTTGTGCATTGGAGTGGAGTAATTAGAACATATATCGTACACCCAAGAAATCCTAATAAGAGAACTATTTGATTCCAAACCAAAAGACAATTATAATAGAGGTATTTAAGATGGCTTGTTGGCATGATGCATATAATCTATTGTTGCATGTAAAATAACATGTCCTCACACAAATTCAAGAAGTTTTTTTTTCATAAGTAATATCCTAACTTAACTAGAGGAATTTAATAACGATTCTAGTAAACCGGTTTATGTATTAATATGTCCAATAAACTTTTCAATAACTATTTCAATTACATACAATAATCAATAAAAGCTTGAAACATACTCGCCAACATTATTAAGACAATTTTTTCTTAACTGTATAATTTGAAAATTGTGCTTTTAATCTAAAGATTTGAGCAAGTAATATCACAAACATCATGTTGTAAGTTGATGATAAATACACATTTGACTACCTTATAAATGCACCTATCAAACTTATATAATTATTAAATAGTCTGCATGGTAGATGAAAAAGTCCACATATATTGTCTTGAATTTTTCTCTAAAATGCAAGAGATCTAGATCCACCTTTAGTTATTGAAGATAATTGTCTTTAGAAACAAGCAACATATAAGAACATTTTTAATTACAGAACCTTCTAGTTATTCAATAGATGATTATGTGAGTTGTCAATGATTTTTAACATAATTATTAATCCTTGATGGCTTAACCAATCATGGAGAGTAATACTTTTAATATAATTGTCGAAACCCTTTTTTTTTGGCAAACGAGAATCAACTTTAGTTTTGAAAATGAAAATAAAATGGGAGTCGCCACGATCTTTATTTGGTGTGATCCGATCACCATTGTTTTTATAAACGTTTGGTTTACTAAAAAATGAAATTTTGAGAAATCGGGTTGGAGTCGGTTATGTGTGAGGAAGGATTAGCACCCTCGTCACGCCCAAAATTGGCACCGAATTGATTAATTAGTGTCATAATGTCAAAAGTTGAAAATTTGAAAAAGATTTTAAAATACAATCTTTTTTAAGAATATTTGAATTTACTCGAATTGAATATTAGGATTCTCTCGCTCCGAAGGAATAAAATATCACATCCAGCACGTTAGGACACGACAATTTAAATCCTCGAATCCAAGATCATCTCATGATTCCCGATACTCATGCATTGAAAATATCAAAAGGTTATTCGATGATTTGGCCAAACGAAAAACTGAAACCCAGCATGTTAGGGCACGATTTCTCGGATTTCCAATAACAGAATATTGCCTTATTTTGAAAGATTTTTGCTTTTGGATAATCATGAGTGTAACACTCAAAGACGTACATTGATTTTGTTTGAAATAGAATGAAGCAATCTAAGTTGGAAAGTATGTTAGGATTTAATACACAATGTGATGGCATAATATGAAAACAACAACGATCATGGAGCAATATTACATAAGTAAAATACTATTCGAATGAACGACAATGATATAAAAATACAATTATAACACACAATGGCAATAATCTCACAACATACACCATCTAAGTATTAACATTAATAATTGAAGAACAATGAAATAAATAATATAAGACATTTTAAAATGAATAATAAGTCAATTTCAAATAAAACATAAAAATTAAATTAGATACTATAAAAAAACAATTTAAAGTAGGTGGTATATAAAATTTTAAAATGATTAATATACAAATCAATTTAAAATAAAGTAAAGCAACTTAAAATAAATAATATATATACCTAACAACTTAACATAATGCATAAAAATGCCTAAAGTAAGTAATATATAGAAGTAATTTAAAACTATAGTATATATAAAACATAAAAATGGTTTTAATAAAAAAATAAGGATAATGCATGTAGAAAGAGTTTTTAAAATAAGCAGTATATTTAAAAAAATTTGGAATTGAATAATGTATATAAAAAGTTTTAAAAGACAAACAGATATATATATATATATATATATTGATAATGGCAAAACCATTCAAAAATTAAATATAAAAAGTTTTAAAATAAATAAAGAAGCAACAAATTTGTAAAGATGAATCGAAATCAAATAGGTCTGGACTAAATCAGGACAGAAATGCAATTTAAGGTAAAATCTATAAATAAATAAACAAATAGGGACCAAAATGAAAAGGCGCTAGTTGCGTGAGGATCAAATGGGGAATTATCCCCGTCCATCAAAACGCGCAGCCTTAACAAGGACCGAATCGCAATCGAAATAAAACAACAGGGAAAAATTCAAAAAAAAAAAAAAGGATGGGGTCTGATCGAATAGCGCTGCAAGAGGGAAGGACCTATCGTGCAAATTGCCTAGTAGAGTAAAAATGCGCAGACCTAGGGGCAGATTTGGGTCGACACGTAGGTCACTCCTTCCCTAAACGGCGCCGTTTCCTGTTATTACTTAAGTCCAAATTTTTTTTTAATTATTCTTTCAATGCTTCAAAAAAAGAGTTCAACAGCCTCCCCCCCTCATTCTCTAAAAACCAAAGGCAGCCCTCTCTCTATTCGTTGCACCACCGTGCCACCACCGTATCGGTGGTTGGCGATGCCCAAGACCGGGCCTTAACGTCCCTTTCGAAACCCCTCTTTGAAGCCCTAACCTCGACGCCCCCAAATCAAAGGAAATGGGCCTTCGATTCCCTTCCTCAGTCCAAGCTCCGACGACGGAGAGAGGGTACTCCGACACCGCGACCATAGAGTTTTGGTAAGGTTCCTTTCTCCTTTTTTTTCGATTTTTTTAAAGATTCAAAATAGGAAAATAAAATAAATAAAAAAATGAAAGTAAATAATAATATAAAATAAACAAAAAAAATGAAAACCTTGATTCTTCTGTTCAGTTTTTTATTGCTGATGATTCGTAAAACAAAAGAAGGAAGAAGACGTTACAAATGGCTTTGTTTTGATTTTTATAATTGATTTTTACAGATTTGATTTTTTTTTCTTCTATTTTGTTTTATGTCATTTTGTCATTTTCTTTTTTTTCTTGTGTTGTTGGGTACTTCTCTTTTCCTTGCAGGTGTCAAAGGCGCGTGCGGAAGTGCTATTGGCGAGCGTGGTGGCTGCTGGTGGCAGTGGTAGAGGTGTGGGGGGAGATGAAAGGTTGGCGGCACTGAGGCTAGGGATTGCTTGCTGCTTTCTTTTTCCGTAATGGGCTGTAATATTGGGCTTGTTTTGGGTTGAATTTAATTTGGGGTCTGGGCTGGTTTAGTTTTGTAAATGGACATTACGGACTGTTATTATTTTTGGGTTTATTATGTTTCATTTACTTGGGCCAAAATTGGCCTATTACAGTTACCCCTCTTTGCTCGTTGTCGTGTAATGAGAATGGAGCAAAGACTTTGAAAAGGGCCAATTTTGCCTAGTCTCACCGAATCCTGATTTCTTTGGTGCTTCTATTCTTCAAATAGCCTCATTCCACTCCTCTGCATCTTCAGGGGTATAGGAATTAGTGCTTCAATCCATTTATCTATAACTTCAAAGAGATAGGGTTTGATGTGATCTGCTCTACTGCAACTTCAGAGAGATAAAATCTAATTTATAACTTTAATCCATTCCCTGCAACTTTAGGGAGATAAGACTTGTATCTTCAACATGCTCTACTACAACTTAAGAGAGATAAGGTTTGGCTTCAATCTGTTCTACTGCAACTTTAGAGAGATAAGATTTTGTATCTTTAGTCTGCTCCACTGTAACTTTAGAGAGATAAGACTTGTATCTTCAACCTGCTCTACTGCAACTTTAGAGAGATAAGGTTTGCTATCTTCAGTCTGCTCCACTACAACTTCAGGGAGATAAGACTTGTAACTTCAACCTGCTCTACTGCAACTTCAGAGAGATAAGGTTTTCTATCTTCAGTCTGCTCCACTACAACTTTAGGGAGATAAGATTTGTTTTGATCTGCTCTACTGCAACTTTAGAGAGATAAGATCTATGAATTAGGTTAAATTTGTTCCACTGCAACTTTAGGGAGATAAGACTTGTATCTTCAACCTGCTCCACTGCAACTTCAGGGGGATAAGGTTTCTTTTGATCTACTCTACTACAACTTTAGAGAGATGAGATCTGTGAATTAGCTTCAATCTATTCCGCTGCAACTTCAGGGAGATAAGATTTACTATCTTCAGTCTACTCCACTGCAACTTCAGGGAGATAAGACTTGTAACTTCAACCAACTCTACTGCAACTTCAGAGAGATAAGGTTTGATGTGATCTACTCTACTGTAACTTTAGAGAGATAAGGTCTAATTTATAGCTTCAATCTATTCCACTGTAACTTTAGGGAAATAAGATTCGATGTCTTTAGTCTACTCCGCTGCAACTTCAGGGAGATAAGGCTGGTGGCTTCAATCTGCTTCATTGCAACTTCAGGAAGATAAGATTCACCAATTTCTAGCTTCAATCTGTTCCACTGCATCTTCAGGGAAATAAGATTCGCTGTCTTCAACTTGCCCCACTGCAACTTCAGGGGGATAAGACTTGTGACTTCAATCCACTCCACTACAACTTCAGGGAGATAAGGTTAATGGCTTCTATTTTTCCAATGTAATTACAGGAGAAGAGATTTGTAGCTTCGATCTACTTTGCTGAAACTTCAAAGAAGTAAGAATTGTGGCTCCAATATAATCTCAGGGGAAGGGATTTGTAGCTTCGACCTATTCCGCTGAAACTTCAAGGAGATGAGAATTGACCCTCATTATAATTTCGGAGAAGAGATTTGTAGCTTCGACCTACTCCACTGAATTTTCAACGAGAAAAGAATTTAGGGAGAAGAGATTTGTAACTTCGATCTTCTCTATTGAAACTTCAAGGATATAAGAATTCAGAGAGAAGAGATTTGTAACTTCGATCTTCTCTGCTGAAACTTCAAGGAAATGAGGATTTTAGGGAGAAGGGATTTGTAGCTTCGACCTACTCTGTTGGAACCTCAAAAAGACAAGAATTCAGAGAGAAAGGATTTGTAGCTTTAATCTTCTCTACTGAACCTTCAAGGAAATGAGGATTTCAAAGAGGAGAGATTTGTAGCTTCGACCTACTCCGTTGGAACCTTAAAGGGATAAGAATTCAGGGAGAAGAGATTTGTAGCTTTGATCTTCTCTATTGAACCTTCAAGGAAATGAGGATTTCAAGGAGAAGGGATTTGTAGCTTTGACCTACTCCGTTGGAACCTTAAAGGGATAAGAATTCAGGGAGAAGAGATTTGTAGCTTCGATCTTCTCTACTGAAACTTTTAAAGAAACGAAAATTAGTAATTTCAACCTGCTCCGCTGTATCTTCGAGGTTGGTGGCTTGAATCTACTCCGCTGCTTCATAGAGATAAGATTCTTCGTTTTCGACCTGCTCCACTACTGCTTAGGGAGACAAGATCTATAATCTTCGATATTGCTACACCTTCCTCTGGGGGACATGTCCTGTAGACTCGATTTTTTTATGCTTATGTTTATGCCAAATGATTAGGATGCAATGATCAGAATGAATCTAATGCTCCTAACTATATATGTTATGAATGATATGAATGCATAAATGCCATGAAAATGATTTCTTTTCAAATTGTTTAAGATGTCATTGTTATTCATCAAGGCATTATCCTTAATGTATTATGCTGCCATTTTGTTCGGCTGGTATTTTGATAGCAAACCTGTAGAAATGATCATACTTCACTCAATCGGTTTGTCGCACTATAACTTCAAAGTTCACTATGGTAGCTCTGAGACCTGGGGCTTGTGCCATCTTCAAACCATCTTACCATGATTCAGGGGGATGAAACTTTTCCAATCCATCCCACCGCTATTCAAGGGTATAGAATTTGTAATTTATTCAATCAACTGATCACTTCTCGGGTGCCCTAACCAAATGTATATGTATGATATTGGCATGGATGCAGAATATCATTTTTTTCGAGAATGATTCTCGTTTTACACTTGGGTTAACACTGCCCATTTTCGCCAAGATTGTATCACTGACGCAATACCTTGTCATTTTATTCAATCGCCTTTTTTCACAAAAATTCGGAGAGATAGTCTCAGTTTAGACTCTTCCTTCACCAATATTTCCATCCCTCACACTTGGTAAGTTTTAAATAATAGTCCTGTTTCAGTTTCTTGTATTATTTAAAAGCTTCCAGAGTAATATGCGAAACTCCTTTTATGAAAGTATTATTAGTCCACTAATCGTCCTTTCAATGCAAAATGCTTGAAAAAGATCATAACAATGGACCGAAAGGAAATTAATTGAGAGCAAAGCTCGAAATGAATAAATCAATCAAGATATCAAATTTTGAAAAAGCACAAAATGAGAATGAATTAATCAAGATAAAAAAAGAAATTTATTGGGAGCGTATCTTGAAAAGAATAAAGTAATCAAAGATAGCAAATATTAAGATGAAAACTAGGTGCCCCAGATATCGCAGCCTGAGCTTCTCTGTATGAACCTCTTGAGGACTATTTTGAGCTTTATATATGTTTAGGGGATTCGGTGTACTTTGTCGATGCCCCAAAACGTAGCATACTTCTTCATTGTTAGTTCAGGCATAGCAAGACCACTGTATGCCCCACTTTTGATCAAAATTCGATCAATCTTTTTCAGGTTTTCAACTCAAATCCCCTTTGGTCTCAAAGTGCCCTTCGTGGGTTTTCGCCTTGGCCTCACCTTTTTTTTTCTTTCTTTTATTCTTTTTTTTTTTGGAAAAATTTTTATTGAATCTGAATTCACCAGATTGGGCAGGTCATTGTCATCCATCTCGGTCAATATCCATGCTTCCCCAGAACAGGTCTTCTTACTGCATAAGGTCCTTCCAAGTTTGGCATCCACTTTTTCTAAAGTCCCTTTTGCATGGGAAAATCTTCTTCAAGCCCTATCATGAAATTTTCTAGGGCAAACCTTTTGTTGTAAGCTCGCATCATCGACCGTGATGGATAGCTCTTAACATTTTCTCTTCAAATTGATGATCATATCGGGATTAAATCCATTCTACCTATTCCAACTTTAGTTCGACAAGACTCAAAAAAGAATGTCGACCGATAGACAAAAGCGCTTTTATTCCACAAACTAAGGCATTGCCCATGAAGGTCTTGGCCAATGTTTGATAAGCATAGAGGGTAATGTAACTTCTTTATGCCAATCTTTACAAGTCTAGGTCATCTTCCTAATGATCTTTTTTTTTTTTTACTTTTGTTTTTCCTCTCTAGCTTCCTTTGCTACACTATGATGTGGCACCCGACCTTTGAACAGACCGTAAAATTTTGACATTGTGCAGTTAAATGTGATCTTTTTACTCTTTTTTTTCTTTTTTTGTTGGTATTCTTTCTTTCTTTTCTCTCTTTTTTTTGATGACTATCGACTTTGTAATATTGGCCTCTGAAGTTACTTCCACCTTCTTAACGAAAAATTAATGCCTGCTAGTAGCTTTTGACAAGATCGTCTCAATAAAATCCATGCCCCACATAGATAAGGTCTATGAAGAAATGAAAGAGGCACATGAATCTTGTTTTCATAATTTTGGCATTTACGGCATAACGATGCAATCCCTTTCTATGATAGACCGATGAATCGAATCTCATGATTAGCTTAGCTATCGTAAAATTATTAGCATGTGATCTTCAAATACCCTTATAGACCTCTTCTAGGATTTCCTTAGCTTTAACAGCATGCCCACGTCTTAGTAGCCTAGGCATATCACATGAAAACATCCTTGAATTGGAAATAACTCCATAATGTCTCGCTTTGTCTTTGTGGTGAGCTAGGCTTCCATCTTCATCTCCTTCGTTAGCTCGTTGTGTCTGCTGGCGCTTCGTAAGGTAGGATCTACCATTCTTAACAAATTAGGAAATAAGTTGCAATCTCTATCATCTTCAAAGTCCTTAGATCTCTTAAACTTATATCTCATTCAAAAAGGGAGTCAGTAACAACGTCGCTCATATCGTTGTATCTGGGTACCTAGGTACGAAGGCAAAAATCCAAAGAATAAATGATTCTAAGGATGATTATTTGTATGATATGGTCATGAATAAAGAATGAAAGAATGAAAAAAAAGTACAGAATGAAATGTAAAGAATGAAAATATTTACATAGAAAGATGCATTTTATTGAAATAAAAATTCTAAACACAAGCCTATTTCACAAGAGGATTCTTATTGCCTCTAGGCTGAAAGCAATAAGCGTGTTTTGAATATTACTTTAGATCATCCTTAAAAATACATGTCTCTTCCAGAGTCCCATTGTTCAAAACACTCTCAAGTATATAAAGACAGATGCTTGGAAAACTTTTATTCATCGGTTCCCTCTTCGGATATGCCATTGGTGTTACGATTTCTCAATTTCTAGACTTCGATGATTTCTTCAAGGAAGCAACTCTCCTACCCACCCCACTTTCAATTATCACATGTTCTTGCTCTGTCAGAATGATTAGGTTCTGAAAAATCATCAAACTTCACAATTCCCATTTTAATGAACCTTCCGACCAACTTCTTAAATGCAATGCAGTTATCGATTGAGTGACCCATTATTCTCGCGTGATACTCGCATTGAGCATTTGCATCATACCACTTAGGGTATGGGGGTTGCATTGGTTCCATGTAATGAGGAGCCACCATATGTGCATCAAATAGGCTTTGGTACAGCTCTCTATACGTCATGGGTATAGGTGTAAATTGTATCCTTTCGGTGTTCACCCTTGGGATGGATTATTATCTTGGGGGACCCGGATGATTAGTGGTTGTTTTTTTTGGCTGGCTCATCATGATTTCTCTCGAATGACCCTTGTTATAAGTAATCGTATTATTCACCTCATCCTCCCTCCTTGGGCTGATCTCTTGGTGCCTTCCCCTGCTTCAATCTTCCCATATCTTATCGTATTTTCTATCATCTCCCCAAGCATTACGATATTAGAAAAGATTTTAGTAGCGCTTCCCAATATGTCGTTGATAAATAGAGCCTTCAAAGTACTAATGAAGAGCATGGCGTCTCTTTCTCTAAGAGTGGTGGTTGGACTTGCTTTGCCACCTACCTCTATCGTTAGGCATACTGCCTGAAACTTTCGTTTGTCTTCTTCTCCATGTTCAGGTGTAATCCTATCGAGAGCTATATACATCACGTGGTTGTCTTGTTTTATGAAAGCTTGAGCCAAGTCTTTTCATGAACCAATTTGGGAAGCAGTTTAGCGATTGTACCATTTAGCCATGGACTGCAACTGGGAGATAAGACTTGTAACTTCAACCAACTCTCGCAACTTGGAGAGATAAGGTTTGATGTGATCTACTCTCTGTAACTTTAGAGATAAGGTCTAATTTATAGCTTCAATCTATTCCACTTTGTAACTTTAGGGAAATAAGATTCGATGTCTTTAGTCTACTCATTGCAACTTGAGGAGATAAGGTTTGGTAGCTTCAATCGCTTCTTTGCAACTTAGGAAGATAAGATTCACCAATTTCTAGCTTCAATCATTCCACTTGCATCTTGAGAAATAAGATTCGGCTCTTCAACTTGCCCCCTTGCAACCGAGGATAAGACTTGTGACTTCAATCCACTCCACTACAACTTCAGGGAGATAAGGTTAATGGCTTCTATTTTCCAATGTAATTACGGAGAAGAGATTTGTAGCCGGATCTACTTTCTTTGAAACTTCAAAAGTAAGAATTGTGGCTCCAATATAATCTCGGGGAAGGGTTTGTAGCTTATTCCATTCAATGAAACTTCAAGGAGATGAGAATTGACCCTCATTATAATTTCGAAAGAAGAGATTTGTAGCCGACCTACTCCTTTGAATTTTCAGCGAGAAAAGAATTTAGGAGAAGAGATTTGTAACCGATCTTCTCTATTGAAACTTCAAGGATATAAGAATTGAGAGAGAAGAGATTTGTAACTTCGATCTTCTCTGCTGAAACTTCAAGGAAATGAGGATTTTAGGGAGAAGGATTTGTAGCCGACCTACTCATTGGAACCTCAAAAGACAAGAATTGAGGAGAGAAAGGATTTGTAGCTTTAATCTTCTCTCTTGAACCTTCAAGGAAATGAGGATTTCAAAGAGGAGAGATTTGTAACTCGACCTACTCGTTGGAACCTTAAAGGGATAAGAATTCGAGAGAAGAGATTTGTAGCTTTGATCTTCTCTATTGAACCTTCAAGGAAATGAGGATTTCAAGGAGAAGGATTTGTAGCTTTGACCTACTCCGTTGGAACCTTAGGGATAAGAATTCGGGGAGAAGAGATTTGTAACCGATCTTCTCTCTGAAACTTTTAAAGCGAAAATTAGTAATTTCAACTTTCTCCATTTGTATCTTGAGGTTGGTGGCTTGAATCTACTCCATTGCTTCATAGAGATAAGATTCTTCATTTTCGACTGCTCCACTACTGCTTAGGGAGACAAGATCTGTAATCTTCGATATTGCTACACCTTCCTCTGGGGGACATGTCCTGTAGACTCGATTTTTTTATGCTTATGTTTATGCCAAATGATTAGGATGCAATGATCAGAATGAATCTAATGCTCCTAACTATATATGTTATGAATGATATGAATGCATAAATGCCATGAAAATGATTTCTTTTCAAATTGTTTAAGATGTCATTGTTATTCATCAAGGCATTATCCTTAATGTATTATCTTGCCATTTTGTTAATGGTATTTTGATAGCAAACACATGAAATGATCATACTTCACTCAATCGGTTTGTCGCTTTTATAACTTCAAAGTTCACTATGGTAGCTACGAGACACAGGGCTTGTACCATCTTCAAACCATCTTACCATGATTAGGGGATGAAACTTTTCCAATCCATCCCGCTATTCAAGGGTATAGAATTTGTAATTTATTCAATCAATGATCACTTCTCGTGCCCTAACCAAATGTATATGTATGATATTGGCATGGATGCGAGAATATCATTTTTTTAGAATGATTCTGTTTTACACTTGGGTTAACACTTGCATTTTCGCCAAGATTGTATCATGATGCAATACCTTGTCATTTTATTCAATCGCCTTTTTCACAAAAATTCGGAGATAGTCTCGATTTAGACTCTTCCTTCACCAATATTTCCATCCTCACACTTGGTGAGTTTTAAATAATAATCTGTTCGAGTTTCTTGTATTATTTAAAAGCTTCCGGAGTAATATGCGAAACTCCTTTTATGAAAGTATTATTAGTCCACTAATCGTCCTTTCAATGCAAAATGCTTGAAAAAGATCATAACAATGGACCGAAAGGAAATTAATTGAGAGCAAAGCTCGAAATGAATAAATCAATCAAGATATCAAATTTTGAAAAAGCACAAAATGAGAATGAATTAATCAAGATAAAAAAAGAAATTTATTGGGAGCGTATCTTGAAAAGAATAAAGTAATCAAAGATAGCAAATATTAAGATGAAAACTAGGTGCCCCAGATATCGCAGACTGAGCTTCTCAGATGAACCTCTTGAGGACTATTTTGAGCTTTATATATGTTTAGGGATTGATTGTGCTTTGTCGATGCCCCAAAGCGTAGTATACTTCTTCATTGTTAGTTCGGCGCATAGCAAGACCATTGTATGCCCCACTTTTGATCAAAATTAGATCAATCTTTTGGGGTTTTCAACTCAAATCCCTTTGGTCTCAAAGTGCCTTCGTGGGTTTTCGCCTTGGCCTCACCTTTTTTTTCTTTCTTTTATTCTTTTTTTTTTTTGGAAAAATTTTATTGAATCTGAATTCACCAGTTAGGCGGTCATTGTCATCCATCTCGGTCAATATCCATGCTTCCCCAGAACAGGTCTTCTTCGCTGCATAAGGTCCTTCCAAGTTTGGCATCCACTTTTTTCTAAAGTCCCTTTTGCATGGGAAAAATCTTCTTCCAAGCCCTATCATGAAATTTTCTAGGGCAAACCTTTTTGTTGTAAGCTCGCATCATCTGACCGTGATGGATAGCTCTTAACATTTTCTCTTCAAATTCGACTGATCATATCGGGATTAAATCCATTCTACCTATTCCAACTTTAGTTCTGACAAGACTCAAAAAAAGAATGTCGACCTTCGATAGACAAAACGCTTTTATTCCACAAACTAAGGCATTGCCCCAGCGAAGGTCTTGGCCAATGTTTGATAAGCATAGAGGGTAATGTAACTTCTTTATGCCAATCTTTACAAGTCTAGGTCATCTTCCTAATGATCTTTTTTTTTTTTTACTTTTGTTTTTCCTCTCTAGCTTCCTTTGCTACACTATGATGTGGCACCCGACCTTTGAACAGACCGTAAAATTTTGACATTGTGCAGTTAAATGTGATCTTTTTACTCTTTTTTTTTTCTTTTTTTTGTTGGTATTCTTTCTTTCTTTTTCTCTCTTTTTTTTTTGATGACTATCGACTTTGTAATATTGGCCTACGAAGTTACTTCCACCTTCTTAACGAAAAAATTAATGCCTGCTAGTAGCTTTTGACAAGATCGTCTCAATAAAATCCATGCCCCACATAGATAAGGTCTATGAAGAAATGAAAGAGGCACATGAATCTTGTTTTCATAATTTTGGCATTTACGGCATAACGATGCAATCCCTTTCTATGATAGACCAGTAGAATCTGAATCTCATGATTAGCTTAGCTATCGTAAAATTATTAGCATGTGATCTTCAAATACCCTTATAGACCTCTTCTAGGATTTCCTTAGCTTTAACAGCATGCCCACGTCTTAGTAGCCTAGGCATATCACATGAAAACATCCTTGAATTGGAAATAACTCCATAATGTCTCGCTTTGTCTTTGTGGTGAGCTAGGCTTCCATCTTCATCTCCTTAGTTAGCTCGTTGTGTCTGCTTTGGTAAGCAAGTGAGTAGGATCTACCATTCTTAACAAATTAGGAAATAAGTTGCAATCTCTATCATCTTCAAAGTCCTTAGATCTCTTAAACTTATATCTCATTCAAAAGGGAGTCAAGAACAACGTCGCTCATATCGTTGTATCTGGGTACCTAGAATCGAAGGCAAAAATCCAAAGAATAAATGATTCTAAGGATGATTATTTGTATGATATGGTCATGAATAAAGAATGAAAGAATGAAAAAAAATCTGTGAATGAAATGTAAAGAATGAAAATATTTACATAGAAAGATGCATTTTATTGAAATAAAAATTCTAAACACAAGCTTATTTCACAAGAGGATTCTTATTGCCTCTAGGCTGAAAGCAATAAGCGTGTTTTGAATATTACTTTAGATCATCCTTAAAAATACATGTCTCTTCCAGAGTCCCATTGTTCAAAACACTCTCAAGTATATAAAGACAGATGCTTGGAAAACTTTTATTCATCGGTTCCCTCTTCGGATATGCCATTGGTGTTCTGATTTCTCAATTTCTAGACTTCTGATGATTTCTTCAAGGAAACGCAACTCTCCTACCCCACCCCACTTTCAATTATCACATGTTACTGCTCTGTCAGAATGATTAGGTTCTGAAAAATCATCAAACTTCACAATTCCCATTTTAATGAACCTTCCGACCAACTTCTTAAATGCAATGCAGTTATCGATTGAGTGACCCATTATTCTCGCGTGATACTCGCATTGAGCATTTGCATCATACCACTTAGGGTATGGGGGTTGCATTGGTTCCATGTAATGAGGAGCCACCATATGTGCATCAAATAGGCTTTAATGCTGACTCTATACGTCATGGGTATAGGTGTAAATTGTATCCTTTCTGTTCACCTTGGGATGGATTATTATCTTGGGGACCACGATGATTAGTGGTTGTTTTTTTGGTGGCTCATCATGATTTCTCGAATGACCCTTGTTATAAGTAATCGTATTATTCACCTCATCCTCCTCCTTGGGCTGATCTCTTGGTGCCTTCCCGCTTCAATCTTCCATATCTTATCGTATTTTCTATCATCTCCCAAGCATTACGATATTAGAAAAGATTTTAGTAGCGCTTCCCAATATGTCGTTGATAAATAGAGCCTTCAAAGTACTAATGAAGAGCATGTAGTGCGTCTCTTTCTCTAAGAGTGGTGGTTGGACTTGCTTTGCCACCTACCTCTATCGTTAGGCATCTTGCTGAAACTTTCGTTTGTCTTCTTCTCCATGTTCTGGAGTGTAATCCTATCAGGAGCTATGTGCATCACGTGGTTGTCTTTGTTTATGAAAGCTTGAGCCAAGTCTTTTCATGAACCAATTTGGGAACAGTTTAAGCGATTGTACCATTTAGCCATGAGACTTCGGTCGGTTGTCTTAAAATAGTGGATTAATAACTGGTCGTTGTTGACATATCCTATCATTCTCCGATAGAAAATCATTATGTGAGCTTCAGGGAAGCTAGTCCCATTGTACTTTTGAACTCGCATTTTAAACTTCAGTGAACACGGATCTGGGACTAAGCTTAAATCCTTCTCATCGATCCCGCAATGATAATCGGTGGTTTCCATTACTTTAAACTTCTCCTCCGACCACTTACTGTTCTTCTAATTGCTTTTGTGATTCCGTCTTTCTCTCTTCCTCCTCTACCACTTCATCCAAATGAGGAACAATTGGATTATTTGAATCATTGCGAGGTTAGAGCCTAAGCCAACCTGAAAATTTATTGGTATTGAGGCTCTACCTAAAACTATTGTGGCTTGATAGTAACAGATGATCTTTGTGGATTTGTCCCGGTGCGTGCTGTACATGAGATGGAGTAAGACCGGGGATATTGAGGATACTCAGTATTCTCCTCAAGATTAACCATGGGCTTTTTCTTTATCCATAAGCCCATTTAATGTTCAGGCTATCATCGACTCATTTGAGTCATCATATTCCTCTGAGATTCCATCATTTTGTCCATCATGTCTTCTTTGGATCTTAACCACTACTTTTGCATTTGTACTTGCATCTGTTCTTGCATCTCTTTTACATTTGTTCCAACCTTTCTAGTCTTTTATCCATTGTTTTAGTCTTTTCCTTGTGCCATAAGGATGCGATTTGGTAAAGTTTTGCTTTTTTTCAGATTCTTGAAATAATTTAACCTAATTAGGGTCATTTTGTAAAAACTCATGAAAATGATGCAATGTAATGAAAATGGCGTAATGCAAATGATGTAATGCACATGCATGAAATGTAATGCAAATGCATGGAATGAATGCAAAAGAAAGAAAGGCTTTGATTCTAAATTCAATTCCATTAGAACAACTTTTCTAGGAAACAAATTTCTTTACATAAAACGGATTATATATACGGCATTACCCTCATACTCCCAGTGAAGACATCGATTTTCTCCTTCATATCCGGATGCTATGGTCGAATCTTGCTAATTTTCCCGTCTCTCTATTGTTGCCTTTTTGCTTGATCGCGCATCGAACCTATTGCTCACTTATCCTCTCAATGCCATTAACTTTTTTAAAGAGTTGAGATGTGATGTGACTCTCGAATAATCCTTGTTGGCTTGAATCCCCGTGCAATGAAGCAAAATCTTGTTTTCCTCCGTGGACTATCATTCTTCTTTTGTTGTGTTTACTTGGACCATATTTAGACGACCGCATTATAATCCACTTTATCGAGAAATCTATTTTCTTATGATAAGCTCTTCTATTTAGCAATCGAATATGAATCAACACCTTCTTTATATGATGAAAATGCAAGGCAATCATAAACAAAACAAAACAAAATACGTCAGTACAAAAGAAATAATCAACAAAATAGAACACCTATCTGGGTGACCACTAGGGTTTGGTACAATTCTACTAGGGTAGTGTAACACCCTTACTCGTGTTCGACGGAAGAGTATGAGGCATTACCGAAGAGTACGAAACACTTACGATTATTTAAACCATTTATCACTCAAATATCAAAATTGATTATAAAAGTTCCTTTAACGAACCCTTGAAGTCCAAATCATGCATTGGGATTGGGTCGGGACTAAATTAGAATCGTATAATTTTTTTTTAAATCCTTAAATTTATCTCATTTACAAGGGTCCCACGCTGTGTGCTCACATAGCGTGCCTATAGGGCGTATAACTCTCTAACTTGCATCGTGGAGAAACTTGAGTCACTCGGCCTTAGTACACGCCCGTGTTGCTTGGTCGTGTGGTAAAGTTAATTTTCATAAATTATGCTATTTTTCAAGCCATATTTCTCACTCATTTGATCCTTATTCTTCACCCACATTTAATACATACAAAAACCAATTTAAGATATTCAACTGAGCCTTATACTTAATACCATTTGTTAGTCGTACACTTCATATAAATAACAAGAAATGTAAATGGGCTCAATTCTCACTAAATTTCTCTTGTACTTATACTTTTCACACTATGTATTCATATAACATATAACAATCACACCTCTGTATTTCATATATATTTTTATAACAAATTATCTTGGTTTCAAACTACTTCATATTTGAGTTTTACTTATCAAATCATTTGAAACATCATCTTTACACATATAGTGCACTAGAGATGCACAATTCTATAATTATGAATGAACACATTTATCAAACATATTCCATGTTTTTATATGTATAGTCTCATATTTCCATGTATCAATTACCATCATTTCCTCGTATTTTGACAAATACATGTAACAATTCATAAACATGCAATTCACTAATCCTTCCCGCTAATCACAATTTAAAGTGACAAATCACTTATTGAGCCCAATTTCAATGTTCACTACAATCTATCATATAAATTTGGATGTACGTATCCACCAATAAATTCCATGATGTTATCATCATCTCATATTTCTACATACATTACTTTACATATTATGAACTCAAATAACATATACAAGACATACCAATGTATGTCAAATACGTTTCATAATATTTCATTTAGAATTAAGATTATTTTATATTAGAACTCTTCTCATTAACTCATTTGTCAACCAAGTTCCGTTCATGTCTCATCAACTCGTATTTCTTATATCACATAATATATATATCATGTTTTCCATTCCCTTGATATTTTTCCATATTTATCCCGTTGAATTACTTGGAATTTCGATGGATTTTCGAAGTACACTTTAGTGTACAAATCCAGTCCTCAATTCATGTTCATGTGGGCACATTTCCATTTCGAGAGCACACTCATGAACCTCATCCTTACATATGGGATTACCTTCTCCATGTTCTGGAGTGTAATCCTATCAGGAGCTATGTCTGTCACGTGGTTGTACTGTTTTATGAAAGCTTGAGCCAAGTCTTTTCATGAACCAATTTGGGAACGGTTTAACTGATTGTACCATTTAGCCGCAGACCCGGTCAGACTGTCTTAAAAATAGTGGATTAATAACTGGTCGTTGTTGACATATCCTATCATTCTCCGACAGAAAATCATTATGTGAGCTTCAGGGAAGCTAGTCCCATTGTACTTTTTGAACTCTGGCATTTTAAACTTCAGCGGAACACCAGATCTGGGACTAAGCTTAAATCCTTCTCATCGATCCCGCAATGATAATCAGTGGTTTCCATTACTTTAAACTTCTCCTCCAGCCACTTACACTGTTCTTCTAATTGCTTTTGTGATTCTGTCTTTTCTCTTTCCTCCTCTACCACTTCATCCAAATGAGGAACAATTGGATTATTTGAACCATTGCCAGGGTTAGAGCCTAAGCCAACCTGAAAATTTATTGGTATTGAGGCTCCGGCCTAAAACTATTGTGGCCTGATAGTAACAGATGATCTTTGTGGATTTGTCCCGGGCTGTGCCTGTACATGAGATGGAGTAAGACCAGGGGGATATTGAGGATACTCAGTATTCTCCTCAGCATTAACCATGGGGCTTTTTCCTTTATCCATAAGCCCATTTAACAGCTGCGTCATCTGACTCATTTGAGTCATCATATTCCTCTGAGATTCCATCATTTTGTCCATCATGTCTTGCTGGATCTTAACCAGCTGCTTTTGCATTTGTACTTGCATCTGTTCTTGCATCTCTTTTTACATTTGTTCCAACCTTTCTAGTCTTTTATCCATTGTTTTAGTCTTTTTCCTTGTGCCATAAGGATGCGTATTTGGTAAAGTTTTGCGGTTTCAAGTTACTGAAATAATTTAACCTAATTAGGGTCATTTTGTAAAAAACTCATGAAAATGATGCAATGTAATGAAAATGGCGTAATGCAAATGATGTAATGCACATGCATGAAATGTAATGCAAATGCATGGAATGAATGCAAAAGAAAGAAAGGCTTTGATTCTAAATTCAATTCCATTAGAACAACTTTTCTAGGAAACAAATTTCTTTACATAAAACGGATTATATATGCGGCATTACCCTCATACTCCCAGTGAAGACATCGATTTTCTCCTTCATATCCAGATGCTATGGTCGAATCTTGCTAATTTTCCCGAAGATGTCTCTATTGTTGCCTTTTTTGCTTGATCTGCATCGCAACCTATTGCTCACTTATCCTCTCAATGCCATTAACTTTTTTTAAAAGAGTTGAGATGTGACGGCTCTCGAATAATCCTTGTTGGCTTGAATCCCCAGGCAATGAAGCAAAATCTTGTTTTCCTCCGTGGACTATCATTCTTCTTTTATTGTGTTTACTTGGACCATATTTAGACGACCGCATTATAATCCACTTTATCGAGAAATCTATTTTCTTATGATAAGCTCTTCTATTTAGCAATCGAATATGAATCAACACCTTCTTTATATGATGAAAATGCAAGGCAATCATAAACAAAACAAAACAAAATACGTCAGTACAAAAGAAATAATCAACAAAATAGAACACCTATCTGGGTGACCACTAGGGTTTGGTACAATTCTACCTAGGGTAGTGTAACACCCCTTACTCGTGTTCGACGCCGGGACAGAGTATGAGGCATTACCGAAGAGTACGAAACACTTACAGATTATTTAAACCATTTATCACTCAAATATCAAAATTGATTATAAAAGTTCCTTTAACGAACCCTTGAAGTCCAAATCATGCATTGGGATTGGGTGGGACTAAATTAGAATCGATAATTTTTTTTAAATCCTTAAATTTATCTCATTTACAAGGGTCCCACGCCCGTGTGGCTCATATAGCCGTGCCTATAGGGCGTATAACTCTCTAACTTGCATCCGTGGAGAAACTTGAGTCACTCGGCCTTAGTACACGCCCGTGTTGCTTGGTCGTGGGTAAAGTTAATTTTCATAAATTATGCTATTTTTCAAGCCATATTTCTCACTCATTTGATCCTTATTCTTCACCCACATTTAATACATACAAAACCAATTTAAGATATTCAACTGAGCCTTATACTTAATACCATTTGTTAGTCGTACACTTCATATAAATAACAAGAAATGTAAATGGGCTCAATTCTCACTAAATTTCTCTTGTACTTATACTTTTCACACTATGTATTCATATAACATATAACAATCACACCTCTGTATTTCATATATATTTTTATAACAAATTATCTTGGTTTCAAACTACTTCATATTTGAGTTTTACTTATCAAATCATTTGAAACATCATCTTTACACATATAGTGCACTAGAGATGCACAATTCTATAATTATGAATGAACACATTTATCAAACATATTCCATGTTTTTATATGTATAGTCTCATATTTCCATGTATCAATTACCATCATTTCCTCGTATTTTGACAAATACATGTAACAATTCATAAACATGCAATTCACTAATCCTTCCTGCCAATCACAATTTAAAGTGACAAATCACTTATTGAGCCCAATTTCAATGTTCACTACAATCTATCATATAAATTTGGATGTACGTATCCACCAATAAATTCCATGTACAGGTATCATCATCTCATATTTCTACATACATTACTTTACATATTATGAACTCAAATAACATATACAAGACATACCAATGTATGTCAAATACGTTTTCATAATATTTCATTTAGAATTAAGATTATTTTATATTAGAACTCTTCTCATTAACTCATTTGTCAACCAAGTTCTACGTTCATGTCTCATCAACTCGATTTCCTTATATCACATAATATATATATCATGTTTTCCATTCCCTTGATATTTTCCATATTTATCCCGTTGAATTACTTGGAATTTCGATGGATTTTCAAGTACACTTTAGTGTACAAATCCAGTCCGTCAATTCATGTTCATGTGGGCACATTTCCATTTCAGAGAGCACACCTCATGAACCTCATCCTTCATAAATGGATTACGATCCGAGCTAAATCCTCAGAAGAGAGCACACTCCACGAACCTCATCCTTACGGGATTACCATCCAGCTAAATCCTCAGAATATAAACTCATAGAGTATTGTCGGGATTACCAGTCCAGGCTAAATCCTCGCGACAATTACTCTAATGAGCTTGGATCCAATTACCACCCAGGCTAAATTGAGACCCTAATTCGGATTACCCGTCCGGGCTAAATCCATTTTCCACATATTCTTGGAGGGCTATATCAGGATCACCCGTCCGGCTAGATCCTTTTACACATATTCTTCGGAGGGCTATATCGGGATAGGATCACCCGTCCGCTAGATCCTTTTTACCGTCAATTCCTTTTCGAGATCCATCAATTTCCTTTCATCCAACCGGATTTCTTCCACTTTTATCAAATATATCAATGTTTCATCAACTTTCATACAATGAACATTCAAATTATATTCATATCAATAACATACATTCCAAGCATTTAAGAATATAATTCAAGTTACATGAACTTACAATTCGATTTTGATACCATAACGATAATCTTAGTTTCATAATAAATATTCCAAATAAAACATTATATCAATTATAATCGAACATGTAAACAATTTATACACAAGTCATTCATATATTATTTTCCTCCTCCTCCTCTCCATCCACATCCTTAGTATAAACAACACACTTGTAAGTAACATTTTCTATAATTTTCACTATTTACTCATGTGAATGTTCAAGCTGTCCATCTGTGTTATATTCACTAAAATATTTTTATCTCGAGCTACAGAGATCTAAATTTCAAACCGTTAATTTTCTTTGAAACTAGACTCACATATCTTCTTACCATAATTTTTCCAGAATTTTTGGTGTGGCCAATTAGTACAGTTTATTAGTTAAGTTCTCCCCTGTTACACAGTCCTACTGCTCTGACCTCTCTTCACTAAAATCAATTATCTCATAGTACGGTTTTCATATAGTGTTTCTGATTATTTCTAATGAAAATATACTCACTAAGGAATACAAACATATAAATTATAACTCATAATTCTTTTTGTACAATTTTAGTGAATTTATAAATTGAGAACAGGGGATCACAAAGTTGTTCTAAACCAGTCTTACAAAAATTTAAATATCTCAATATGTAGACTTTCTTTACCTGCTTTGTTTCTTTTATATGAAAATAGACTCAACAAGCTTTAATTCTATATCTTACTCAGCTTCTAATTCGATTTATACAATTTTGGTGATTTTTCAAAGTTAGACAACTGCTGCTGTCCAAAACTGCTTTAGTATAACATGTTGATTTTCTATTTTGTCCCAAATTCCACATTTCATACAATTCAATCCTTGCTCAATTAACCCTCAATTTAGCTAATTTTCTCATTTAATGCTTTTCTCTATCATTTTAAACTACTTCATAACCTTTGAAAATCAGAATTTTAACTCTAGGCCTTAATTTCAACTCTTTCACAATTAGGTCCTAAAATCAATTTCCATCAATTTTACTTCATAAAATCATCATATAACAAAATTAAAGCTTCAATTCAATATTTATTCATCATATTCTTCCAGCACTAATCCACATAAACTTTAAAAATTAGCTATAGAATCAAAAACTAATGACATAATAAGTTGGACCCAATTGTAAAGTCCAAAACATAGAAATTTCAAGGAGAAAGTAAGAATTAAACTTACATGAAGCTTGAGTATGAAAACCAGCTTGAAACTCTCTCCATGGCTGTTTTTCAGCTGAAGAAAATGAAGAGAAATGAAGAGAAATCTAGATAATTCCAATTTGGTCCCATACTTATTTAACTAATTTTGGCAATTTTCCAATTTTACCCTTATTTCATCCATTTCCTGATTTTTCTCAGCTATTGCCGCCCAAAATATCTCCTTTGGGCTTATTTTCACTTTAGGTCCTTCCTCATTTGACAATCAGACTATTTAATCCTTTTAGCAACTTTTATACACTTTTCATTTTAGTCCTTTTTATTTAATTAACCACCCAAACGTCAAAATTTTCTAACGAAATTTTAATACTACCTTATTGACATTCCTTAAATATTCATAAAAATATTTATGACTCGGTTTATAACACCGAGATCTCGATACTTCTTTTTCTCGATTTCTTGACCAAATAAATCTTTATAAAACACAATTTACTATTTTAAAAACATTTTAAAAGCTACATTTGACTCGTAAATATTAAATAAATATAATCTACAAGTCCATTTCTCAGATTTGGTGGTCTCGAACCATTATTTTTAATATAACTGAAATTTGGGCTATTACAGGTAGGCTCTTAGGGATCACTATATGTGGTTTGGTTCTAAAGAGAGGTACCTAAACCAGCAAATTCCCGGTCCTTACCCATTATAGGCTCATACGGACTGAGTTTAGTTCAGGGGAATACATTTCCCTATGGCTGCATGGAGATGAAAATCTCATGAAGACATAGGTACGGATGTATCCCGAAAGCGATCCACTATCCTGCACGAAGGTGAAAACCTCACGAAGGAGTAGCTTCTCACTCCTACTTAAAGGGGTAAGACCAAAATGGTCCCTATGCAATATGATGCGAGACTCAAACCACAGTAATTATGAAATAGCAATACGAACAAATGCAATAATAGGATCGTAAATTTTCAAATCAGATTTTCAATTTTTGACAACAAGACAGAAAATAATCAATTTTATGGCTCGACTCTCTCATATCCCCAATGGAGTCGCCAAGCTATCGAAACCATTTTTTTGGCAACGGGAATCGACTTTAGTTTTGAAAACAAAAATAAAATGGGAGTCACCACCGATCTTTATTTGGTGTGATCTGATCACCATTGTTTTAATAAAACGTTTTGGTTTACTAAAACGGTGTTTTTGGTCTACGAAATTTTGAGAAATCGGGTTCAGGAGTCGGTTACGTGCGAGGAAGGATTAGCACCCTCGTCACACCCAAAATTGGTACCGAATTGATTAATTAGTATTATAATGTCGAAAGTCAAAAATTTGAAAAAGAGTTTAAAAATACGATCTCTTTTAAGAATATTTGAATTTACTCGAATTGAATATTAGGATTCTCTCTCTCTGAAGGAATAAAATATCACATCCAGCACGTTAGGATACGACAATTTACATCCTCGAATCCAAGATCATCTCATGATTCCTGAGACTCATGCATTGAAAATATCAAAAGGATATTCAATGATTTGGCCAAACGAATAACAGAAACCTAGCACGTTAGGGCACGATTTCTCAGATTTCCAATCACAGAATATTGCCTTATTTTCAAAGATTTTCGCTTTTGGATAATTACGAGTGTAACACTCAAAGACGTGCATTGATTTTGTTTGAAATAGAATGAAACGATCTAAGTTGGATAAATATGTTGGGATTTAATGCACAATGTGATGGCATAATATGAAAACGACAACGATCATGGAGCAATATTACATAAGTAAAATACTATTCGAATGAACAACAATGATATGAAAAATACGAGCAAGCGAATTATAACACACAATGGCAATAATCTCACAACATATACCATCTAAGTATTAACATTAATAATTGAAGAACAATGAAATAAATAATATAAGACATTTTAAAATGAATAATAAGTCAATTTCAAATAAAACATAAAAAATTAAAATAGATATTATTAAAAAAATTTAAAGTAGGTGGTATATAAAATTTTAAACTGATTAATATACAAATCAATTTAAAATAAAGTAAAGCAACTTAGAATAAATAATATATATACGTAACAACTTAAAATAACACATAAAAAGGCCTAAAGTAAGTAATATGTAGAAGTAATTTAAAACTATAGTATATATAAAATATAAAAATGGTTTTAATAAAAAATAAGGATAATGCATGTTGAATGAATTTTAAAATAAACAATATATTTAAATTTTTTTGAAATGAATAATGTATATAAAAAGTTTTAAAAGACAAGCATATATATATATATATATATATATATATATATTGATAATGGCAAAATCATTCAAAATTAAATATAAAAAGTTTTAAAATAAATAAAGAAGCAACAAATTTGTAAAGATGAATCGAAATCAAACAGGTCTAGACTAAATCAGGACAGAAATGCAATTTAAGGCAAAATCTGTAAATAAATAAACGAATAGGGACCAAAATGAAAAGGCGCTAGTTGCGTAAGGACCAAATGGGGAATTATCCCCGTCCATCAAAACGCGCAGCCTTAACAAGGACCGAATCGCAATCGAAATAAAACAACAGGGCAAAATTAAAAAAAAAGGAAAAAAAGACGGGGTCTGATCGAATAGCGCTGTAAGAGGGAAGGACCTATCGCGCAAATTGCCCATTAGAGCAAAAATGTGCGAACCTAGGGGCGGATTCGAGTCGACGCGCGAATCACTTCCTCCCTAAACGGTGCTGTTTCCTGTTATTACTTAAGTCCAATTTTTTTTTACTTATTCTTTCAATGCTTCAAAAAAAGAGTTCAACAGCCTCCCCCCTAATTCTCTCAAAACCGAAAAATAGCCCTCTCTCTATTCGTCGCACCACCGTGCCTCGGCCTTATCGGTGGCCGGTGATGCCAAGACCAGGCCTTAACGCCCCGTTCGAAACCCCCCTTTGAAGCCCTAACCTCGACGCCCCCAAATCGAAGGAAATGGGCCTTTGATTCCCTTCCTCGGTCCGAGCTCCAACGACGGAGAGAGGGTACTCCGACGCCGCGACCATAGAGTTTCGGTAAGGTTCCTTTCTCCTTTCTTTTTTAATTTTTTTTAAAGATTCGAAATAGTAAAATAAAATAAATAAAAAATGAAAGTAAATAATAATATAAAATAAACAAAAAAATGAAAACCTTGATGCTTCAGTTCAGTTTTTTATTGCTGATGATTCGTAAAACAAAAGAAGGAAGAAGACGTTACAAATGGCTTTGCTTCGGTTTTTATAACCGATTTTTACAGATTTGGTTTTGTTTTCTGTTATTTTTTTTGTTTCCTTTTTTGTTTCTTGTGTTGTTGCATGCTTCTCTTTTCCTTGCAGGTGTCAGAGGCGCGTGCAAAGGTACTGATTGGGGCACGTGGTGGCTGCTAGTGGCGGCGGTAGAGGTGTGGGGGAGATGAAAGGTTGGCGGCGCTGAGGCTAGGGTTTGCCTGCTACTTTCTTTTTCTGTAATAGGTTGTAATATTGGGCTTGTTTTAGGTTGAATTTAATTTGGGGTCTGGCTGGTTTAATTTTGTAAATGAACATTATGAACTGTTACAATTTTTGGGTTTATTGTGTTTCATTTACCTGGGCCAAAATTTGCTTATTACAATAATTATTAATTCTTGATGGCTTAGCCAATCATAGAGAGTAAAAAAGTATTTTGATCAATGAACTCCTAATTTACTATAATATACAATTCAACCATAGTAGCATATGTGTAGCACAAATGAAAGAATAAAAAATAATTCATCCCATACAAATTTCTTAATACCAATCATGGGAGAGGTTGTGATTAACGAGGTGAGGGGGGCAAAGCTTATTTTGGTGAGATATCGATAACTTTAAATTTCAAAAGGCCACAAGAACCTTTAAAATATTTAAGCAAAAATTAATGATATATGATACTTATGCGACAACTTTTAACTTATTAATCCAATGAGTTCTTTAAAAAAAAAAAAACTGATTAAAGTCCGTTGCAAGTCCCTAAACTTTTCATACAACAACAAATGTAGTTTTCTACTTTTTGAATTTCTAAATTAAAATCTAATTGTTAAAGCGTTAAATTTTTTATCTTAAATTTGATAGTGCGATAGTTTGGAAAAAAATTATTGGTAGACATGTAACAAAAAAATGATGTAATGGACTTAAATTTAACAAAATAATTATAATAATTTAATAATTGAATTTATATTTTTAAATTTAAAAATAATTAGAGAGACTAGATTTGTTGATACAGAGTATCAACGAGAGTGGAGGAGGGGGAGGGTGAAGAAGCAGAGAAGAAGAAGATCTAAAAGTGGGGTATGAAGTGTTGTCCTCCCAAAGGAGGGTCTTTAGAATTATATTAAAGTAGGGTTTTTCGGGTAGATGCTGAGTTAAACTTTGGGTTGGATTATAATATATTTTATTTTATTACAATTGTCTAACAAGATTCTTAAAATTAAAAATAATAAAAGTTAAATTTTAAATCTACAAATAATATAGTAAAAAAAATTCAATAGATTAAATGTAATTTCGGTGAAAAGTAACATAGTTGGGTTAGAAATAAGGTTGCTTATCAGCTGAAGACACTTTGGTGCCGATTTTATTGCACTTAATTACTTCATTGAATGGCTAATGTAGCCTATAACTACGATTTAAATAAATTGTCATATACTAAAGCAATATGACTTTCGCATCACTTGTGTGCCAGTGAATTAACTGGACTCACATTATTTTAACTAGAATTAATATGTTTGATGTTAGATGAATTATTTATTTGTGTCAAATTAAAGAGCAAAATTTTAAAAGTTAAAATATGCTCTAAGTCTCTATACACTTTGTACATTTAGAATTTAATTATTTTTTTCAGAATTTAATTCCTTTACCTTTTAAATTTAAAAAATTAGATCCAATGAAACCACTATTAAATTTCTTTTATTAATTTTTTAGCATGACATTTTGAAATAAAAAAATTACTTATTAGTCATGTAACAATAAAGATAACATTGAAAATACAAATGTGGATTTTTTCTTAAAATAACTCATTCAAGTGTCATGATAAAATAATTTTTTTGTTAGAGTAGTGTTCTTAAAAAATTAATGTAAGAATTTTGATGAAATAATTAACAATATTATTTATTTAGACTAACTAAAGACATTATAAAAATAAAGGGCAGGATAATATCAAAAGTTAAAAGTATATAAATTAAATATCAAGTTTTAACATAGTATAGGGGCCAAAACTGAAATTTGACTATTGTCTTGTAATGTAAAAAAGACAAGCAAACCCAAAAGAAATGGAAAGACACTTGTAAACCTCTAAAACTCTTAAGAGTATTCAAATTATATATACCATGTAACATTTTAACTGAAAAATTAACGATATTAATTATTTGGGCTAATTAATAACATTATAAAACTATAAAAATTAAATTGTGTTGATATTAAATTTTAAATTTAGGCATAATAAAAAGACCAAATTAAAATTTAACAACATTTCTCTAATGTTAAAAAGACACCAATGAATGGTGCAGCCATGTGTTAAGAAATAATGTTGAAAATAATAATTAAGATTTTTTATTCAAAAATTCTCATTTAAGATCCTCATAATAAAATAAAACTTTTTATTGAAATAGTGTTCTTAAGAAAATTGATGTAATCATTTTGGTTAAAATAATTAACAATATTAACTATTTAGATTAATGACATTATAAAGGTGGAGGAACCAAATGATGTAAAAAATTAAACTATATAGATTAACTCTCAAGTTTTAGCATAATATAGGAGCCAAAATTAAAACTGACCATTGTTTTATAATGTAAAACAGAAGAGAAGCAATGCAAACATAAAAAAAAAAAATGAAAAGCCACTTGTCTATTTGTAAAACTCTTAGAGTATTCAAATTATATATAATCACATAATATTTTAATTGAAAAGTGATATTAAGTTTTTGGATTAATTAATAATATTATAAAAACATAGGGACCAAATTATGTTATAAATTAAAGTATAGAGATTAAATTACAAATTTATATACATATATAACTAATTAGATTAATTAATGTCATTATAAAAATAAAGGGACAAAATTATGTTAGAAATTAAAGTATAAAAATAAATCTTAAATTCTAGGCATAATAGAAAGACTAAAACTAAAATTTAACCATTGTATTATAATGAAAAAGAAAAAAGAAAAAGAGAGAGTATGGGCAAAATTAAGCATACATGTCACTTTTAATAAATAATTAGAGAAATAGGTTGTTTCATTTGAAATTTAGGGAAATAGGTTGATTTTGGTATAGGTGGAAAAAACTCTTCCTACAGGAAGAGTCTGTGGGTGACATGATAGGATAGGGGGGAAGCGCGCCTCGTAGGACATACTTTCCTCTCCTGTCACATCACCTAAATGCTTTATGCACCATCCAATTAAACTTAAAAAATAATAAAAATAAAATTAATTGTTAGATTGAATTTTGAAGAGTTGAGAATCTCGAGATAAATTTTTAAAAAAGTCGAGAATCCTAGGATAAAATTTACATCTTATCTTTTTTTGTGGTAGAATAAGAATATGATCTTAACAACTTAAAAAAAAAAAAAAACTTTTCTTGTTAGAAGCAGTTTTTTGACTAGTCATGTATGCTTTTTTCCAATATTTTGAAATATGTTTCATATCCAGTAGTAGAGTTTCCTATAAAATGAATATGGGAATAGAGAGGTTTTTGCAGTTAAATTTGGAGCAGAAGGTTTGCATGTTAAGGAGAAGATTATTGATGTTAAAAATCTGAAGTTTAAAAATCATGTAACACCCCGAACCCGGCCCAAACACTACGGCCAGATTTAGAATGCTACTGAGGAAAAACTTGAAAAGTATTTGTCATAAGGGTGAAAACATAATAATTTCCTGTCATTTATAATACATTGTGCCTTTGAGATTCTAAGTAAAATTATGTTGTTTTAAGTTTCCGGATTTTAAACGTTAATATAAGTTTTAAGATGTAAATCATTTTTTTTTTCTTAAAATGAGACTTTCCCAAATTTTAACTCGATCATCAATCCCACATAAACATAATAAAAATCCCCGAATATTTTAAGTGGCCTTATTACAATAAATATTTACTCAAAAATTCTGAAAATATAAAGTGCAAGAAATAAGCAAAAAAAAAAAAAAATCTTTTGTATGGCCACCTCGTATCCGCCCCAGCTCGGTCCAAGATTCATGTATCACCTGCAATGTTTGTGAAAAATAGGGTGAGTCAAACCGACTCAGTGTATAATTATTTCACATGTCTCCACAAATGGGCTTGGCCCACCTCCACACAGCCCACACATACAATCATGCCCAATGAATCCCAACCCAACCTAGTGTCCATCCGCTACACACCTCCGTACCTGCCGCACACACCAGGGGATTACTAAATCACCCTCCAACCGCTACACACCTCCTTGGCAGACCTGCTGCCCAAGGTCATGGCATAGCCACCGATCACCTAAGTGACCCCACATATTTGTATCCACAAGGTGACTCTAAGTCATCCTCAATCCACGGTGATGCACACAGCTATCAACCGTCCACGATGTGGCACATAGCCAACACCCCACCTTGATGAAACACATAGCCAACATCAAGCGACAACGTAGCTCAAGGCTAAAATCATCCACGTACATAAATATGTACACCCTGTCCTTCATTAATCATATCCCAATCCCCATGCATATATACAATTTATGACAACATTAAAACGAGTATACATCACATGCCTACCACAATTTCACACGTATACCACAGGTAGATTAATATCATGAAACACTGACCTGGTTAACCGATTACCCATCATGGGTAGCCACCATCTTAGTCATTGTTTTCGGCTACCATACACATCTTATACACATATAGATATAACAACAAACACAAATAACAGGAGAACAGTGCGATAACTACACACCTTTTTGGCACAGTCGACTAAATCCTAGAAATATTCCTTGGATATTCAAATTCTGGATAATCTTCCCCCTAATCGCCAACTACAATAGAATCCCAAAATTCCCCTTCAAGGTTTCGGCCACAGAGAACAGAAGAGATTAGAATTTTTCTTTTCGACAGTCAGAGGAAAAATAAGGAAAAGAAATCAACCTAGAAGAGATTCTTACCGAAAAAGTAATGACCAAAATGCAAATGGTCACTAAACTCCAAGAAATCGGCAAGAAGCACCTGAAGTAGAGAAATCGGTTTAAATGAGAAAGATGATAGGCTTCTGATCTAGTGAATAAATCGGCAGGGGGTAGAGATGCAATCGGTTTTGCCCCCTAGATAGGAGATTCGGCTTTTAAAAGAACTATGAGAAGAAGAAGTGAATGATGGAGTGGTTCGACTTAGGAGATCTTAATTGCTAAGTGAATTCGGTTTTAACTAAATGATGAAAAGGGAGAATGTGAAGCTTGAAGAGGTGTTGCGACAACAGGGAATTGAGAGAGATTTCGGTCTAGGGATGAGTGAAGTGAAGAAGAAAAATGGAGAAGAAAGTGACCTTAATGGTCTCTTGAAGTTTCGGCCAAGGTGAACAAATGAGGAAGAGAGGCGTTTTTGGTGTGGTTAGTGTATGGAAAGAAAAGAGTGAAAGCTTAGAAGAGAAGGGTTGAATCTCGGCAAAAGAAAAGCACTCAAACCCCTTAACAAAATTCGGCTACTCCCACCTACCTACATGACCGAAATGGTCATCAAAGAAGTCCCTAGGCCAGCCAACTCTTCTCCTCTCATCCAGTCCCTTGTTTTTCTCCTAATTTTCCTCTTATCTCTTCTCTCAGCCACCAATTTTAAGCTGTTGACCCAATCCATACCTCATCCCCATAGAATTTGCATGTCATCCAACTCTCCTTCCTCCTTGACGCAAAAAGCAACTTAAAATGCCAGCCTTGCAGCTCGAATCTCCTCCCCCCTGACACTCCATGTGACGCCACCCTCTCCCCCTTGCATCTAGGCGCTACACTGCCACTTTACTGCTTCCCTTTTTGAGTCATAATCCACCCCCAATTTCTTTTAAGGCCTAGCTCCCTAGCTCCCCTTGGCTCAACTTAGACTAAAAATTTTCCTATGACTCCTACTCAGACCCAAGGTTTCCCGAAGCCCCCAAATACTTCCAATTAACATACAGTGCACCCTAACACACAAATACAAATTAAAATGCACAACCCCCGAATCCCGGATATTACAAATCAACCCAGCAAAGTAAATTAGTTTAAGTAACTTTGGTGTCTTTGTTTGAATTTGGTTAATGAATATTTATTTTTGTGTATAATATTTTTGTTTTAATTTTATATTAAACATGTGAAACATGTTTTTTTGGCGAAGATGAGTAGACAAATTAGAGTCATTATTTATTACCATGGTCAAATTTGTGACACCAAAATTGATGTCGTTTTTGTATTAGCCCAATCTACAGAATTGACTTTCAATTGGAGCATCAAATTGAATGAGCTTTTGTCAAAAATTAGAAGGAAAGTCTCGACTTCAAGTAAGAGGAGAATTTCAAGCTTCAAATATAGATATCTAACGTCAATGAACCTTGTTAGATATGATATATTTGAGCTGAAAGGTGACATGGATGTCAAGTTAAGGCTTGATATGCATTGCTCAACTAGAAATGTTATACTAGAGTTATATTCCTAGTTTGTCGATACAGAGGAAGGTGGCTCGAGTTCGACAACAATTTTAGTTAATTTGTTTCAAGAATGGGAAGCAGAAAGTCCAACACACAGTTGTGCAATGGTTTCACCTCGTTGTTACAAAGATTGTATCAGGAAATGCTGGAATCATCAATGAGAATGTGACTTGCCGCTAATTGTAGTGGTAATTTAGATACGTTTCAACATTTAAAGAGTATGTTTTCTAGCTATTTTAGTATTAATTATTGCATTTTTGTACTTAGTATTTAATAAATATTAATAAAATAAGTGTTTTTAACACATTTTTGAGTCATAGTGACCTATTAGGTCAACACGGGCCTGAGGTGGGTTTAATCTGTGAATTTAAGTGTGTAGGATGTTCAATTCCAGGCCCAATGGATGTAGGAACTTAGGATGAGTGTCACACAAGCTTCCCAAGCCGCTAAAGAATGAAAAAGATCTAGAAACCCAAGAAATAGGTGTCGGGTCGCGCCATTCAATGTCTATGGCATGACATAGGCTTGACGTGGAGCCCAAGTCCTTCAGGGTTAATTTTGTTCGCACAATCAAACTTATACGAAGACCTAGGACATGCTGAAGGCCTAATTCGAGCTGCTAACACTTCTATAAATAAGACCTTAGGGGTTTGATGTAACTAAGTCGTCTTAGACATATAAAAATCCTAGTTTAGGATTAGTTTTATTTTAGTTTTCTCTTTGTTTTTTAAACTCCTTTGTTCTTTTGTCTTGGAATCAGTTTTGATCCAAGATCTCTTTTATAATATCGAAGTATTTCAATTTATTTTCCTTTGCAAGCGAAAATATCTTTTTTCCTAATCGAGAGATTTACTACTCTGCACTCAATCAACATCGACAAGATTATTTATTTATCTCTTTTCGCTTTTAATTTAATTTTTTTTATTTACATGTTTATTTCAATTGAGAATGAGATAATGAATAATATCATGAGTAGCTAATTCCTTTAAGGGAGATTAATGAGTGGGTGTGGGAGTGATCAACGAAGAAGTAAGGGTTTCCTATAGAATTAGTTGGTATAAGTTACGCGTTCTTAAACCCTAGGCTTGACAACCCTATGAAGTAATAAAGGTTTAACGAGGTCGAAAGATAAGTTTGTCGTGTAAATTGTAATTTATCCTAGTTGAGAAAGTGAGGTCGAGAGACAAGCAAATATCTGCCATTTAATTAATCAATTAGAGGTTGGGAGGTAATAATTAGTTAGTTATTAGCTAATTCACCTTAAAACCCGAATCTGAAGTTAATTAGAACCACTAAAATGGGTTAATCTTCCTGATTGGTTTAATTGATTTAGTTGTTTGTATTTTATTTTTTGTTATTTATTTTAGTTATTTATTTTATGATATTATCTTTGTTTATTGATTGTCGTAATATAGTATTTAATTATTACTATTTAGACATGTTATAATAAAAGTGTTTTTAATAGATTTAATTCATCCTCCCTTGGGTACGATCCTCGGAATACTTCCTTGTGTTCCGTTGTAACAAAATACTATACTACAATTTGACTTGTATGCTTGCGGACTCCGTTGCTATAATTTCTTATATTTTTGGTGTAGTATTTTCCAGTCAAATGTTTGCACGTTTGGCGTTGGTCAAGTTATTGGCGTCGTTGCCGGGGAGGTTTCGACATTTAATCTGAAAATATTTTTACAATTAACATGATAAATAGGAAAGCTAAAGACTATAGATACAATATTTTTATTTCTTTTATTTTTAATTTTTGTTTATTTGTTTAATTTCGTTTTAATTTTCAGGACCGTTTATGACCCAAAGTGATAGCACCCCAATCAAACCATATCCTAATCCAGAGATACTACTTGGATGCAATTGTCAGTTGATGAACACTGATCCACCCGTGGCAGTTACTCTACCCCGAGAGAATCTGATATTTGAAGATCGACAAGAGTAACAAGGAAATATCTGCGAAGAAGTCCAAATGGATCAAAGGGCATTGCGTGAGTACACTTTTACCTACACTAGATGTGGTGCAAGGTAGTATCAAAAGGCCGATGATTAACGCCAATAATTTTGAAATTAAGATGACCACAATTCAGATGATTAAAAATAATCTGCAGTTCAAGGGTAGCATGATGGAGGACTCGAACCAACACTTGAAGTGATTTCTACAACTATGTGACACCTTCAAATACAATGGAGTAATAGATGATGTTGTGCATCTTCGGTTGTTTCAAATCTCCTTGTGTGACAATGCAGTTGATTGGTTGTGTAATATCCCGGATTTTAGATTAATAAGAATGCAAAATTATTTTAAAAATAAAGAAATAGCCTAGTTGTTAATTGATAAATGAAAAAGTATGGAAAGTACATTAAGGTTCCAAGTTTGAATTTCTTCCTTTGGAAAATAATTAAAATTTACAAAATCCCTTCTTATTTTTTTAGTGTGTGTCGCCCATGCCTAATTAGACCTAGGCAAAAATATTATTTTTAACAAAATTTATTAGCCTTTATTCTCATCTTCTGCACCCTAGACATCCTTCCTTTCTCCTCTCCACCTTTATCCTCAATTTATTCTTTTTTCTTCCTTGTTGTCGCCGCCCAAACCCCTTGAATCACCATCTCTTTTTCTTTTCATTTGCCACAAGAACTTGGACCATCCTCCCCTCAAAATTGTTTCCATGTTTCCCCTTAATTTTCCATCCCCAAAACTGAAATTTTGTACCTCTAAGAACGATTCCCATTGTTTCCAAGAAGAGCCATTGCCGCCCCTTTCACCTAACTTGTGTAAGTTCTTGTTTTCTTTCAATTTCTTGATGGATCTTGTAAGTTGAGTACCCAAATTTCCTGATCTAGAATGAGGGTTATTTTTAAGAATTTAAATATGATTTTTCCAGCCTTTCAAGTAATTTTAAAAGTGATTTCAAATCAGTCCCAAATTGGCCACCGTTGGCAGTGGTGCGTGCGCCTTGGGGCTATTATTCTTTAACTGTTTTCAATATTTTTCTAGAAACATGTTGGGTTCTTGAAACCTTCCTAATCATACTTTAATCATGTTTAATTTAGGAAAATTCAATCTTGATCAATCAGCGACTCAGATCTAACAATTCAAGAAGCGTAAGAGTGTTTGATTATGGGCAAGTGTGTAATTTGGTTTAAATGTTGGGTAAAATGTTAAGAGATCGAATTAAAGATTTTAATATTGGATTACCTAATGATTTTTCAGTACTTATGTGTGTTAGGTGCCAACTTAAACACCCCAAATTAACAGTAAGGCCGATAGATGTACACTCGTACGATTCGTATCAAACCAGTGTAAGAAACCTAGGTAGTTTGGATTTGAAAAATCTTTATAAATGTAATGGTTGGGTTGAACCCATAAGTGGGTGTTTGAGAGCTGTTTAAGTGGTATATTAATTTGGTTAAATGATTTTTTTAAATTTAGGTTCATTTTAAAGTTTAATAGAGATACCGCAAGATTCACAAGTGTGCTGCAGTAGAGCGTAATTAAGGTGTGGGTCCTAACTCGTTAACTTGAATGTTTTAATATTATTTTTAAATGATATAATTGATGGCTAATCTTGCTGGTCGATCTTGGCTAAATGGTTAAGTAATTAAATTGTAAGTGGCCGAAGCAAGTGTTTGGCGTGTTAGCAAAAATGTGAGAGTGACTGAATAATTGTGTGATTGATATTGTTGTGGATGATTAGTTGATATGATGTATGTTGATTGTACGTGTAACATGATTCTGAATGAGAATGTGGCTTACATATGATATATTTTTATGAATGATTTGTTATGAAATATTTGAAAGACTGCTATACATGCACTCAGAAAATAATTGTAAGTTACATGAGATTGTGTTATGTTGAATAACACCATCTTAGTGGTGAATTGAAAGTTGGATAAATGACCCTATTTACTGAAAGCATTTGATACTATGAGGGTGTGTTGATCATGCCAAAGGAATGTGAAAGTAATGAATTCATGACTATGTATGAGATTGTATGACATCTTGTATGTGCATTGGGGTGGGACTAATATTGTGGTTGACGGAGGAGTTCCTTAGAGATTCGATGACATATTGAGTCCGCATTTATTCGTAGTCATTGCACTGCACAGAAGATTTGACGAGATTTTATGATTTTATCGCATTTATTCATTAAGTGGAAGATTTACTACAATTATGTTCATTCGGTGGTTTTACCACATCGAGTTTTGCTCACATTTGTTAGAGTTTGGCAGACGAGTTCTGGGTAACTCATGGTGTGTAGCAGATGGTTGGGGTAGGAAATTCATTTTTGCATTATGACATGATCATGACGCATTGAAATGTTATTAATGTTGCTTGATTGTGATATATGGTTCTTTGTGAGAATGCTTAAATGTATGCTCAATGCCTTGTTGTTTAGACTCACACTGAGCTAGTTAGCTCACCTCATTACCTCAAACTTCTCAGGTAATGAATGAAACTAGGATTGGTCTTTGCATGTGGAAGTATGATGGACTTTGGACTTAATTTTTATCATTATTAATTTTTATTGAAAGTTCCCTAAATTTATTTGGGTTGTAAAATTATTTGAATTATGGTTTGGGTTTATTTATGTTTTTGGGGATTTTTCATGCATGCATAGTTTCATACTTGAGATTGGTTTCTAAGATTATTTTGATACTAGACTGAGCATGTCACTTGGCTTAATTAATAATCATGTTTTCAAGTGAGTTTTTCCACTGCAATCAAGATAGTCAAAGTTATTTTTCAAAAGCAACGATGTGCAAAGAGTTTTTCTAAAAACCACACTAGTGCTACGAACCTGACTTAATAAAGATTTGATTTCAATAATGAATGTTTTTCTCAAAATAACAAAGACAACTAAAGTTTTATTAAAAAGAGAGTGCATTTAAGGTATCAATTGGACATATGTGATTAGGGCTTGTGTCACGTAATTACATACAAGTGTACATGATTGTACAAGTAATAAGTAGTAAGTAAAGAGATCGTCTCTACAGGGACTCTTGTGTAAATTAATTACAAATTTCATTATAAAACAATTTGGTAGAAAATAAGTAAAGAAAAATATTGTTGATGAGAGTTGAAATTAAAGGTATGAATGTAATCTAATTTCAAATACCCAAAAATAAAATAACATACATTGCAGAAAATAATCACAACAGAAAGATTAAACACAATATTTAATAAAACATAACATGAATAGACTAGAACAAGTATTTCATTTAACAAAAATTCATTGGCAATCATAAAAGGAATATCATGAAGGATCGTGGCAATATGAAAATTCATTAAACCAAATTTTAATTAAGGCATAGGGTTCTCTCAAAGTCCTATTTTGTCCCTATGTTATTTCGCATATGTATATGTCAAAGCTAGCTTAGAAATTGCCTTTTAGAGTATTTATACAATTGATGCATACAAAATAGTCTTCGATATCGACATGATATGCACCATTTAGGTCTTTTGTTTATTAACTATTACCTTTTCTCGATTAAGCAGTTAATTCATTAACTTACAAATGTTGGCCATACATTTAAAAGTACTAACATGAATTAAACCTAAAGGAATGAAATAACCATTTGCACAAAATCACAATACAAAAATCAATTAACTCAAGTCATGATTCATACTTATTCTAAATAAAAATTTAATTCTTGTAATATTAACTTGTCTTTCAACACAAAAACATCAATTAGCAATAAAGAGAAAGGGAAGAAGAGTAACCGAGGGGGCTATCCAAGGCCAATTCACAATAAGAAGAGAAAACAGTTAAACTGTAGCGGGTTATCTGCGACTACTCCTTATGGCTTCCCATGGTGGCTCTCCTCCTTGTCTTTACATTAAATTATTTTTGAAAAGTTAATTGCTTTATTTTGTGGCAAACGAGTGTTTAACAAGTCATGAGAAAGACAAGAACAATCAAGAGATTTTTCTCTAAAACTGGGACATTTCTTAAAGAAGTGAAAGCCTCCATTTATAGCCTTTAAGTCCCAACATACCTTGTCATTTTTAGCAAGGGAATACTTGATTTTCTTGCCCATATGTGCCATCCCTTGATGTGTGGATGAGTGGATGGTGTTTTGCTAAATTTAGCAAAATAAGTTGCTTATTTTTCTCCATGTATAGCTGAACATTGAATGATAAAAAATAGGTGGTTTTGACTGTTATTTTTAGTAGAGGAGTGGATGGTTTGAGGCTTGAATCAAGGGAAGTGGCTACTGATATTTATTTGATGGAGATTGGGGTCAAATATGTTATTTTTTGGAGATCAGTGGTCGATTATTGATTGCTAATTTTAGCAGTGGATATTATCATTTTTTTTCATGGAAAAGTGGGCAAGTGGAATGGTTTTGGGCTTCCACTTGGACAATACTGGGCTTCCATGTAATTGAATCTTAAACGAAGTCAGTTTGAAGCCCATGTGATTGCATCTTGGATTTTCCAACCTGTACCTGTTTAAGACCCAAATACAACCCAAATTCTGCCATCATTTCCCTTAGCCCAATTATACCCAAAAAATAAGAAAATAACATGTGTTTAACATAAATTTCACAAACTTAACACATTCCTAAGAAGATTATAAAATATCATGAAATTAAAGGAAAAACCACATAAATTGTTATTTATTTACTTAGAATTAGCACAAAATGTAAATAAAAGAGTGTTGAAATATCTATATATTTTAGATTTTACAAGGCTTAAATGATTTATAAATAATTTCTAGCTTTTCACTAATTAATTATAAACTCATTTAGTCAAAAAGTCATTCCACTATAGTATTGTGACTGAGCTCTCCCTAATGACAAACCATTATGAAAGCAACTCGATCATTGATCGTCCAATAACATTTTCATAAGTGTGTTACCCTCATAGGATATCCTTAATCTCTTTGGGATAAATCTGCTCTCCCAATATGATCTTATTTTATCTCATGGTAACCATTAATCTTCCTTCATGAAAAGTCAATTACTATCAAATGGTAATCAAGTAATTCATCACAAAGACGAATGACCTGTGGTCATGTTTACTTTTCATCTATCATGTAATGCCAATGCGAGGATATCATTTACCTGTGTCTTGGGCTATTCATGCCACTATTGTGAATGATTCTACATATTGTAGAATTCGTATAACCAACGTATCATCTTTTGGTTCCTTATCTATATGAACTCAAGCTTTTACGTATATAAAAGTATACGAGTCACACATACATAATGCATGATCCACTCAAGATTAAGGTATGTCACAGTTTGAATGCCACAAGTGAATAAATCTATAAATAGATTCAAGATCTATTCTTCCTTGGTCCAGTCTTGTAACACCCCAAACCCGGCCCAAACACCACGACCAGATCTGGTATGTCACTAAGGAAATTTTTGTAAAACAAATCGTGTTGTCAGAAAGCCTAAATGTGATTTAAATAAAATATGTCTTTATGAATAAAACCCAAACTTAATTACATGCCTTAGTTTAATTAAAATAAATGTTTAAATAACTAAAAATAATTTATCCCATAATAAAACAAGATATAAACTAGTGGCCCATGACCTTATTACAACGAGGTTTAAAATTCATTAAATAAAACATAATATAAAAATAATTAACTTGAGTCTTTTTGCCGGATCCACATATTCTTTTGCATGACCACCTTGCGCTCCTCTCCAGCCCGGTCCGATGTACTAAATGCTACCTGAAAGGTTAGTTTAACTGGGTGAGTCGCGAGACTCAGTGTGCAACCCTCATGCACACTAGATTTGGGCCTCATAAAACATAATAATAATTTCATTTACATGGAAACAAATAATATGCAAAACCCAACCCAATTGCCTAGGTTTCCATCCGCTATCGCCTCGTACCAACCAACACACCATTGGGGATTTCTACAATCAACCCACATCGCTACGCCAAGATGGCGATCATCTTGCTCATCAACATATATTGGTAAAGCCACTTATAACGAGATCACGACATTAGCCACTAAGAAATCACGGTAAAATCGCTATACATATACATATACATATACATATACTTCCTCCTTTCATCACCCAACCCATGCAAACATGTACAATAATTTAAAACATTTACAACAATTTACTTGTAACATATAATCGATTATTTACTAACCGAGGGTTCATTGTTTAAATCGAGATTTGACTTTTAATGTAACATATAAAACTTATGAACATATATATATAATTAATCGGATCTAGACGGTGGGAAGTATTACACACCTGATAATGCGAAATCCAATATTCTTAATCGATGTCCTTACTATCCGGATCTATTATCCTCAATCTATAACTTTGCTTAAAAGTCGGGAAAACTATAAAAATATGCCCTCTCCTATATTTGGCCATGGTTAGTATTCTACCCGAGTTTATATATAAATAAACAAATCCTCTTACCTTGAAATCCCAAAAGTAACACGATTCTATAACTTAGAGATCTATGCGATTGGCCTCCTTCTTCAAATCCCGGAATGCCGAAAAGAAGTGTGAAATAAGAGATTAGTTTCTAATAGCCATTCGGCTAAGGACTTTGAAAAGCCGAAAGAACGTTGAAATCCCGAAATCAACATTTACCTATTGTTTCCTTTAGATTCCGGCACAAGCAGACTCCATTAAAGAGGATTCGACAACCACATGAGATGAGATCTAGCGATTTCGGCTTTTATGAAAATCCCGAAGAAGATGAACTGATGCATTTTTGGCTTTTAGAAAAACTAAGTGAAGTGTTTCGGCTTAGAAGGAAAGTGAAAAGAAAGTGGAGAGAAAGAATACTCAGGGGTTTTGACTTTTAGAAGAAATCAAAAGAAAAGAGATTACCAAGAAGAAGCGAGAATTTAAGACGTAAGATGAGAAAAGAGAATGGGGTTCAAAATGCCTAATTGAAGAGGTACCCCTATTTATAGGGAATTTTGGCACCCTCTAGGAGATGGAATTTGACCAACTCTGACTCGGAAGATAACTCCTATCTTTTCTCCTCTATCCTTCTATCCCTTATCCTATCAAAACACTCATCCATAAGAGGCCATATTTGCACCAACTCTCCTTTATTTTATCGACTTGTTATCCTCATTAATTAAACAAAATAATCCTTAAATTATAGCCTTGTGCCATCCCCCCTTAGCTCACCTTGGCTGCCAAAATTTTGACCCAATTCTTTGGGCCCAACTGAACCTCAAATTAACATATTAAACATAACATTACACACAATGCAAAAGCCCATTAATACCTTACCATAACATTCTAAGTGCTACATGCATCTCAAAATTTTTAAACGTTCCCATTCTCAAGGCCTATTGGGCCCAATTCTACTAGGCCCAATTTCAGGATGTTACAAATCTACCCTCCTTAAAGAAATTTTGTCCTCGAAATTTTTAACTAACTAGTAATCGTACTACCCAAGTCTCATCACTATGCTTTCGCTGCGTACTCTAATTCCAAAGCTAAATAAACACTTAGTATACTATGGTAGGATACGTACCATTATTCGCTTCTGGAGCATCTTTGTCCCCTTGTACTAATACTACCGATTCACGTTTATCTGATTAAGAATTTTATGAATTATTAGTTTTCTTCCACTGATTAACCACGAACAGTCTTATGAATAATAGTTTTAAAAGTAGTTCTTTCGAATTCAAACCTATCTACAGGTTTCAGTCTTCTTAATTCTAGGAACCATGCACATTCAACATCCATACACACCAACATACAAATAGCATCCATCACCTAAGGGTATTTTTGTCATTTCACTACCTAGGGGTATTTTCGTAATTTTAACCTACAGGGGTATTTTCGTAATTTTTCAAAATATGGTTCCAGGTGATTTTACGAAATGAGGGTATTTTGGTAATTTTCAATTCGAGGGTATTTCGTTAATTTTTCATACCGAGGGTATTTCAGTAATTTTTCATACCGAGGATATTTCGGTAATTTTACAAGTCAGGGGTAATTTGGTCAATTTGCAAATCAGGGGTATTTTGGTCATTTTTCAAATCGGGAAATTTTTACGAATCAAGGGTACTTTAGTGATTTCAAAACCAAGGTTTACTTTAGGGTTGTACAAAAAAGGTGGTTTGGTCCTTTCGGGTTTTAGTTATAGGTTTTGGCTCATCAACACGTCCTCATGGTTAGGGTGAGCAGTCCTACGCACTGGTAGGATTCAATGAAGAGGAGATGAGTCACTAGGATCGCTTAAATACCAAGCTCTCCTGTATCCACTCCTGACATGCGTATAGCCATTACCACACCCTAGCATGGTGAAGGTGAGCAGTCACCACGCACTGGGTAGGATTCGGTGAAGAGGAGGTGAGTCACTAGGATCGCTTAAATACCAAGCTCTCACCGTATCCATTCCTAGACATGCGTGTGCTGTTGCCACACCTTAAGTCAGTGATCAGTTCATAGGATTTGTTTGGATAATTTGAGTCTTATGTAATTTAAGAAGTTGTTTAACCTAAGCCTATAGTCTATCAAAGTCTAACTAATCTAACCTACGTCCCATAAAACCCATCAAGCCCATATTCATATATATATCACACAAGGAGTTCTGAATACTTACCTGACGGACTTGGGCCAGAGACGCAGGTGCCATGCCGAGAAAACAAACCTTGTACCATTTTTAAACATGCATGTTTCAAGAAAAAAAACCATTTTTAGAAAACGTTTTGAGCCCAAAACCTAAAGTCGAGTTTTGAACCTGGCTCTGATACCAATTTGTAACACCCCAAACCCAGTCCAAACACCACGACCAGATCTGGTATGTCACTAAGGAAATTTTTGTAAAATAAATCGTGTTGTCAGAAAGCCCAAATGTAATTTATATAAAATATGTCTTTATGAATAAAACCCAAACTTAATTACTTGCCTTAGTTTAATTAAAATAAATGTTTGAATAACTAAAAATAATTTATCCCATAATAAAACAAGATATAAACTAGTGGCCCATGGCCTTATTACAACGAGGTTTAAAATTCATTAAATAAAACATAATATAAAAATAATTAACTTGAGTCTTTTTGTCGGATCCACATATTCTTTTGCATGGCCACCTTGCGTTCCTCTCCAGCTCGGTCCGATGCACTAAATGCTACCTGAAAGGTTAGTTTATTTGGGTGAGTCGCGAGACTCAGTGTGCAACCCTCATGCACCACTAGATTTGGGCCTCATAAAACATAATAATAATTTCATTTACATGGAAACAAATAATATGCAAAACCCAACCCAATTGCCTAGGTTTCCATCCGCTACACGCCCCCGTACCAACCAACACACCATTGGGGATTTCTACAATCAACCCACACCGCTACACGCCAAGATGGCAGTCATGCTGCTCATCAACATATATTGGCCGAAGCCCTTATAACAGATCACGGCATTAGCCGCTACAGTAAATCACGGTAAAAATCGCTACACATATACATATACATATACATATACTTCCTCCTTTCATCACCCAACCCATGCAAACATGTATAATAATTTAAAAACATTTACAACAATTTACTTGTAACATATAATTAGATTATTTACTAACCTGAGGGTCTGCTGTTTAAATCCGAGATTTCGGCTTTTAATGTAACATATAAAACTTATGAACATATATATATAATTAATCAGATCTAGATGGTGGGGAAGTATTACACACCTGATAATGCGAAATCCAATATTCTTAATCGATGTCCTTGCTATCCGGATCTATTATCCTCAATCTATAACTTTGCTTAAAAGCCAGGAAAACTGTGAAAATATGCCCTCTCCTATATTCGGCCATGGTTAGTATTCTACCCGAGTTTATATATAAATAAACAAATCCTCTTACCTTAAAATCTCGAAAGTAACACGATTCTATAACTTAGAGATCTATGCGATTGGCCTCCTTCTTCAAATCCCGGAATGCCGAAAAGAAGTGTGAAATAAGAGATTAGTTTCTAATAGCCATTCGGCTAAGGACTTTGAAAATCCGAAAGAACATTGAAATCCCAAAATCAACACTTAACTATTGTTTCTTTTAGATTTCGGCACAAGCAGACTCCATTATTCTGCAACCATAGGAGATGAGATCTAGCGATTTCGGCTTTTATGAAAATCCCAAAAAAGATGAACTGATGTATTTTTGGCTTTTATAAAAACTAAGTGAAGTGTTTCGGCTTAGAATAAAAGTGAAAAGAAAGTGGAGAGAAAGAATACTTAGGGGTTTCGGCTTTCAGAAGAAATCAAAAGAAAAGAGATTACCAAGAAGAACTGAGAATTTTGGCACAGAAGATGAGAGAAGAGAATGGGGTTCAAAATGCCGGAATTGAAGAGGTACCCTCTATTTATAGGGAATTTCGGCACCCCCTCCAGGAGATGGAATTTCGGCCAACTCTGTACTCAGAAGATAACTCCTATCTTTTCTCCTCTATCCTTCTATCCCTTATCCTTATCAAAACACTCATCCATAAGAGGCCACATTTGCACCAACTCTCTCTTTATTTTATCAGCTTGTTATCCTTATTAATTAAACAAAAATAATCCCTAAATTATAGCCTTGTGCCGTCCCCTCCTTAGCTCACCTTGGATGCCGAAATTTTGACCCAATTCTTTGGGCCCAACTGAACCTCAAATTAACATATTAAACATAACATTACACACAATGCACAATCCCATTAATACCTTACCATAACATTCTAAGTGCTACATGCATCTCAAAAATTTTAAACTTTTCCATTCTCAAGGCCTATTGGGCCCAATTCTACTAGGCCTAATTTCAGGATGTTACAAGTCTGATGTACTATCAATCCAGTCAATCACATCTATGTCTCTATCTTTTGGGAATCATCTGCTCTGATTCTTATGAAAAAACATCTCCCCAATTGGACTTGATGAAGTCATATTAGTCTTTCAATCGATTTGCTCATTTCTGATTAGACTAAGGACATGTTTATGTTCATTTACTAATATAAGTTGTCTTTCCGTATTACGATCTGACCACTTAATAAAGCTCAGTATTAGTTAAACATTAGACAACCAGTGAGCTAATATTTACTTATTTTTTGCTTTACATGCAAAAACCACTAAGGCCAATATACAAAGGATATTAATGTAACTCGTGAATAATTTTATTAACAATCTATTCAATAAAATTACAAGTGCACATAGACCAAAAAACTATACTTACAACACTAGAACCAACAGTCTCCAACTTGCCTTAGTGAAATATATGAGTCATGTTTCGTATTCCTAAGCCCTCTATATGTTTCCCAAAGAACTCTCTAGCTAGCAAAGTCTTGGTAAAACTATTGGAAAGACCCAGTTCAAAAAAGATTTTCTTACACAGCGAAAAATAAAAATTTTGAAAACTAAGTCAGTTTGTGAAATTTATAGCAATAAACCCTTTACGAAAATCACACCTATGCTTTCGGCTAGACAGATCATTATCGATCCTGGCTTTTAACCGACTGACATTCTTCACTATTCTCATACCACAAACTACTTCGAGTATGGGCTCAAACGATTCAAATCAAACATAGAACAATAATTATTTTTCTTAACTTATAGTGTGAAAACAAAAATTTCTTCTCAATAGAAACCGACAAAATTGTTATTCCAAAAAATAGATTTAATACTTTAGAAAATAAACTCTCTATTTTAGGGCAAAGTAACAATATCTTAAAGTTGTGTATTTTTTCCTATTTGTGCCATCTATTTATAGGGAGAAGAAGTAAAACCCTTGTTGAATTTTAGAAGTTTATTTCAACTAGAAAAATGAACTCCTAGTCTAACTAGTAGTATTGGGTGTGGAAATCCTAGTAAATAATACTAGGGTTTGTTGTCCCTCTTATTTACATGAAGGGCTTTTGGGCCTAATCTATAACAGCCCAATTTTGGGCCTAGTCAGAACAGTGGTTTCAAGACCACAAATCTGACACAGAAAAGTTCATTTTTATTATATTTTTATGGTCTACAGTTTCACGGAATGATTTCATGAAAATTTCGTTTGAAAATTTTGACGTTTGGGCACTCAATTTAGTCAAATGGACTAAATTGTAAAAAGTGCAAAAGTTGATTTCTACATGCTAGAGGTGTCTAATTGCTATGAAATTTTAAATAGAAGGTCCTTATATGGTAATTAGACCATTTTTTAAGATAGTAGACAAAAATGAACATGGTGAGATAAAATTTCAAAGTTTTAAGTGCAGGGCATTTTGGTCATTTAGTAAATAAAAGAATAAAAAGGGAAAATCAAGCTAAAATCTTGTCCATCTTCTCCCTCAAGTTCCGGATTTTACAAGACAGCATAGCTAGGGTTTTCTTCAACTTCCAAGCTTTATTGTAAGTACATCCTAGCCCAGTTTTTAATGGTCTTTACGTTTTTGAAGTCATATTTACCCGATCTTTCTATTTCTACCATTATTTTGAAGTAGGGTTCATGTTTGAAATTTGACCCATGTATGACATGCATGTGTTTTGATATTTTATGGTAGAAAATGAAATTTTGATGTGTAATAAACAACTTTTACTAAGTGATTTTTCATGAAAATACCTAAAAAGGACTTATTTGTAAAAAGCTATAAAATGGGTAGTAAAAATCTAATTTAATGAAACATGTGGGCTGATATGGGCATGTAGACGGTTTGGCTAGGCTTGGGTAACAAAGAAATTGAATGTATTTTGATTTACGAGCCTTGGGACTAAATTGTAAATATGTTAAAGTTTAGGGGCAAAGTGTAATTTTGCAATAATGTGATTTTTGTACTGATTTGAGTAATGTGAATATTAAATAAGCTAATTTTCTATTATAGATCAAGTAAAACAAAGTTCGAACCTTGATCAGGGAAAGAATAATGTGTTTGACGATTAAATCTTTTCCTACTATTTCTGTACCGAGGTAAGTTCGTATGTAAATAATGCATCATTATTTATGCTTTAATTGCTTTAGTATTACATGAATTGTGATTTATTCTTTGAATGTAATTTGAAAAAGTTTCGACAAGTGAGAAATATCCCGGTTGAACCTTAGGAATAGATAAGATACAAATGTCATGACATTAGGGTTATTTATGATTACGTGTAAGACCATATCTGGGATATGGCATTAGTATGGTACTACGCGTGTGAGATTTCCCGAGTATCCTTTAGTATTCCAAGTGGTTCAACGGGAAAATTAATGGCAAAGTTTAAGTTGTGAAAGACTATGGTATGATGTGAAAGATTATGGTAAGTTGCAAGTTCGTACAGGTATGTGCATAAAACTCACGCTTAATGAGTTCGATATGTGATGAAACCTCGGATTGGTTCTATAACACCTCTAACCCGTATCCGTCCCCAAAATAGGGTTAAAGGCATTACCAAAAAAATCAAAAACTTTTACAGACGTTTTATAATACAAATCATCATTCACAACGAAGTGTTCCTTTTTATAGGTCAACGAGGCCATAATCATGCTTCAGAATAGGGTCAAGACTAAACCAAACACATATGAAAGTTCTCAGAAATTTAAAACTTTTCTACACTATAGAGGTTAAACGCCCGTATGGGCAGGCCGTGTGCCTCCCTCAGCTACTAGACACAGCCATGTGCCCTGGCCATGCCAAATCAGAGCAAGTATACTGACTAACCCACACGACCACTAGACACGCCCGCGTACCATGGCCGTGTGCTCATAAGCTCTATACTGACTAAATCACACGGCTACCAAGCAAGTCCGTGTGCCAAGGCCGTGCACCCTTAGGTTAGCTACTGACTTAATCCCACGGTCAGCAGGCACACCCATGTGCCACGACTGTGTAGGCAAAATAGGCCATTTGCAAAGCCAAAGTGCCACCCTTACTTGGGTCATACCTACAAGCAATGTACCAATCCATTTCATGTACAAATATCAACCAAAAACATATCAAATGATCAACAATTCTCCACATTCAATCTCATTTCTAATCATGTCAACTTGCACAACTAAATCACATGTATCTATAAGCATGGTTTAATCACATTTAACCCTCATAAAATATTCTTTTGATCAAACATGCATACTCATAGTACATTCATATACTTACCATAGTTTGACCATTTCATCTGCTATCAAACCATACCAAACTTGCATCATGAATCATTTATACTCAAACATAATACCAACATTTACATAGCCACATCTCATGGCTATTTACACATCTCAAGCATAACGCAAATGACTAGCCTATACATGCCATATCTAGCTATATTTACATTACAAAAGTACCAAAAAGAGTTTGAGTAGTGTAATGACGATCCTCGACGGTCCCCGAGCCTTCAGTACCTTCGACGGTCTATAAAACAGAGAAAACACACAGAGAGTAAGCTTTCAAAAGCTTAGTAAGCCATACACAAATAAACTTAGCATATAAATATTCAAGACATGTAATCAATATAAGTTCACTAATAGCTCAATTGCATAATCATAATTCTTCTTGGCACATTTACTTAGGCCATTCATCTTTCAATCTTGCATATCACTATATACTTTATCAACTCATAGCTTTTCTATTCAAATAACACACTTACATTCTCATATTCAATAACATAATTCACCAAGGTAAGTTTAAGAAAATACTTACTTTCTTATACACACAGTGTGTACTTATCAAACGTACCTAAAACAAATGTACAATTCACATATTCATTCATTTACTGGACTTGCCCATTGAACCGTTCGAAATCTAATAGGATACTCAGAGTGCCCGGAATAGTTATACAATGCCAACATCCCAGATGTGGTCTTAAATGTAATCAGATATCGATGCCACTGTCCTAGACAGGGTCTTACACGAACTAATACGATGCTAATGTCCCGGACATGGTCTTGCACGTAATCAAATATCGATGCCATTGTCCTAGATAGGGTCTTACACGAATTAATATGATTCCAATGTCCTGACATGGTCTTACATGTAATCAAATGTCGATGCCACTGTCCTAGACAAGGTCTTACACGAATTAATACAATACTAATGTCCTAGACATGGTCTTATACATAATCAAATATCGATGCCACTGTCACAGATAGGGTCTTACACGAATTAATACGATGCCAATGTCCCAGACATGGTCTTACACTTAATCAAATATAGATGCCACTGTCCCAGATACTTCTTACACGAATTAATACGATGCCAATGTCCCAGACATGGTCTTACACGTAATCAAATATCGATGCCACTGTCCCAGATAGGGTCTTACATGAAATCTCAAATCAATGCCAACGTCTCGGACGTGGTCTTACATGATATCACATAACAAACACCTATGTCATGATATAGACTACTCCATCTATTCTTAAGTTCAAACGGAACTTCTCGGACATTGTTACTATGTCGATTCTATCTCAAAATTCTTGAATACATCATCTCATATACATTCATCATTATCAATAGTCATAATAACATACATAATTCAATACAAATACATTTATTTGTATATTAACTTACCTCGAATTCGGATATTCGTTGGGACTTGGTTATTCTACTATCTTCGTTTTCCCGCGATCTAAGTCTGTTTTCTTTGGTTCTTGATCTATACATATTCAAATTTAACGCTTTCATTCATCAGCTTATTCAATTCAATCCAAAAATATACATTTAGGGCTATTAGCAACTTAACCCTCACATTTGTACATTTGATCAATTTAGTCCATTTTTCACAAAACATCAAATATACAAGATCACCATAAACCCATGCTTAGTAGAATGCTCATGTATCTCATATAAGTCCAAACATTTCATCAAATTCACAATTTAGTCCTTCAAATAATTATTTTCACAATTTAGCCCTAATTAGCTAAATTCATCAAATATTCAAGAACAACATATGTTCATTAAACACATATTTTCCATATTTCATTATTAAACATCACAAATAACATAATTTCATCAAAGTCTCATTTCAAAAACATCATCAATTTTCGAAATTAAGACATGGGTTTTGTAGTATACGAAGCAACGATTGTAAAATGTAGAAATTATCGAAAACCAAAGTCAAAACATACCTTAATCAAGCTCAAAATGAACCGAAACCTAGCTTTCTTTTTCTTTTCTTCTTTTCTTTGAACATTCAGCCAAAGATAATGAATATGGCCATTATCATGCTTTTTGCTATATTAAATTTACGACTTAATTATTTATTTCCCATTTTATCCTTTTATTAAACATTTAAGACAAATAAACTATAAGGTTGTTTTGTCATTTAACCTTCCACAATCTTTTAATTGGTTTAATTGCCACATAAGGCCTCCCTACTTAAAAGCCATCTCAAATAGGTTCTTAAACAAATAGCATGCTAGTTTTGCATTTAATATAATTTAATCCTTTTATCAAATTGAACACACAGACGGACAACTTAGCTTACGGAAATTTAACACATGCTTAATCACATATCAACAACATAGAAAATAATATTAAAATTTTTTTAGACTCAGATTTGTGGTCTCAAAACCACTGTTCCGACTAGGGTCTAAACCAAACTTTTACAATTCTCCCCCTTAGGGATTTTCATCCCCGAAAATCTTACTGTTAAATAGATTCGGATATTGTTGTCTCATTGAGTCTTCAGGCTCCCACGTTTCCGTGTCGATTCCACAACACTTTCACTAATGGAATTTTTTTATTTCTCAACTCTTTCTCTTCACGAGCTAAGATACAGATCGATTCTTCCTCATAAGTCATATCAAATCAGATTTCAATTTAAGATGGGGCAATCACATGTGACGGATCAGAACGGTCTCTACGGAGCATCGAAACATGGAATACATTGTGTATCTTTTCAAGCTCAGATGGCAATTAGAATTTGTATGCAACTGGCCCAACACGCTCGATAATCTCATAAGGTCCTATGAACCTCGGACTTAACTTGCCTTTACGTTCGAATCGGAGTGCTTTCATCCACAGAGATACTTTCAAAAACACTTTGTCTCCAATCTCGAATTCAATATCTTTTCTTTTCAAATCTGCATAAGACTTCTGACGATCAGATGCTGTTTTCAAACTATTACGAATTATTTTCACTAAGCTCGGTCCAATACAGAGGTGTACGACATTTACGTTCGTACAAAGCTTCATGTGGTGCCATTTTAATGCTCAACTAAAAAATATTATTATAAGCAAATTCAATTAGTGGTAAGTACTGTTCCCACATACCGTCAAACTCAAGAATGCAACATCTCAACATATCCTCAAGAATCTAAATGATCCGCTCGAATTGACCATCCATTTGTGGATGAAAAGCTGTATTGAAATGTAGTTTTGTGCCTAAAGCTTCTTGCAATTTCTTCTAGAATCTTGATGTAAATTCGGATCTCTATCTGATACAATGGATAGTGGCACCCCGTGCAATTTTGCAATCTCAAAAATATAAAGCTCAGCTAATCTATCAAATGAATAATCGGATTGTACCGGAATAAAGTGGGCAGATTTTGTCAATCGATCAACTACAACCCAAATCACATCTTTCTTTCTCGGAGTCAGAGGCAATCCCAAAACAAAGTCCATTATTACTTTATCCCATTTTCACTCGGGAATCAAAATCGGTTGTAACAAACCAGATGGATGTTCAGCTTTAACTTGCTGACAGACCAAACATTTTGAAACATAGTCAGAAATATATCGTTTCATACCTGACCACCAATAGTGTTGCTTCAAGTCATGATACATTTTAGTGCTTCCAAGATGAATAGATAGACGGTTGTTATGTGCTTCACTCAAAATGAGCTGTAACAACTCGGGGTTTTTTGGAACACAGATTCGATCTTGAAATCTCAAGCAATTATCATTATCAATTTGAAATTCAGAATCAGAATTGAATCACACTGAGCTCGTTTTGCTAGCAATTCATTATCAATCTTCTGAGCATCACAAATTTGTTGTATACATTTATAGAACTTTTTAGCATACACACTCTATCTCAAAATAACAAATAATTATCGATACCACATCTGAGATTCTAAATCAGAAATCAATTTATATTGAACTCCTTTTAACTTATAGTTTGCTGACACACTTCTGAATTTCACGACTTCATTAAATAAACATTTATTTAACTTCTAATTCAACTAATAACTGTTAATTACTTGATAAAATCAATCACATATTCATTGCCAAATCAAAATATTCAAAACCATAATCATCTTCCTCAGACAAGAATCACTTATAGGCTCAAAAGTTTTTTTTCTTGACAATTAAAGCTAACCTTGTTGTGCCAAGTTTAGATCTTTCATTCATTAACACAAGGACGAAGATCGTAATCTCTTTATAGAACTCAGACTAAACCAAAAGTGATAATTCGATCGAATTTATTTTCATGTAGAAGAAAACTTCAACAATCAAACTAACTTTAATTTATCACCATATTTCCTAGATAAAATCGTTCCTATAGATATAATTCAGTATCAACTCTTTAAGAATACGAATTCTTCTTCCAGACTATCCCTCAATTCACACATGTACATTCAAAATTTGTTTCCAATCAGATAGATAGATTCAATCACATACAACCCATTCAAATCATCTAACTCAATCCGAACTATTTCATCATTCTGACATATCAAATCAATAGTCTTTCTTTTACAATTTACAAGAATAGCATATAGTATCAACCAATCCATACCCAAAATTATATCAAACTCATCATATGGCAATAGCATCAGATCAGTAGGAAAATAGATATATCGAAACGTTAACGAAAAGTTCTTGCATATATTGTCAACTAGAACACTTTTACTTAGGGGTTTCAATATTTTTTTACAACAAACTCAGTAGACTCTACAAGCAAAGTCTTATTGATTACTAGGTTCATGTGTGTATATATATATATATATATATCAATGCAATCACAAAGGTGTTATAAAGAGTAAACATACCCGTAATAATATATGAAGATGAATCTTCCTGACAAGCTCGAATAGCATACGCTCTAGTTGGCTCTCTAAATTCAAATTTTGCAACAGTATCCCTCATAGACCTATGACTACCACTGACATTTCTTGTATTTCGGGAAGGTCTATCTCTCTCTGGGACGTTATCGAATCTCGGATTCTGAGTAGTCTCTTGTTCAACAGACTCTGGGCAGTCTCGAATAAAATGATCTAACGATCCACATCTGAAGCAAGCTTGATTATTCATTTTATAATTCCTCGGATGTCTTTAACCGCAACACTTACACTCGAGTCACTCGGATCTGAAATTTCCAACATTTGCCATCTTTGGGCAGTCTCGAATGAAGTGATTTTGTGATCCACATTTATAACAAACTCTATTGTTATACTTGCCCCAATATTTTCCCACATGTCTTCTTCCATACTATCTACACTCAGGTTTGTTGCTTTTAGTACTTTCATCATTTGATTCAATTGGAGCTTGAGTTCTCAGACCAACACTTGGTCTCACACGATCTCTACTCATATGTCCAAATGAAGCATTTGATCGATTACTTGCATCTCTATATTTCTTCGTCAAAGGTTTAGAAAACTTACTCATCGATCTTTTTCTTTCATTACGAGTTTCAGAATTGGCTTTCTCGGTATTATCATCATTAGTAGCCCTAAACTCTCCAGCCCCATACTTAAGGATTTTGTCTACCGGAGGCTTATTCAACAGATTCATATTCATAGTTAGAGTAACAACTGAAGTCTGAGGGGGATTAGACGGGGGCGGAGATTGTGAAACAGTCAGATTATTTCTCATAAATTGAGTGAACCATTCACTCATCATCTGGAAGAAAGCTTGTTTAGCTTCTCCCTCTTGACCGCTCATAGCCGATCTCAAATTAGATGGCGTCATCCTTTGCGGGGGAGCAGGCGTATTACTTTCTACGTCATCAGCTACAGCTCTTTCGAGATCTATTACTATATAAAAATCACATTTTCACGTCAAGATTCATCACACTATCACAATTCGGATATATGGTATGTATAGCTAGACCCTGACACGCTACATTAGTCCAAGAATCGACTAAACCGTAGCTCTGATACTAAACAAATGTAACACCCCTAACCCGTATCCGTCACTCGAATAGGGTTAAAGGCAATACCAGACAGATCAAAAACTTTTACAGATGTTTTATAATACAAATCATCATTCACAATCAAGTGTCCATTTTTATAGGTCAACGGAATCTTAATCATGCTTCAGAATTGGGTCGGGACTGAACCAAACACATATGAAAGTTCTTAGAAATTTAAAACTTTTCTATACTACAGAGGTCACATGCCCGTGTGGGCAGGCCATGTGCCTCCCACGGCTACTAGACACAGCCATGTGTCTCGGCTGTGCCAAATTAGAAAAAGTATACTGACTAACCCACACGGCCACTAGACACGCCCGTGCACCATGGCCATGTGCTCATAAGATATATACTGAATAAATCACACGGCTACCAGGCACGTCCGTGTGCCAAGGCCGTGCACCCTTAGGTTAGCTACTGACTTAATCCCATGGTCAGCAAGCACGCCCGTGTGCCACGACCATGTAGGCAAAATAGGCCATTTGCAAGGCCAAAGTGCCACCCTTACTTGGGTCATACTTACAAGCAATGTACCAATCCATTTCATGTACAAATATCAACCAAAAACATATCAAATGATCAACAATTCTCCACATTCAATCTCATTTCTAATCATGTCAACTTGCACAACTAAATCACATATATCTATAAGCATGGTTTAACCACATTTACTCCTCATAAAACATTCTTTTGATCAAACATGCATACTCATAGTGCATTCATATACTTACCATAGTTTGACCATTTCATTTACTATCAAACCATACCAAACTTGCATCATGAATCATTTATACTCAAACATAATACCAACATTTACATAGCCACATCACATGGCTATTTACACATCTCAAGCATAACACAAATTGACTAGCCTATACATGCCATATCTAGCTATATTTACATTACAAAAGTACCAAAAAGAGTTTGAGTAGTGTGATGACAATCTTCGACGGTCCCTGAGCCTTCAGTAGTTTCGACGGTCTATAAAATAGAGAAAACACACACAGAGTAAGCTTTCAAAAGCTTTGTAAACCATATACAAATAAACTTAGCATATGACTATTCAAGACATATAATCAATATAAGTTAACTAATAGCTCAATTGCATAATCATAATTCTTCTTGGCACATTTTCTTAGGCTATTCATCTTTCAATCTTGCATATCACTACATACTTTATCAACTCATAGCTTTTCTATTCATATAACACACTTACATTCTCATATTCAATTACATAATTCACCAAGGTATGTTAAGAAAATACTTACCTTCTTATACACACAAAGTGTACTTATCAAACATACTTGAAACAAACGTACAATTCACATATATATTCATTTATCGGACTTGCCCATTGAACCGTTCAGAATCTAATAGGATACGTAAAGTGCCTAGAATAGTCATTCAATGCCAACATCCCAGACGTGGTCTTAAATGTAATCAGATATCGATGCCATTTTCCTAAACAGTGTCTTACACAAATTAATACTATGGCAATGTCCCGGACATGGTCTTACACGTAATCAAATATCGATGCCATTGTCCCAAACAGGGTCTTACACGAATTAATACGATGCCAATGTCCTGGACATGGTCTTACACGTAATCAAATATTGATGCCACTATCCTAGATAGGGTCTTACATGAATTAATACGATGCCAATGTCCCGAACATGGTCTTACACGTAATCAAATATCGATGCCACTGTCCCAGACAGGGTTTTACACGAATTAATATGATGCCAATGTCCTGGACATGGTCTTACACATAATCAAATATCGATGCCACTGTCTCAAATAGGGTCTTACACGAATTAATACGATGCCAATGTCTCAGACATGGTCTTACACGTTATCAAATATCGATGCCACTGTCCCAGACAGGGTCTTACACGAATTAATACAATGCCAATGTCTCAGATATGGTCTTATACGTAATCAAATATCGATGCCACTGTCCCAGACAGGGTCTTACACGAAATCTCAAATCAATGCCAACGTCCCAGACGTGGTCTTACATGATATCACATAACAGACACCTTTGTCATTTACCCCTCATAAAACATTCTTTTGATCAAACATGCATACTCATAGTACATTCATATACTTACCATAGTTTGACCATTTCATTTACTATCAAACCATACCAACCTTGCATCATGAATCATTTATACTCAAACATAATACCAACATTTACATAGCCATATCACTTGGCTATTTACACATCTCAAGCATAACACAAATTGACTAGCCTATACATGCCATATCTAGCTATATTTACATTACAAAAGTACAAAAAAGAGTTTGAGTAGTGTGATAACGATCCTCGACGGTTCTCGAGCCTTCAATAGCTTCGACAGTCTATAAAACGGAGAAAACACACACAGAGTAAGCTTTCAAAAGCTTAGTAAGCCATACACAAATAAACTTAGCATATAAATATTCAAGACATATAATCAATATAAGTTCACTAATAGCTCAATTGCATAATCATAATTCTTCTTGGCACATTTTCTTAGGCTATTCTTCTTTCAATCTTGCATATCACTACATGCTTTATCAACTCATAGCTTTTCTATTCATATAACACACTTATATTCTCATATTCAATTACATAATTCACCAAGGTAAGTTTAAGAAAATACTTACCTTCTTATACACACAAAGTGTACTTATCAAACGTACCTAAAACAAATGTACAATTTACATATTCATTCATTTATTGGACTTGCCCATTGAATCGTTCGGAATCTAATAGGACAAGCAGAGTGCCCGGAATAGTTATACAATGCCAATGTCCTAGACGTGGTCTTCAAGGTAATCAGATATCGATGCCACTGTCCTAGACAAGGTCTTACACGAACTAATACGATGTCCCAGACATGGTCTTACACGTAATCAAATATTGATGCCACTTCCCAGACAAGGTCTTACACAAATTAATACGATGCCAATGTCCTAACATGGCCTTACATCTAATCAAATATCGATGCCACTGTCCCAAACAGGGTCTTACACGAATTAATACAATGTCAATGTCCAAGACATGGTCTTATACGTAATCAAATATCGATGCGACCGTCCCAGATAGGGTGTTACATAAATTAATACGATGCTAATTTCCCGGACATGGTCTTATACGTAAGCAAATATCGATGCCACTATCCCAGACAGGGTCTTACACGAATTAATACGATGCCAATGTCCTAGACATGGTCTTACACGTAATCAAATATTGATGCCACTATGCCAAACAGGGTCTTACACGAATTAATACGATGCTAATGTCCCAGACATTGTCTTACACGTAATCAAATATCGATGCTACTGTCCCAGACAGGGTCTTACACGAAATCTCAAATCAATGCCAATGTCCAAAATGTGGTCTTACATGATATCACATAACAGACACCTATGTCATGATATAGACTACTCTATCTATTCTTAGGTTCAAACGAAAATTCTCGAATATTGTTACTATGTCGATTCTATCTCAAAATTCTTGAATACATCATCTCATATACATTCATCATTATCAATAGTCATAAGAACATGCATAATTCAATACAAATACATTTATTTGTATATTAACTTACCTCGAATTCGGATATTCGTTCGGACTCGATTATTCTACTATCTTCGCTTTCCTGCGATCTAAGTCCTTTTTCTTTGGTTCTTGATCTATGCATATTCAAATTTAACCCTTTTATTCATTAGCTTATTCAATTCAATCCAAAAATATACATTTAGGGCTATTAGCAACTTAACACTCACATTTGCAGATTTTATCAATTTAGTCTATTTTTCACAAAACATCAAATATACAATATCACCATATATCCATGCTTAGTCGAATGCTCATGTATCTCATATAAGTCCAAACATTTCATCAAATTCACAATTTAGTCCTTCAAATAATCATTTTTACAATTTAGCCCTAATTAGCTAAATTCATCAAATATTCAAGAACAACATATGTTCATTAAACACATATTTTTCATATTTCATTATAAAACATCACAAATCACATAAGTTCATCAAAGTCTCATTTCAAGAACATCATCAATTCTCAAAATTAAGATATGTGTTTTGAAGTATACGGAGCAACGATTGCACAAACATAGAAATTATCGAAAACCGAAGTTAAAACATACCTTAATCAAGCTCAAAATCAACAAAAACCTAGCTTTCTTTTTCTTTTCTTCTTTTCTTTGAATATTCGACCAAAGATGATGAATATGGCCATTATCATGCTTTTTGCTATTTTAAATTTATGACTTAATTATACATTTCCCATTTTATCCTTTTATTAAACATTTAAGACAAATAAACTATAAGGTTGTTTTGTCATTTAGCCTTCCACTATCTTTTAATTGGTTTAATTGCCACATAAGACCTCCCCACTTGAAAGCCATCTCAAATATGTGCTTAAACAAATAGCATGCTAGTTTTGCATTTAATACAATTTAATCTTTTTATCAAATTGAACATACAGACGGACAAATTAACTTACGAAAATTTAACACATGCTTAATCACATATCAACGGCACAGAAACTAATATTAAAGTATTTTTTAGACTCAAATTTGTGGTCCCAAAACCACTGTTCCGACTAGGGTCTAAACCAGACTGTTAGAAGTTCGATTGAGTAAGTTATGATGTTAAGATTTTAATAATATCTATGCTAAGCTTGATTATGAATTCACAATGACATTTATGTTAATTTACTTAATGTTAAATATATTTTAAAGTGTGTTTATAATGCCTATTATTTGCATAGGAACTTACTAAGCTTTAAAGCTTACTCCCTTTTTTTCCCTTGTCTTATAGTGCCCCCAAGCCAGCTTGGGGATCGAAGACAGACAGAGATCCATTCACACTATCAAATTATCATTTTGGGTAGCTATGATTACCTTATTTTGAGTTATGGCATGTATAGGGACCTGGTCTTTTTGTTATGTGTCATAGTTGATTTGGCCAAAAGTGTTGGCTTATGTTAGTTGATAATTTATTTTGTAAATGGCCATTGAAATTGGCTAATATTGGTTAAGTATATATGCATATGATGATGTCTTTCATGGATGTGGATTTTTCATGGTTTGAGATGATAAGTTTGAGATGTTGTATGTGATAGAAAATAGCATGTGAATGATATATTGATATCTTATTTGTGGTTGAATTGGTTGTATGAATATACTTGGATTGGTGCTATGTTTTGTTGTGTAGGTTGGTGCATGGAAGGGTGGAAAAAAGGCTTGGTAAATAGCCTTATATTTGTCCACACGAGTATACACACGGGCATGTGTCTAGGTCATATGCGACACACGGTCTGGCCAACAGGCATGTGTTTCGGCCATGTGTCCCCTGCACCTTAATTGGTGCAAAACAGAATGCTCATTAATGAGCACAGAGTAGAGACACGGGCGTGCGTCTCAGCCATATAGATGGCATAGCCTTGAACACGGGCGTGTGCCCTGGCCATGTGAATTCTGCACCCATTTTATGAAAAATTATGAAAATTTAATCAATCACACGGCCTAAGCATACGGGCACGTGACTTGGCTGTGTGACCTCATTTTGATGATGACGTCATAAACAGAATGCTCCCTAATTTGAACACAGCCTAAAGCACGGGCGTGTCATAGGGTCACACGGGCGTGTCTCGAACCCACAAGGGCATGTGACCCCTTTTTCATGAAATATTTTCTAAGTTCTCCAAAAGTTCTGAAAGTTCTCGGTTTAGTCCTGAACCACTTCCGATGCATGTTTTGGGCCTCGTAGGCTCGTAATAAGAATGATATGAATGTTTTTAAAAGTTTTAAATTTGAGTGGAAATTCTTGTCTCAATTTTGAATGTTTGCTTGTGAATAAGTCCGATAATGCCTTGTACCCTATTCCGGCGTTAGATACGGGTAATGGGTGTTACATAATCCATATCGAGTCCAACTTCAAGTACTTCCTGAACTTTTAACTCAGTATTTTATAATCCGATCCAACCCAATATTTGTTTTTCGATTTCGTAAAATAAACATCTCAATTAATTAAACCAAATAAATAGTCTTCTCAAACTAATTCTAATTTCGTTTAAATCATGACGCCATTATCGAAAAAGAATGCATGAGAAAATATATTTAATATTTCTACATTCAATGGGTTTACTATGGCCAAATAATTTATTTCCATTTTTTAACTTCATTTTATTCAAAAAACATAAATTCATTTCTAGGTCATTGTAACAACTCGTTTTCAATGAAATCGGATTAGTGGTTTTAGGACCACAAATCCGAGTCAAAAGAAAATTTATTTAAAAAATTGCATGGTCTACATTATGATAGGAAAGATGTATGAAAATTTTGATAAGAAAATTTTAGCGATTTCATGTTTAATTATGGAATGGACCAAATTGCATCAAATGTAAAAGTTGAATTCTAGTTGCTAGAAGGATTACATAGCTATGGAATTCAAAATTTGAGGTCCTTATATGGTAATTAGACAATTAAGAAGGGTTAGTAGATATTTTTGATGATTCATCCATGGAAAATTTGAAAAAAAAAGGACTAAATTGGAAATTAAAATAAATAAAAGATGATAAATAAAATATATATCAAATATCATCATTTTAAATCATCTTCTTCCCTAAATTCTATGGAAACCCTAGGAGAGGGAAAGAAAATCAAGCAAGCCTAATTGGGTAAGTAATCTTGTCCCGTTTTTAGTAATTTTTATATTTTTGAGATCGAAATAACTTAATCTATCTTTTTTGGGGATCAATTTGCAAAGTTATCAAAGTTTTAAAATTTTTCCATGGATGAATATGCTGAAATTTTGAAATTTTTGGTAGAAATTGAAAGGTTGTTGATAGATAAACAACTTTTGTAAAGGAAATTTCCATGAAATTATGATTTAGGGACTAAATTGTAAAGATGTAAAATTCATGTAAAATTTTTTATTTTTATGAAATATATGTGCTGTAAATGTTATATGTACGAATTGATTAGGCTTGGAATAAGGATTAAATTGCATGAATTTTATTTTCCAAGCCTAGGGACGAAATTAAAATTAATCAAAAGTATAGGGAAAAATAGTAATTTTGCCTAATATGTGAATTGAATGAAATTGAATGTGAATTTTATCAAATTAATGTTAAATTCATTTATATAAATCTGGATAACTCAAACACGAAGTTAGATCGAGGAAAAGAAAAAGTGTCGGATTAGTATATTTTCGTATACGAATAAGTGACTAAGTAAGTTCGTGTAACTAAATTATGTATATTAATATGTTTGAATTGAATGTTATGATTATGAAATGTATGATTGTCATGTATAAACATAAATCACATATTCGATAATGTTTGACAAGTGCTAAGTTTGAATAAAAGAAATTCGATGGATACAGGATTTCCCGTATTTAGTTATGGTCCTGCATATGTTGCGGACATACCATAGCTCTTACGAGCATCCTGTTATTAGTCCTCTCGAGCTTCCTGTTATATGGTTCCTGCGAGCATCTTGATCGGTAGTAATCTTGCATGTGTCGCGAACTATTGCAGCTCTTTGTGAGCATCCTGTTATACGATTGGTTGTGATCATGCATATATGGCGAACACAAATGTAGCTCTTTATGAGCGTCTTGATATAGGCTCTTTATAAGCTTCCTGACATGGCTCTCTTGAACTTCCTGTTTTATAGCTATCTGGAGCTCCCTGATAATAAATCTTCAGAGTTACCTGTTAAGCTCAATAAGCTTCATGTTTTAAACTCTTATGAGTTTCATGTTAAAGCCCAGATATGTTTCCTGTTACATGGCTCACATGAGCATCCTGTTATATGGCTCGAGAGAGTGCTTCCTGATTATGCGCCCTAATGGGTACCCCTGAATATGAGTTGATAAATTACAGTTTTGTACATTTCAAGCGTACTACATGTGTATCCATCAATATTTCAAATAAATTCAACGGGAAGAGTTCTGACATGGTTAGTGAACTTAAGATGATTGAGTATGGAATTGTACATGTTATATGAAAAGCACATGTTTATGAAAGTTATTATATGATGAGCTCATCGTTGAATTTTGATATTTACATGATATACATGACTAACAAGCTTCTTGAGATCATATGTGTTTAGGCAAATTGTCATAATGAATTGGATACATGTTTGCGTACTTATTTTGAATGTACATGATTGGTAAGTTAAATTCCTGTTATATGAACTTACTAAGCATTTGAGATGCTTACTTGGTTTTCTTTTCTCTGTTTTATAGTGCTCAGAAGCTCGTAAAGGTTGGATTTGGTCAGAGCACCATCACACTATCCTTCAGCTTGTTCTGGTATAAATAGCAAACTTAATTTTGTATAATGGTGTGTATAAGATAACTTGGCCAATTTTGGTATGTAAATGGTTGTTTGTAATCGAGCCATTGGAATGGCTAGTGATGGTATTTTGGTGAATATGTATATGAGGTTATAGTATGGTTAATATATGTATGCTTGATATGGTTAGATTGCAGGATGGTAAACACATATATGTCATTAAAAAGGTAAGTTTGAATACATGTGATGATATATCAAGTATAATGTTAATATTGGCTTGGTTTTAATGTCTTGAATTGATTGGTATATGTATGCAAGTATAAATGTAGGTTGAAGAAAATTTGGGTCAGAAAAGTGGCCATGAAAATGGCCTATTTTCATCCACACGGGTAGACACACGGGCATGTGTCTCAATCGTGTGTGACACACGGCCATGTGCACAGGCGTGTGGTTTGGCCGTGTGTCCCTTGTATCTTAAAAATTTAGAAACAGAATGCTTCAATTTTCACACGGGCAGAGACACAAGTTTGTATCTCAGCCATGTGTGACACACGGCCTAGCACACGGGCGTGTGTCTTAGCCGTGTGACTCCTGCACCTGATTTTTGAAAATTAAATTGTCCACACAGTCTAGCACACGAGCGTGTGGTTGGCCGTGTGACTCAAGTCAGAGAGTTACACGAGTACGGACACGGGCTGGGACACGACCGTGTGCCTCTCATCGGATGCCCACATGGTATGAGACATGGGCGTGTCATTTGGCTATGTGAGCCACACGGCCTACCCACACGGGCATGTGTCCTCTACATCTAGGAAAATTTTTGAAATTCGTAAAAAATTCTTTGAGTTTTCGATTTAGTCCCGACTAGTTTTTAATATATAAATAGGACCGCGAGGGTCTATTAAGGGAAAACATTACTTAATTATGATTGGTTTCAGATATGAATAGTAAATGATATAAATGAACTGTATATATTTGTAAACTCTGATAATGCTTTGAAACCCTATTTCGGTGACGGATATGGGTTAGGGGTGTTACAGTCATTTTCATTTTGGAGAAAGCCACATACATTTCCAAATGATTCCATTTCTTCATTTTCATTTTCATTTTGGGGAAAACCATAATCATTTTCAAATGTTTCACATTTCTCCATTTCTATCAATTTTTGTTCATTTGATTCAACATGCAATTCATTTCTGGTTTCAACGAGCTAGCAAAGGGACCGATTGGACATATGTAATTAGGGCCCAAATGATTTATAATTAAGTTCCAACCTTTTTTTAATTAATTATAAATTCATGTAGTCACGAAGTCTTTCCACTATAGTATTGTGATTGAGCTCTCCTCAATGACATACCATTACAAAAACAACTCGATCAATGCTCATCCAATGTCCTTGTCATAAGTGTGTTATCCTCATAGGATAACCTTAATCTCTTTGGGATAAATGTGCTTTCCCAATATGATCCTATTTTATCTTAGAGTAACCATTACATCTTCTTTCATGAAAATTCAGTTAGTATCAAATAGTAATTAAGTCATTCATCATAAAGACGAACGACCCATGGCCATGTTTACTTTTCATCAACCATGTAATACTAATGAGAGGATATCATTTACCCATGTTTTGGGTTAGGAATTCCACTATTTTGAAATACACTACATATTACAGAAGTCGTATACCCAACAAACCAGCTTTTGGTTCATTATCTATTTAAACTCAGGCTTTCACTTACATCAAAGTATACGAGTCATACATACATAGTTCTTCATATACTCAAGATTTACGTATGCCACACAATGAATGTCAAAAGTGAATAAATCCAGAAACGAATTCAGGATCTATTCTTCTTGGGTCTTTCCGATATACTATCAATCCAAGTCAATCACATCTATGTCTCTATCTTCTGAGAGTCATCCGCTCCGATGCCTAAGATAAAGCATCTCCCTAATTGGACTTGAGAGACAACATATTAGTCTTTAATTGGTTTGCTCAGTTTCAATTAGATTAAGAACATGTTTAGGTTTGTCTACTAATACAAGTTATCTTTCCGTTTTATGGTTCGACCATGAAATACTGCTTAATATTAGTTTAAAAATTAGACAGCCAATGAGCAAACATTTGCTTCTATTTTGTTTTGCATGAAAAAGCATATGAGGACAATTATATAAAGAATATTAATGTAATCCATGAATTATTTTATAACCAGTCTGTTTGAAAAAAATTACAAGTGTATATAGACAAAAATACTACACTTAGGGCATCAGTTCCAACAAAAACAAATTCCTAAGGTTTGTCCTCAGATATGATCTTTGCCTACATCCACTATTCCATCAAACACTATCATCTCCCTTATGATACTTTTTACCAATGTATTTTATCCTTATGTTGTTTCGTTGTGTTTCTATCAAACACTATCAATGTGTTTATCCCTTATAGTGTCATAGTTTTTCCATTCCTCATATCCAGTCTTCCATAGTGAAGTTAGCAGTGTAACTCTACTTGACACTTATTCACACTATGTACCTATAGTTATTTAGGACAAAAGCATAGACAGATATTGATTTCTTTAAATCCCTACACGTTTGGAAGTTAGAATCAGTATATTCGATAGGAATAAGATCTCCTCCGAAGTACACAAGCATATAATCCCTCGTTCTCCATAAATACTTGGGTATATGCTTAATTGCTTGATAGTGTATTGGTCCTAGATTGGCCTTATATCAACTCACGAATCCCACTATGAAATAGATATTTGGATGTGTGCATAACATAGCATACATGAGACTTCTTATTGTAGAAGCATAATGAACCTTTCTCATATTTTCTCTTTCTTCCACTGTCTTGGGACAATCCTTCAAAAAAAAGATAAAATCCCAATCTAGAAGGTTAATTTCCTTTCTTTGAATCAGTATAACGTTCTAATATATTGTCTATGTATGAAACTTGCGATAGTGCTATCACTTTGTTCTTTCAATCCCTTAGGATTCGAATTCCTAGAACAAAATTAGCTTCTCCCAAGTCCTTCATGCTAAACTGTTGGGCTAACCAAAGTTTAGCAATGAAAATGTCCCAACTTCATACCCAATGAGTATAATATCATAAAAAAATAGAACATGAAAGACCACATTTCCATCCCTTATACTTTTATAAACATAAGGTTCATATACATTTGCTCAAATCCAAAAGTCTTGATCAGTTGATCAAATCTTTGATTTTATGAGTGGGATGCTTGCTTAAGTCCATATATGGATCTAGCAATTTGCAAAATTTATGTTTGTTTCCTTTAGCTATATATCCGGTGGATTTCATCATATAGATGATCTCTTTAAGATAGCAATTCAAGAATGCTGACATGACACCTGTTTCCCAGAACGCGTAACCAAGAGACATCGTAATGAATAGCAATATGCTTGTAGCGCCCCAAACATATCCCCCTGTGGAGGCTCCAAGATTGGCACGTTACAGCCAAAAGAAAATATCTTCATTTTGGAAATACATTGGGAAGAGACTCGAGTTTCATTTGTTCAACTATATATGCATAAGGTAATAATATAAACATTGACAATTAGTGGGCCAAAATATTTCAAATTATGAAAGTTTAACCAAAAACAACTAATGAACACTATAATTGGGTGCATATGAGGGGTTAGTTATAAAATAACAGTTCATAAAAACATAGTAAATCGGTGAATTTGACCCCCTTCATGTTTGTCATGCATAATACTGAACATCAGAATTTTCACAGCAAAAAGTATCCTCTAGCAGAATCCTTTAAGTCTTCCTACTCCTTGGGTGATCTTGAGAAGGAAAGATAAATGGAGTAAGCTCACAGAACTTAGTGAGTTCCAAGGCAGAGACCAAACAAATCGACCCTTCCTCCTTAGATAACTATGTGTCAGACAAACAAATAGGCCCTTCCTACTCAGTGGTAAACACAATTCACCCATTGGCAAAGACAAAACTTGCATAGATTCATAATAGACTAAGTTTTTTAGCACATACAAGGCGTCCATACATTCATGTAGACAACCATCTTTGTGTTAGCCAAACCTGGGTCCACTTTCAAAGAGCAATGATTCCTTTCATTTCCTTTTCCATACTAGCCAATCTGGTTTGCAATGTACCTGCCTTACCAGAGGCTACATAACCATTATTCATGTATCGTGATCTGCCAATTCAATATATTTTGCATCGAAGGCAACGTTATGAATTCATTATAGAGTCATTTTTATGTACCACGATCTACCAATTAAATGGATATTCCATTGAAGGAAACGCCATGAATTCATTATAGGGTCATGTTTTATGTACCACGATCTACCAATTAAATGGATATTCCATTGAAGGCAACACCATGAATTCATTACAGAGTCATGTTTCATGTACCTCGATCTGTCAGTTTAATAGATATTCCATCAAAGGCAATGCCATGAATCCTTTTCTTTATTTTGACCATATGGTTCCTTTTTCAGAGTGAAAGGTGTAATGACTCAACATAGAGTAAGGTTCTTGATTGCTTTCACAAACATGAAAGACTAGACTTTTCACCGAACAGGTGAACTTACCTTGAACCAGACATGCACTAGGCTCACCTTAACATGGACTTCCCAAGGGCGTACTCATAGTCCTCATGCACTTAGCGAGTTCTTAACATTTGATTTGCTTAGATTTTATTCTATAAACATGTTTCTATAAAGAGTACTCAAATACCCTAGATTATGTCAGGCGAGATGTTATAATGCAAATTAACTTGAGCATGACAACTAGAGAAAAGGTTTCATCATAATTGATACATTCTTTCTGAGTATAACATTTTGCTTCAAGTTTGACCTTGTAAGTTTTCACTTTTCCATCCACATTTCTTTTCTTCTTGTAGATTCACTTACACCCTATGAGTTTTATCCCTTTCGGTAAGTTTATAAGTTCTCACATTGAGTTGGAATCCATAGAATCCATCTCAGCTTTCATAGTTATTTCCTAGAGCTTGGAATCAACACTTTGCATCGCTTCATCATATGTGAGTGGGTCATTATCTTCCTATTCGGTAGACTCAATGTTTAAAACACTTCTGGCAAATTAGAAGAACTCAAGCCTGCTAGAGATCCTCCCACTGCAACATAGCACCCTATGATGCTAATCGTTTGTAGGTCTATTATTAGGAGTTGGTTTTGAAACCGTTTCCATAAGACTTTGTGTATTTCCTGAAAGTTTCTCGAGTATTTTTTATTTTGAAGTTTGAATTAATTCATATAACTTTCCTCAAGGAAAGTAGCTTAAATTGACACTATCACTATTTACTCTTTCAGATTATAAAACAAGTCACCCTTACAATAAAATTGATCAATTTTAAAATATATATAATTTAATCCGTTTATAATTTAATTATATTTAATTAACTCGTTACACAAATTTAATAAAAATTTATATATAATACAGGAAAAATAAACATATTATAAATACACAAATATAAAATTTTTACATAACAAGTTTATATAAATAATATCATATTTAAAATAAGAGTATTGCATTAAAAGTAATGTAAATTACATTAAACCGTTTTTAACGTTTGAATACATCTGATGGTCTTTATAAAATTTAATCCAATATGAAATAAATTTACCGAGTAATCCAACAGTTTGATTGAAATGGTAGGTGGTGGTGAAACCCCCAACATATGCAATGTTTAGAGCAGTTTGGCATTTCTCCAGATCAATGGAAACAAAACACCATTCTATGATGGTTTACCTGCTTTCAAAATGAGGACCATTTGCATTGTTCTATATGAAACGGAAAGGAAGCAAATTTTATCATCTTATATATTAACTTTTTCCCCACATATTTCAGTAATAAACACAACTAATGTTTCAAAAATATTGTGCTTTTTATATATTTTTAATATTTAAGTCAATAATAAATTAATTCAATAGGTAATATTTAATCACTTTCATCACTTATTTTTAATAAAGAGAAAGAAAAATTCTTACTTATTTTGTACAAGAATTATTACTCATATTTATGGTTTCAAGTTTAAATTTGTATTAATTATTCTTTGTTTTATGTCTAACTATTGCAATACATATAAATAAGTTCTTTTCTTATGTTATTTCACTAGTAGCCAAATGAGGCACGATAACATTTTATGTTTCATCCTTTGTTAATTTGTTTTAGGTTAATTTGTTTTAGGATTAATGTAATTTTGGCCATAAATTTGACAATCATTTCTACTTTGATACATATATTTTATTGTTCACTTATTTGAATTTGGTAGCTTTTGTCTTTCATTTTCATCCACGAATTTGGATTCTGTAAAAGTGTGATGATATAGCATTTTAAAATTATGTCACAACATCATCGGAAACTTAATATATATATATATATATATATTTAATTTTTGATTTTATATATTACATATTCTTTTTAAATTTTTAGGTGATGACATGACACAATTACAAAGTGTCACATCATCATACTTTTAGAGAATTAAAATTCAAGTGTCAAAGTAGACCTAATTATCAAGTACCAAAGTAGATCTAACTACATAAAGTGAACCAAAAAGTATATGTATTATAGTGAACTTAGTTGTTAAATTTAGGGAATGAAAATTGCATTTTACAATTTATTTTATATTCATTTTTTTTCTAATAAAATGATGATTTTTACATATGTCATAAATGTCATGTTTTTTTTTAAAGCTTTTTTTTCCCTTTATATTTGTTTTATTGTCTATGTTTGGAGTTCATAGCTATCCCTCTCAACAATGCTGCCATCAAAGTTTGAATGTGCGTCTCCCCTTGAAATGCAATGTGCCTATTATAAACTCATGAAAGAATCAATTTATTCATCAAAGTTAACTATACACTATATCAGCCATACATTCTATAACATCAGAACTCTCAACTGATTTACAACAATATTCTAATAGAGTCTAACAGACCCTAACTAATACAGTTACTCTAACATTCCCCCTTCAATATCTAGACACAAAATGCTGGAAGCAACAACATTCATTCAATCCCAACATCGAGAAAAAGCTCCAATCGTCAATGGTTTGGTCAACACATCAACCACCTGATCACACCCAGGAACAAAATTCACACAAAGTCGATCACTCAGAACCTTTTCACGAAAAAAATGAATGTCCAACTCATTTCACTCTAGCATACAGCATAGGATTAGCAGCTAAGGAGACTGCACTAGAATTATCACACAAAATAACTAGTGTACCACTAAGCTTTAAGCCTATCTCAATCAACAGAGAACGAAACCATGTCAATTTGGATGTCGCATTTGCTAAACTTCAATATTCAGCTTCTGTAGTAGACCGGGATACAACACTCTGTTTCTTGGACATCTAACCCACAAGATTATCACCAAGATATACACAAAACTTGGAAGTAAACTTGCGATCTTCAATCGAATTAGCCCAATCCACATCACTATAACCAGTTAAACACATACTTGATGCTTGAAACAACAACCCATAATCAATTGTACCCTTAACATACTGTAAGATACATTTCACAGATGTCCAATGCACATCATGAGGTTCATGCATATTCACTCACTTTATTGAAAACAAAGGACAAATCAGGACGAGTTAAACATAAATACTGCAGACTGCCTACAACTTGGTGACAAAGAGTACCATCTGACAACGGTGATGTAACATCATAGATTAGGGGTTATGCGTTTGGAGCATAACTCAAGTGTTAGTAGGCTTTAAGGGTGTTTGGAGGTGTTTTAAGAGTTTTAGAATTCAGGTTGGAAGAAAGCTTTGGAAAATTATTGGTTTTTAAGTTAAAAAAGGGAAGCTAGGCTAAGGAAGCCTTAAGAAAATTTGTGTTGGATTCATGACACAAAGAAACCAATTGGCAAGGTGGCAAGGGATGCTACCTTGGGGCTTGGAAGGTGTGTCACATGGGGTGCCAAGGAGAGGAGGTTCGAGCTGCAGAGATTGCACTTAGGAGCTTTTATTTTTGGCATTAAAAGGGGAGCAAGGCCAGGGAGGTCTTAAGGGAAAAATCTTAGGCATGCTTGGCATAAAATAGGCCTTGGTAAAGTGGCTGCAAGGCGCCACTTAAGGGCCTGGAAATGACGCCATAAGCCTGGTGCAGGTCTGGAGTTCGAGTCTTGTTGGCAGCAATGAGGCGTGTTTTATTTTACAAGTTGGCGTTAAGGGTAAAGGAGGTCTTAAAAAGAATTGTGGGGGGATTATGACACAAAGGAGCTAGCAGCAAAGTGGCTGGTAGCGTGTGGGGGTTCCAGCAGGTCTCATGTTCAAAACTTGGGGGCAGCAAATTGGTGGTTTTCATTTTGCACATTTGCGTCAAAAAGGGAACTAGGCTAAAAAGGCTTTAAAGGAAATTCGTGAGGGATTTATGACACAAGGGTTGGCCTGGTAAAGTGGCAGCAGGGCGCTACTTAATGCTTGGGTAAGTGACGCCTCAAGCAATGGGTAGAGGGCCCAGGTTCGAGCTGCAAAGGAAGCAGGAAGGAGCTTTTATTTTTGCGTTAAGAAGGCGCCTGGCAAAAGAGGCTTTAGAAGAAATTGTAGTGAGTTTATGTCACAAAAAAATGCCTTGGCAGAGTGGCTTGGGGCGTTATTGCAGCTTGAAGTAGTGAGGGCTCAGGTTCGTGCCTCGTGGACAGCAGTAGGAGGGATTTTATTTTGCTTTTGCATCAAGGCAGGGAAGGGGAAGGTTATACGGCAATTGGACTTCTATTTGGATGAAGATTAAGCTTATTTTTATCCTATTAATATTCGGCTAAGAGTAGGATAATTGTAGTTTTATTTATTTATTTTATTATAGGATAATTATAGTTTTATTTAGATTAAATGAGATTTTATTTTATTTATTATAGTTTAATAGATAGATAAGAGATAAGGTGTTGGATTAATTATTTTATTTGTTAAGAGATAAATAGGAGTTTAAGTTGGGATTTGATAAGTGGGGAAGTGGTGGCCAATTGTTGGACTCTAGGAGCTTGAATTTTCAGTATAAATATAGTGCTAGTGTGTGCTAAATTTCCCCCTTTCAAAACCTTTCTTTTTCATCTTGGTTATTGCCGAAATTTAGTACCTCTTTTCCCATTGGTGCCATTTTTCCCTTGTGCAAAAGCCATTTGTGTTTCATCCCTCTTCTCTATTCGTTCTTGGCCAAATCTATATCCCTTTACCCCAATACTCTTCTTTTATTTTGTTAGCTGAATACCTAAGTAACCATAGCCGACTCTTCTCCAAGTCTCAAGGCCGAATCTTTGTGTTGACAAGATATAGGAGCTGTCGATTTCTCTAAAAGATCTTTCGGGATTTACTAAGTGTCGACTACAAGGAAGGAGAAATTCTTTTCCCGAAGGTACACCATAGGCCGCGTGTTCCCTAGTTATTCAGTGAGTTTCGGGATTTAAAATCCACAAGGTAAGTATCTATAGCATTTGGCCAAGGCCATGTTGAGTAAATAGATGTGTTTCATTAATATTTAAAAGTCGAAACTAATCTATTCAAGTAATCTAGTGATTGCCGATTTCAAGGAAGAAAGATACAAAGTTTTCGGTATTTGATTAGACATCAATCAGCACCAAGGTAAGTTTTAGTGTACTAATCTTACTAGGATTTGGATTTATGGCCGAATGGCTCTTTACTAAGTATTAAATGATTGATTAAATGTAGAGATTTAAGATCTAAGGCATTAGATCAAGCTTTTCGAGATTTCAGCGAATTTGTTAAGCGAATCAGGTGTGTACCCTACACTACTTTTTAATAAGATTTATGGCTAAAATTTAATATAAGTATGTGTATAAGAATGTGGATATGGCTAAGGTACCATATTATGGTACAAAGTACTTAGGTACGTTTCCTACTCCTACTAGGATTATGAATATATGTTATTTTTAACATGTGAAAAGTGAGAAGAATGTGAAATAAGAATTTGGCATTTTAATGCATGTTATGTAAGATATGGGGCATATGGGTTATATGAAAAGGGGAAGTGAATGTGGTGACCTAAGACCATGAAATCTGAATGTGGTGACCTAAGACCACGATATTTGAATGTGGTGACCTATGACCACGATATCTGAATGTGGTGACCTAAGACCACGAATTTTATAAGGGCGATGAGCACGTCGACTGTAGCGACTGCCTTTGATGGTGTGTAGCGGATGGCTATCTAGGTTTGGATTCGGGTTGCATCATTTTAATGATATAAGAATATGTACGCTCTGAAATGTCTGAATTTGTTATGACTTAGTGTTGTGGTTACCCATTGAGTCTGTTGACTCACCCCGTTGTGGGAACCTTTTTCGGTGACGATCGAGAATGGACCGGCCGGCGGAGCTTAAAGGTGGCCATGCACAGCAAGTAATTTATTCAATTTGGATTTTTATTTTATTAAGTACTTTGAATTTATTTTTTTTTTTGGGAATTATTTGATGTAATAAGGCCATAGTAGAACTACTTTACTTTGCTTTTATTTATTAAGCTTACAAACTTTTATTTATTAAAAGATTAAGTAAATTTATTTTAAAACAAAGCCCTAAACGTTTTGTCACCTAAAGTAAAGAATTTTAATAATGAAATAAACTTGTCTTTCAGCTCAAGCCCAACCCAAAACAATCTTTCTTTCAAAATACACAAGTTTTTCCTAAGTAACAAAAGAATTTGAAACGGTTTACACCGGGGAACATACCAGATCCGGTCAAGGCTCGTGGGCTGGGTTTGGGATGTTTCAGGCGACCCAACCAAGGATGTAAGAGTTGGTGAACTTACCATAGGAGTGTTCATTGGCTTGGCATTTATCATGTTAGCACGTTTTAGCAACTCAAGAGCGTATTTTTGCTGAGACACATGCATCCTATCCGGATGTCTCATCACCTCAAGCCCAAGAAAGAAACTCAACTCCCCTAAATCTTTAAGAGAAAACTAATGATCAAGACAGGAAATAACAACATTTAATTCAGCACAATCACCATATGTAACAATAATATCATCAACAAAAATAAGGAAATAAACACTTCCAGTATTCGTATGCTTGTAAAACAAGGAAGAATCAGCTCTTGGAGGCTTAAAATTCAACTGTTGTACTAAAAAATTCCTCAACTTCTCAAACCAAGCCCTTGGAGCTTGTTTAAGACCATATATGGCCTTATTCAATTTACATGCCAAAAGCTTCCCATGATCATCAACCACTTCAAACCCAATAAGCTGCTTCATGTAAATATCCTCAGCTAGGTCTCCATTTAAAAACACGTTCACGTCAACCTGTCGAATCTTCCACTTTCATGATAGAGCTAAGGCAAGAATTAGGTGCACAATATTGGCTTTGACAACTGGACTGAAAGTCTCATGATAGTCTAGTCCAGCTACTTGAGAGAATCCTTAAGTAATCAAGCGAACCTTATTACGTGCTACACTTTCATCAGAATTCTTCCTTGATCTTGAACAACCATTTGTATCCGACTAAAGATCAATTTACCGGTACTGAAACTAAATCCCATGTATGATTTCAAATTAAGGCATGAAGCTCATCATTAACAGCTTGCTTCCAATAAGGAATCACCATTGCCTCATGAATAGTTGAGGGCTCCACATCACTAACCATTACCACATACGCTTTCGATTTGTATATCCCCATTTTACTCCTTGTCATCATGGGGTGACAATTCACTGAAGTATGTCCCTGTTGCTCAACAACTGGCGCTAAAGTACCTACTAGACTTAATGAAGTGGAGCCAATAACACCATCCGAAGAAGAACCCAATGCACTAGTACCATTAGCTGAACTAGAACCAACTCTAGATTGTGCTGAAATATTTGCAGTAGGAACCTTGAACACTGGCAATGTAGTAATAGCTCTCGTGTATCGACCAGCCTCGTTGTCAGTGACAAATACTATGGAAGTAGACACTTGAGCAAACAGAAAGACATTTTCATCAAAATGAACAGGCCGAGAAATGTAAACACGTCCAAACGGATCAACACATTTATATCCCTTGTGACTGGAAGCATACCAAGAAATGTACAAAAGGCAGACCTGTATTGGAGCTTGTGCCGATTATATGGTCGGAGAAGTGGATAGAAACGACAGCCAAAAACACGAAGCTAACGATAATCAAGTTTGTGACCAAAGAGCTACATGTGTGGAGATATACCATTTAACACATTTGTTAGAAAAACATTCATGATATGCACAGCAGTAGCAAACGCATCAGCCCAATAAGAAATGGGCAAAGAAGCTTGAGCTAACAACACTAGTCCTATTTCAACAATCTGTCGATGACGATGTCCAACTAGGCCATTCTACTCAGTGGTATGCGAACACAACACACGATGAACATTTCTACATTGTTGAAGATACAAGTCAAAAGATCTAAACTTTCCACCTCCATCGATTTGAAGTTGTTTGAGTTTAACACCTAACTGTAACTTAACACATTTCTTGAAAGACATAAATACAGAAAAAGCATTGGATTTCTTTTTAAGGAAATAGATCCAAGTGTGCTAAGAGAATGAATCAAAAAAATGGCAAGTAGTATTGATAACCAGAGGAGTACCAAGGAGTTGGTCCCCATAAAGAAGCATTATACACGGAAGCAGAAGAACCAAAGGGCAATTTGTGCCCTTTCCTAAGTTCACAAGCATTACACAACGAGTAATTCTTATGTCTATATATTCTAATATTACAAGCATTCAAAACACTACTAACAATACCATGTGATGGATGACCCAATCTTCGATGCCACCTGTCAAACCTAGTATCTGACCCTTGCTGTTGAAGAGACTCTATACTAGATGTACTTACAGCATTAAAAGAATATTCAAATTTAACAGTATCAAATCGATACAGCCCATTCAATTCACTTTCACAAAGCAAAGTCTGACACGTCTTCAGATCCTTGATATAACAACAGTTAGGGAAAAACTCAAAAAAATACACCATCTTCCTTTGCAAACCTAGAAACAAACAATAAATTCTTACTAATATCAGGAACATACAATAGGTCTTTAAGCAACAAGGGACTAGATTCATTAGCCAAGACAGTTGAACCACTAACATGCGTAATAGGTATAGAGAGACCATTCCTATAATGACCTTACCTCCTCCATTGTACAAACAAACATCTGAAAGTTTCATCGAGCTCACTCGTCATGTGAGCAGTGGCACTACTGTCTGGATGCCACAGTAGATCTACAACTATAGAAGGACTAGCAAGCACAGGTGACCCAGTCGATTTCACAGTGTAACCGCCCATTAAGAAAGACAACTGAGATAAAAGACCAAATCGACGATGCACATAGTCAGAATCATAAGCAGAAGAACCACATAATTTCTGATCAACGACAGAAGGCATGTGAAACTAATGACTTAGGCCACGATGAATTGGATCCATCTCAGAAATTGAAGGCTGAATCTACCAAAGTGGCCTACATACTACTGGATTAGAAGCATAGTAAGAAGACTGCAGCCTAGATCAATGTGATCCACCATCCGCACAACACATATATATAGTAATGGGCTTTCAATCTACATGAGAAGCAGATCCAACCCAACTAGAACGCTCACTATCATCCCTCATACTAGGGTTTTCCCCTTCACCGTCGAACGCTGAATCATACCTATAGAAACATCTCCGAGCAAGATGTCCAAACTTCCTACAGATCTGACATTGAGGTCTTGCACTACCACCAGTCGCCCTCGACCTTGACCACGACAAGAAATCTGAGATCCTCGTGAAGAGCAAAACATCTCTGGTGGCAGTTGTTTGGCATACGATGGAACGTTTTATGCTGAAGCAGTCTTATTCACCACCGTAACATTTCCTGAAAATGACATTTGAGATAAATACCCTTGTAACCGAGCCTCAGCATCCAGAAGAACAGCTGTGACACCTTGTAGATCAAATGGCACTCTGCTCGCAATGATAATTGACACTACGTGATCGAACTCCGACAGTAAACCATTCAAAATAGTAGATTTTTGTTCTTCCATTGTTACCCATTGACCACACCCTAACAAGGAATCACAACGATGCTTGATTTCCGCTAAATAGGCAGACATGGACAACATATTTTTCTAAACATTATGCAACATTGATCGATAGTGCATGGCCTTAGTGGTTGAGTGATACCCAAAGATATGCATAAGAGCCTGCCACAACTCACAAGACGAACCAGAATTCCCAACTAACTAATTATGTAACGATGGATTGACACTCGAAAGAAGCCAAGTTGCAAGTGTGGAATCTTGTTGTTCATAACGCACATACAGAGGATTCTCAATAGAGACACCATCTTCATCAACGACCATTCTTGGAGGAATAGGAACCATCTCCTCTAGAAACATTTGCAAGTGGTGTGTCTTAACAATCAACAACACATGTTGTTTCCAAGCCAAGAAGTTCCCATCATCCACCAGGACGGCCACCTTCTGCAATGCAAGAGCCAAAAACTTATCTGTTACTAACTCCATCAACACCATAACTAACACAAAAACCTTTCAAAAAAATATACTTTGGTACCATATTATAAACTAATGAAAGAATCAATCTATTCATCAAAGTTAAATATACACTATATCAGTCATACATTATATAATAGTAGAACTCTCAATTGATTTACAACAATATTCTAACAGAGTCTAATAGACCCTAACTAATATAGTTACTTTAACAGTGCCTCACTATTGCACTCAACACTTGTTGATAAAATAATTTTTTTATACAATATTGAGGTAGGAGATGGAGATCACACGGTTAGAACCCATATCAAACAGGTTTCTAACAAGATCTTTAACTGCTTTTGTTTTAGATTAGTATAATTACAATTTTAGTGATTGATAAAAAATTTTGGTACAATGATTTATAATTATAAAGAAATATATCTAAATTACAAATAAAATTAATTATTATAAATAAAAATAGAATATTATTTAAACTAAAATAATTTTAGAAGGTTATACTTAGAACTTAAAAGTTAAAGTTCAAAGTGTCACCCTTAATTATTATAAATAAAGACTTCATTAGGCTAAAGAAAGGATAATTATAATCAGTCTTTTAATGTACAAAATTGGAATTTAGAAGATAATTTAAAAGCGTTACTTTTTTTATTTTTTATATCGGATATAAAAGCATTAATTTTAAATCATGTTTCTTCATTCTTCAACCGCTGTTCATTTCCCCCTTGCTAGTTTAGATATTAGAGTTTTTATTTTAAGTCATAGTTTAAAATAAATATAATGTCTTAAGTCTTTTTTCAGAATATTGAAAATGGAATTCAACAATCAATCAAATTGCTGGGCACGTTGCAGTTTTGAATAGGGTTATCTTAAATTCTTAACGGGTAAATTACACACCCAACATTCAAACTATTCAAAAAAAAAAAATCTCTGACACTTAAAAATTTTTATAATAATAAATTTAACCCTGAATTTTTATATATTACATTAATTTAGTTATAAATTTAAATAAATTAACCCTCATCATTAAAAATTATCTCAATTTAATCTTAATTCTAAAAATTTAAAAAAAACTAAAATCCATAAATATTTTTAAAAATTAATAAATTTAATATATATATATATATATATATAATAGATTGTATTTTACATAGGATAATAAGTTAATATAGTTTTTATTTATTATTTTGTTCTAACATTATACAAAGTAATTTTTTAACTACTATTTTTTTCTTTATTTAGAAAACCCTTAAACTTTCTACACTTCTCTATTTAGTGTAACAACAGAAATAAAATAGTTCAATTAATTGTCTATTCCTCGATAATGGCACCAACAATTTGACCGCTTCTCTTTTTTCGTTCTCGCGAACGAATACGGAAAGAGATATGAAGATCAACACTAGAGAATTAAAATACAATATAAAAATCACGGCTTTACTACTCATGTAACAGGTCAATTATAATATTTGTAGTGTTACAATGGAACACTGAAGTATTCCAATGATCAAACCCAAGAAAATCGTGGATTGAACAATTTTTAAAATAACGTGCGTTTAAAATAAAGAGTCTAACAAACTAACCGCAAAAAGTTATATTATGACAAGTCATGAAATCAAGATAAATTAATCTACTTTACTATCTAGCTAGCGAGGACTAAATTGTAAAGCATGAAAATTTAAGAAATTAACAATGAAATAACAAACGGTGGCTTGTTGACATTGATTTGGTTCACTAATCCTCGAATTATGGAACCAAATGCTTAAACCCCAAAATGGATCCATTTTACCTCTCGGCCTCTATTTTACCAAGTTAGACAAATTAATCTAGATTATCTTACGATATCACCGGTTAACCTAGGACTATTGAATTGGTTCCCAACAAGAACTCCTCTCGATCTCATTTGCCTAAATATTCTCTTAGGGTCGTCAATCCTAAGTTTTTAAATTCATTCAAATTAGTCCAATTTATTATGATTTGGTCGCTTATCCAAAAATCAGCTCACCACATCTCCATCAATCAACCCCCTTTAAAAGTTTAGCTACTCATGCTGAAAAAAAAGCCAACAAACATGGAAGTGAAAAGTAAAGAAGCAATGAAAGTAAAGCTTGAGAAAAAAAGTTTAAAGTTAGGATTTTTATGCAATAAAACTTAGGAGGCATGAAAAGAAGTCATTCAACAAGAAAATCTATAGCAATAAACATAAAAGGAACAAACTTTAACAGATGCAAAGTAAAAGAAAATGAAATACATTAAACTAAAGATGAAAATATCTTACAACCAAGGTACATGGACTACAAGTGAAAATAAACTTAAGCTACAGTGATAACTAACTTAGCTAACACTAAGAAAAACAAAAACAAGAAGAAAAGTTGCTGGGAAATTTAAAATCTACAAATAAAAAAATGAAAATAAGGATCTCTAGAAAAGGAGAAAGAAAAAGCTAAGAGGAAACCTAAATAAAACTAAGCCTATACTAAGGAAATGTGACCTTTTTTTCTCTCTCGGCCAAATTTTGGCTGATATAATAGCAATTTTGACCCAATTCTTGTGCCCAAAAAAACCTTGAATGGGCCTTCAATGATTGGTGCTTCGGGTAGACAAATATTATCCTTTTTGTCCTTTTTTCCCTTCATGATATCAGTATCAGAATACTAAGGAAGAGGATGTTGCAATACCTCGGACAATTTTGAACTTAGGGGACTTCTTTGAAGGTGGCTATCGTGATACCCAAAGTGGATATCGCGATACTACTAAAGGGTGGTCACCAGTCTCGGGTCTATTGGAGATATCAAGATTCCAAGGTTTGGATATTGCAATATCCTCTCCTTTAGTGTCATTCTTGCTCGGTTTCAGCCTCCAACACGTCCTTACATCACTCAACCATAAGTTAGGGCCCCTAATGGCACTATTGGCCAAATTGGGCCTTAAAATGAGTAAAAACAAGATATACACTTATTAAATTAAAATCTAAAAATTATGAAAAACTACGAAAAAGATGCTACTTTACTTGAGAATAAGTTCCTTAAGTATACCGAGAAAGACTAATTTGGCATATCAAAATACGACAAATTAGCATTAATGAAACACCCCTCTAATTGAGATCTCTCAGGGAATAACCAGGCTCCCGAGAATATTAAAGAGATTATAATGCTCACGACCCTTATGAACATCTTCCAACCTTAGGTGTTGAGTATAGCGGACGATCGCAAGCCTCTTCCACACAATGGGGAATTTGAGAGAACTCTCAAACTTTAGCTCAACTAGTATATATCTTGTAACAACCCTTACCCACAATCTCCGCCGGAATCGGGCACGAAGCATTACTGTACAAAACTACTTGATTGCCACTTAGGCTCACGCGACTACTCTACTTGAGTCACTATAAAAACTTTATTTTTTACTTACTAGATCCCAATAGTACATACGAGGGCTCTTAGGGCTATATTGAAAACTCTTACGATCTATAAAAATCTTCTCTTTTCTATACAGGGAGTACACACCCATGTTAGATGACACACACGTCCATGTGCTCCCACCGTGCCCAAAACCCCAGCATTCTGCCAAAACTCCCATGGCTAGGGCACACGCCCATGTGAAATGGAATACGCCCGTACCCTCATAACATGCCCGTGGCTTTAAACCGTGGGGAGTTACTAACTAATTTAACACGGCATGGACACGCCCGTGTAGGCAGTGGTGGTATCACACATAGCCCACCAAAAAGATATATAGACAATGGTATCGTATATAGCCCATCGTAATTAAGTAACAAGGCGGTATCGGACATAGCCCATCATCAAAAATCGTCAATACACATTCATATGATTATTTAGCCATTCATACAATAATTATTCAATGACTATCATATTCAATCCACTAGAACCGCATATGTTCTCAATCATGCCATACTCTAATTAGCAACATAATGTTTACAAAAATTTATATTGCTTACACATAAACTTACCTCGATACAAACGTGTTAGCTAGCGATTTACTCAATCACCTTGCCTTTCCTACGGTCAAGATTGATTCCACGTTCTTCTTGATTTATAACAATGAAATTCATTCGTTTAGATCATTCTATGAGTATAATACATCAAATTCTACACTTGGGAAGAAATGACCATTTTGCCCTTGTACATTGGCAAAATTACGATTTTTGCCCCTAGCCTCGCAATTTATTTTTCATCACATTTTCTCGATAAACAAGCATAGATGAACATTTGTTTCTCTTACAACTACTCACCATTTCAACTATTTCATGCATTTATGACACAAACTAAATCTTTGCATTTAAGTCCTACCTAGGTGTTGTTATGAAAACACCTTTCACAAAAGTTGCTTCACCACTCCCCAACATTCAATTTCTTCCATAAAAACTCAGTTAACCACTTAAACACTCAAATGGCAAGTCCTTAGACTTTCAACCATATCACAAATTAGTCTCCTCATTAGCTAACTTAAGCTTTGGGGACTCCAAAAACACAAAAATCATCAATTAAAAGCACCTAAATCACTTACTCGGATGAGAATTGAGTGGCTAAAAGTTTGAGCCTCCAAGAGCTCTATTTCCTCTTTAATTTTTGGTGGAAAGAGATGAGTGAATAGTAAAATATTATAACATCTGAGATTTAGGGGTTTCACATGCACTTCGTATCTATGTGTTGGTATGCTTGGTATGTTGTTTGAGTGTGTTTGGGGTCTCAGGAAAGCTCGGGATTAAGTCTGAGCCTTAGAGAAAATTTTTTATTCTAAGCATTTTAGGGGAGAGCTAGTCGAGCTAGGCTTTAAGGGACTAAATTTTGTGGTTGTTGACACAAGTGAAGAGTTGGAGTAGTGGCAAGAAGGCACCACCTTGTGTGCAGGGGAGTTACGTCAGAGGGGAGTTACAAGGGAGAAGGAGTTTGAGCTGCATGGACAACGCTGGAGAGGTGAGTGGTGGATTCAGCTAGGGCACTTAAAGGGGGAGTGTTGAAGGGGTCAAACAATTCGAATGGATGGTGGAGAGTGATCAAGGGAGGTTGAAACATTCAAACTTGTTTGAATAGGAGGGTGTGAGTGAAGTTAGGAGAAAGTTAAGGGATTTGGAGAGGGATGGAGTTGTTGGCCGAATGTGGGGTCCTAGAGGTGGGACTTTCGGTCATGTAGGGGGTATGAAGGGGTGTTTCAGTTTAGGAGTGTTGGTGCCAAAATTTGGAGAAGCTAGTTAGGAATAGTGACCTCTCTTTTGTCATTTGATGTAATTGTTTCTTTGAGGTGCCGATTTCTCTCAATTATTTCTCCTTTTCAGCATAGTGCTTGTAAGGCCAAAAGTTTGAAGGCACTCATCTCTTTTCTATTATTTTCTTTCTTTTCTCTTCTGTTTCCTTTCCCCCTTGTCGAATTTTTTAGCATCCATTTCCTTTTCTTTTGTTTCTTTCCTCATTCCCTAAAGCTGAATTACACTCCTCACTTTCTCTCATAGTCGAAACCTCTCAACCTCAACATCATTCCATCCGTTCCTTCTCTAACTATTCATCATAACCGAACAAATCCCTTTGAAACCTCCTTCTATTTTATCACTAAAGCCGAACCCTTACCCCATGTTTTGGTAAGTTCTCGATATTCTCTTCTCTTTTCTTTTCACTCTAGGCCGAATCTTTTCTCACAAAACTCTTTTATTATTTCATCAACAAGAGCCGAAGCAATTCTCTTCTTCTCTATTTTATTTCTTTATTTTATTTGCTTACTTTTTAAAGTCCATCTTTTGACCGATTTCTCTCAAAAGGTTACCGTCAATTCTCCTCTCAATCTTTCCAATCAGTTTCTCTTAAGTTGGGGTAAGTGTTCTCTTTTCTTTTTATTTCTCTTCTTTCTTTCGATTGATTGAATCATAAGGTGTTAATCCTATTTCTTAGATTTTGGCCGTACATATGAAGGGCTTGGCTCCGTGTCTCTTTTGCTTTTAGCCAGCGTGAAGGGTATTAGGGATCTTTTGATTTTTGATCAACCAAGATAAGAGGGTTACAACATTCGTTCGATCGAAGGCCACTCCTTTTAGCCATAAGTTTGTGAGGCCGAATCTAATATGGGTTTATGTAAGGATCACGACGATCTTTTAGCTCGTGTGTAAAACCTCCGGGTTCTGCCAATCTCGGTAAGGATTTATTAGTTCAAAGTATTTATTTCCCGCTATTATCTTATCCAATGTTTTAACCGGGTCTTCTGACCAAGATCATATTTTATGGAATCGAGTACTAGCCAAGTAAAAGAATAGGTTGGACACGTAGTCCCTACCCTTAAATTCAAGAAGCGAGCAGTTTTAACAGTTCGGGATTGGCCACCGGGTTGTGGGCCAGCATCTGAAAAGGACAAGCAGATCGCTGTGATTCCTTCGAGTGAGGACGTTAGTGAGATCGATAGTTTAGTTCTTCAAGTTTACAGGTGTGTAATTATCACACTATTCCCTTAACTTTATATATGTATGTGTTATGCTTGAAAGCCGAAAATAGTGGCAGTGGTGAGTGAGTTACCTATATTGGGTGACCGAAAAACCAGGTTAGTTGCTATTTTAGTTAATACTCGTGGATAATTTGCTTGTGGATGCATGTTGAGTAGGATATATATATATATATATATCACGTTGCCTACCCTTGTTATATTATGTTATATGTGTATGGGATATTGGGTTATAAATTATGTAAAAGGGGAAGTGTATACATATTGGTGACTTTGTCACAGTTAATGATGGCATTGAGCCTCATTGTGGATATGGTGATTTAATCACGTGTGGAATCAGTGGCCAGGCCACTTATGTGGACTTTGAGCAGTGTGTCTGTCAGCATGACTGCCAAAGAGGTGTGTAGCGGATGGAGGGTTGATTGTAGAAATCCCCAGGTGTGTATGAGGATGGATGTACAGAGTGGTGTGTAGAGGATGGAATACTAGGTTGGGTTGGGCTATCGTATTGGTTATTTATGCATGATATAATAATTCGATGATGATTTAGGGGCTCAAGCCCACTTGTGGAGTTTTGTAGAATAATTGCACACTGAGTCTCGGTGACTCACCCTTTTGCTAAAATCTTGCAGGTAATCAGTAGATCGTGGATCAGGGAGCCGGGGTGGACTCGTGGAGACCGTAAAGTATTTCTTTTCGTGAAGTCATTTATTTTCTAGAAATTATTAAATTTGGGAATTTTGTTATGTAATAAGGCCTCTCTAAGATAGTTTTTGGGTTTTATTTTTTTTTAATTAAGTATGACATTATTACTTTTCACCATGATAATCAAATTGGAGTTTTCAAAACCTAAGCAACATTAAGCAATCGCTTTCTCAAACCTCACCTAAGTTAACAAATGGGATTTGACACAAATCTTAAATTTTCATTAAACATTAAATCACTGATTTTCAAGCATCACCCTTGACGAAAAGTTTTTCAAACTTACAATATTTTCTTAAGATTTTAAAAGTTATTTTTACAACTTTTCCCTGTGACACTCCAGATCTGGTCGTAACGTCTAAACCGAGTTTGGGGCATTACAATTTTGGTATTAGAGCCCAGGTTTTTTTAAAACTCGACCTTGGGTTTTTGGGACCCCAACATTTTCAAATTAGGTAATTAACAAGAAAATTTTATATGAATTTGTTTTTTTTGAAGAATGGCACTCGAGTTCCCGGCCCAAGTCCACCAGGTGAGTTTTCTAGTTGTTAAATAAATTGCATGAGGTGGTTATATGTTGTGGATGATTGGAATTTAAAATTTTTACTGTAGAGATGAAAACCTTTAGGAATATGTATGCTTTACGAAGGAACTACTTATAATTCTGTTCCATAAAACTACTCGTTAATAAACAAGTGGAAAGATATACTAACTTATAAAATTTATAATCAAAGTAAATATAGATATAAGTGGTAGAGGATGTAGACGTGTTACTGTGGCAGTGGGAGAGCAGTGGCACCGAGGTTGAGGCGAGGCACCCCCACATGGCGAACAGTTTGCAAGATAGAATCGAGGAGACGATGCTCTGTCTCAAGCGATGTTGCAGGTATTAGAGTGTGTAGCTGGGGCAAGTACTGGGGCTGCAACTCAAAAGTCCATTCCTTAGCGACTTCAAGCAAATGGAGCTAAAATATTTAGGGGTATTTATGGGGTAGCTCCAAACGTGGCGGAATATTGGTTAGAGGCAGTCGAGAGAATTATGGAAGATTTGGATTGCACAGCCGAGGAGAAGCTGAAGGGTGCTGTGTCTTTACTTTGGGATGAAGCCTATCAATGGTGGCTTACTGTGAGAGAGGGTACGTCAGCAGATCGGATATATTAGGACTTCTTTAAGATGATGTTTTAGGGGAAATATTTTGGAGCTAGTTACGTGGACGCTCAGAGAAAAATGTTGTTGAATTTGGTCCAAGGGGGTAAATCGGTAGCTGAGTATGAGGTAGAATTTCTGTTAAGCGAGTGCAGCTCGAGGATAGTTGCAACCGACTCACGAAATGTGTGTGAGATTTGAGGATCACCATGCGAGACAATTCATGCAGTGTTGATAGCTCCTCAGCGGGAGAGAGACTTTGCCGTTTTGGTGGAAAAAGCTAAGATAGCTGAGGAGGTGAAGCGAACTGATAGGCAAAATAGCGAGAAGGACAGAGGTAGGAATAAGAGGAGTTACGAACCGTCAGGATCATTGAGAGGTTTCCAGAAAAGGCCTAGGGTTGATGGGTCTGTTCGTGTTACAACGTCGGCTACTATTGGGCAACTTCGACAGTGTGCTCATTGTGGGAGGTCACATGTAGGGGAGTGCTGGGGAAGAAATAAGGAGTGCTTCAGGTGTGGGTCAAAGGATCATCTGATTAAGAATTTTTCGCAAGACATGACCAGGGCCTGGATGGTAGGTCAGGGACATGTGCAGCCAGGAAGGGGTTGTCAACAAATGTCGAGGGGTCGTGGTCTGAACCGAGGAGGAAATTATTTTGGTCGAGGTCGTGGAGCACCGGGCAGAGGTACAGGGGGTACTGAGGCAAGACAGCCCGAGCTAGTTTATACGGCCAGACGTCGTGAAGAAGGGGATGCACCAGACGTTATAACGGGTACGTTTCTCATTTTTGGGTTATCCTTTACTGCACTAATTGATGTTGGGTCGACTCATTCCTATGTTGCCAATATGGTGTCTGGAACTTTGAATATGAATCCTAAAATAGCTTCTAGGGAGATAACTGTACTTAGTCCTTTAGGGCAATCGATAGGGGTAAATAAACTCTTTAGAAGTGTGCCTTTAGAAGTTCAAGTGTCAGTTTTCCCTGCTGACTTAATGGAACTACCATTTGGGGAGTTTGACTTGATCTTGGGCATGGACTGGTTAGTAAGATACCGTGCAAACTTGGATTGTGCTGCTAAGCGTATGATGATAAAGACTCCTGAGGATGATGAAATCTTGGTGAAAGGTGAGAGGAGAGACTACTTGTCTAATGTAGAGTCTACTCTTAAGGCGGAAAGAATGGTGAGGAAAGGGTGCATGCCCTTCTTAACTTTTGTCAGTGCCTTGGATGCAAAGGAAGCGACTGTGGAGGAGGTTAGAACAGTAAAGGAATTTGTAGATGTTTTTCCTGAAGAGCTTCCAGGGTTGCCTCCGAATCGTGAGGTGGAGTTTGGAATTGAGCTTCTACCAGGTACGGCCCTGGTGTCCATCGCCCCTTACAGGATGGCACCAAAGCAGCTGGTTGAACTTAAAGCTCAAATTCAGGAGTTGTTAGATCGTGGTTTTATTCGACCCAGTGTGTCTCTATGGGGGGCGTCGTTGTTATTTGTAAAGAAGAAGACGGATCTATGCGTATGTGCGTTGATTATCGCCAGTTGAATAAGCTGAAGATTAAGAACAAGTACCGCGCCAAGGATAGACGACCTGTTTGATAAGCTCAAAGGGGCTTCAGTCTTTTCGAAGATAGATTTGAGGTCAGGATATCACCAGCTGAAGGTAAAGGAAGCAGATATTCATAAGACGGCTTTCCAAATTCGCTACGGGCACTATGAATTTTTGGTAATACTGTTTGGGTTGACAAACGCACCAACCGCGTTCATGGATATGATGAATTTGGTTTTTCAACCCTATCTAGACCGGTTCGTTGTAATGTTCATAGACGATATTCTAGTATATTCCAAGATAGAAGAGGAGCATGATTCACATCTTCGGGTGGTTCTACAGATTTTGAGGGAGAAGAAATTGTACGCCAAATTTAGCAAGTGTGAGTTTTGATTAAAGGAGGTTACTTTTCTGGGTCATGTGGTATCGGCAGAAGGGATAAGAGTCGACCCTTGGAAGGTCAAAGTGGTGCTGGATTGGAAACCACCTAAGTCTGTGGTAGAGATCTGAAGTTTCTTGGGATTAGCGGGTTACTATAGAAGATTTGTCGAGGGTTTCTCCTCAATTGCGGCACCTTTGACTAAGTTGTTGAGAATGGAAGTACCTTTTGTATGGACGGACAAGCAGTAAGAGAGTTTCGAGAAGCTAAAAAGGATTTTGACAGAGGCTCAATTTTAATTCAGCCTGAGGCTGGGAAAGAATTCGTGGTATGTTGTGATGCTTCTCACATGGGGTTAGTTTGTGTGTTGATGCAGGAGGGAAAGGTTGTTGCCTTTGCGTCTCGGCAATTAAGACAGCATGAGATTAACTATCCCATGCATGATTTGGAATTGTCTGCGGTGGTTTTTGCTTTAAAAGTGTGGAGACATTATTTTTATGGAGAGAAGTCTGTTATCTACACCGACCACAAGAGTTTAAAATATCTATTAACTCAGAAAGAGCTGAACTTGAGGCAGCGAATGTGGGTAGAGCTGTTGAAGGATTATGACTGCTCGATTGAATATCATCTGGGTAAGGCAAATGTGGTGGCAGATGCGTTAAGCTGAAAAGTAATATCAGATTTGACAGCGTTGTTCGCTCACCTTAGCTTATACGACGACGGGAGTTTGTTAGCTGAGCTACAAGTGAAGCCGACATGGGTGAGTCAAGTTAAAGAGAAACAGTTATCGGATGATGTCCTGAGTGCTCGACTTCTACAAGTACAGGATGGTGGGATAGAAGATTACAGTTTGAACAACGATGGAGTTTTGTGTTTCCGTGGGAAGGTGTGCATGCCAAAAGATGTGGAGTTGAGGCAGATGATTCTTTAGGAGGCACATAGTAGCCCTTACGCTATGCATCCTGGAAGAAGTAAGATGTATTGGGATCTACGTGAACAATTTTGGTTGCCTGGTTCAAAGTGAGAAGTTACAGAATTCATGGGAAAGTGTTAAACGTGTTAGCAGGTCAAAGCCGAGCACCAGTTGCCTTTGGGGTTGTTACAACCGGTAAAGATTCCACAGTGGAAATAGGAGAGAATCACTATGAACTTTGTTAGTGGGCTACCTCTTACGCGTACTGAGAAAGACTTGGTATGGGTGATTGTGGATCGGTTGACAAAATCCGCTCATTTCATACCTGTTCGTGTCGATTATTCTCTTCAAAGGTTGGCTAAGTTGTATGTGGCAGAAATTGTGAGGTTGTATGGGGTTCCAGTGTCAATCATATCAGATAGGAATCCTAGATTTACGTCGCGATTTTGGAGGGCGTTGCATCAGGCTTTGGGCACAAGGTTAGACTTTAGCACAGCATTTCATCCTCAGATAGATGGCCAGCTTGAAAGAGCAATTCAGGTTTTGGAGGATATGTTGAGGGGTTGTGTCATCGATTTCAAAGGCAGTTGGGAAGAATTTTTATCGTTGGCGGAGTTCGCGTACAACAACAGTTACCAAGCTAGCATTCAGATGGTGCCGTATGAAGTGTTGTATGGGTGGAAGTGTCGCACTACCACCTGTTGGACAGAATTGGGTGAACGCTATATCTTGGGCCCGGAGTTGGTCGCAGAGATAGAAGAGAAGGTCAAGGTAATTAGGGTCCAACTGAAGGAAGTGTCCGACTAGCAGAAATCTTATGCAGATCTGAAACAAAATGAGATAGAATTTGCAGAAGGTGATCGGGTCTTCTTAAAAGTTTTACTGTGGAAGAAGGTGATGAGATTTGGACGTAAAGGTAAGCTAAGTCCCAGGTTTATAGGGCCTTATCGAGTTTTGAAACGGGTGGGACTAGTAGCATACCAGCTGGAGTTGCCTTTAGAGTTGAAATAGATGCATGGTGTGTTCCACGTTTCGATGCTAAGACGATACCATTCAGATCTGTCTCACGTGGTGCCAGTCGAGGAAGTTGAGATAAAGCCAGATTTTTCTTATGAGGAGGAACCAATCCAGTTTTTGGAACGAGACATCAAGGTGCTATGGAGGAAGTCAGTTCCTTTGGTCAAAGTTTTATGGTGGAACCATGGTTCGGAAGAAGCGTCATGGGAGCCAGAGGAAGCGATGCGACAACAATACCCTTACCTCTTTTGGCCAGGTAATTTCGAGGCTGAAATTTCTTTAAGGGGGTAGAACTGTAACATCTGGGATTTAAGGGTTTCACATGTACTTCGTATCTATGTGTTGGTATGCTTGGTACGTTGTTTGAGTGTGTTTGGGTCTCACGAAAGCTCGGGGTTAATTCTAAGCCTTAGAGAAAATTTTTTATTCTAAGCATTTTAGGGGAGAGCTAGTGGAGCCAGGCTTTACGGACTAAATTTTGTGGTTGTTGACACAAGTGAAGAGTTGGAGTAGTGGCAAGGAGGCGCCACCTTGTGTGCAGGGGAGTTGCGTCAGAGGGGAGTTATAAGGGGGAAGGAGTTCGAGCTACATGGACAACATCTTGGAGTTTTATTTTACGCTTGGAGAGGTGAGTGGTGGATTCAGCTAGGGCACTTAAAGGGGGGAGTGTTGAAGGGGTCAAACAATTCGAATGGATGGTGGAGAGTGATCAAGGGAGGTTGAAACATTCAAACTTGTTTGAATGGAAGGGTGTGATGGAAGTTAGGAGAAATTTAAAGGATTTGGAGAGGGGTGGAGTTGTTGGTCGAATGTGGGGTCCTAGAGGTGGGACTTTCGATCATGTAGGGGGTATGAGGGGTGTTTTGGTTTAGGAGTGATTGTGCCAAAATTTGGAGAAGCTAGTTAGGAGTAGTGAGCTCTCTTTTGTCATTTGATGCAATTGTTTCTTTGAGGTGTCGATTTTTCTCAATCATTTCTCCTTTTCAGCATAGTGCTTGTAAGGCCAAAAGTTTGAAGGCACTCCTCTCTTTTCTATTGTTTTCTTTCTTTTCTCCTCGGGTTCCTTTCCCTCTTGCCGAATTCTTTAACATTCATTTCCTTTTCTTTTGTTTCTTCCCTCATTCTCTAAAGCCGAATTACACTCCTCACTTTCTCTCACAGCCAAAACCTCTCAACCTCAACATCATTCCATTCGTTCCTTATCTAACTGTTCATCATAACCGAACAAATCCCTTTGAAACCTCTTTAATATTTTATCACTAAAGCCGAACCCTTACCCCATGTTTTGGTAAGTTCGCGATATTCTCTTCTCTTTTCTTTTCACTCTAGGCCGAACCTTTTCTCACAAAACTCTTTTATTATTTCATCAACAAGAGCCGAAGCAATTCTCTTCTTCTCCATTTCGTTTCTTTATTTTATTTGGTTACTTTTCAAACTCTTTCTTTTGACCAATTTCTCTCAGTAGGTTGCCGTCACTTCTCCTCTCAATCTTTCCAATCGGTTTCTCTTAAGTTGGGGTAAGTGTTCTCTTTTCTTTTCATTTCTCTTCTCTCTTTCGATTGATCGAATCATAAGGTGTTAATCCTATTTCTTGGATTTTGGCGTACGTATGAAGGGCTTGGCTCCGTGTCTCTTTTGCTTTTAGCCAACGTGAATGGTATTAGGGATCTTTCGGTTTTCGATCAACCAAGGTAAGAAGGTTACAACATTCGTTCAGCCGAAGGCCACTCCTTTTAGCCATAAGTTTATGAGGCCAAATCTAATATGGGTTTATGTAGGGATCTCGACGATCTTTTAGCTCGACTGTAGAACCTCCGAGTTCTATCGATTTCGGTAAGGATTTATTCATTCAAAGTATTTATTTCCCGCTATTGTCTTATCCAACGCTTTAACCGGGTTTTCTAACCAATATCATATTTTATGGAATTGAGTACCAGCCAAGTAAAGGAAGGGGTTGGACACGTAGTCCCTACCCCTAACTTCAAGAAGCGAGCAGTTTCAGCGGCTCGAGATTGGCCACCGAGTTATGGGCCAGCGTCTAAAAAGGACAAGCAGATCGCTGTGATCCCTTCGAGTGAGGACGTTAGTGAGATCGATAGTTTAGTTCTTCAAGTTTACAGGTGTGTAATTATCACACTATTCCCTTAACTTTATATATGTATGTGTTATGCGTGAAAGCTGAAAATAGTGGCAGTGGTGAGTGAGTTACCTATATTGGGTGACCGAAAAACCAGGTTAGTTGCTATTTCAGTTAATACTCGTGGATAATTTGCTTGTGGAGGCATGTTGAGTAGGATATATATATATGTTATATCACGTTCCTACCCTTGTTATATTATGTTGCATGTGCATGGGATATTGGGTTATAAATGATGTAAAAGGGGAAGTGTATACATATTGGTGACTTTGTCACAGTTAATGATGGCATTGAGCCTCATTGTGGATATGGTGATTTAATCACGTGTGGAATCAGTGGCCAGACCACTTATGTGGACTTTGAGCAGTGCGTCTGTCAGCATGACTGCCAAAGAGGTGTGTAGCGGATGGAGGGTTGATTGTAGAAATCCCCAAGTGTGCATAAGGATGGATGTATGGAGCGGTGTGTAGAGGATGGAATACTAGGTTGGGTTAGGCTATCTTATTGGTTATTTATGCATGATATAATAATTCGATGATGATTTAGGGGCTCAAGCCCACTTGTGCAGTTTTGTAGAATAATTGCACACTGAGTCTCGGTGACTCACCCCTTTGCTAAAATCTTCTAGGTAATCAGTATATCGTGGATCAGGGAGCCGGGGTGGACTCGTGAAGGCCATAAAGTATTTCTTTTCGTAAAGTCATTTATTTTCTAAAAATTATTAAATTTGGGAATTTTGTTATGTAATAAGGCCTCTCTAAGATAGTTTTTGGGTTTTATTATTTTATTTAATTAAGTATGACATTATTACTTTTCACCATGATAATCAAATTGGAGTTTTCAAAACCTAAGCAACATTAAGCAATCGCTTTTCAAACCTCACCTAAGTTAACAAATGGGATTTGACACAAATCTTACATTTTCATTAAACATTAAATCACTGATTTTCAAGCATCACCCTAGACGAAAAGTTTTTCAAACTTACAATATTTTCTTAAGATTTTAAAAAGTTATTTTTACAAATTTTCCCTGTGACATTCCAGATCTGGTCGTAATGTTTAGACTGGGTTTAGGGTGTTACAAAGATGATAACATCTTTTACTTTTCGTATTTTATTCATTTCATCACCTAATTTCCACCAAATTTGACTAAAATTTGATGCTCTTGTCCCCCCCTTTGTCTACATGGCCGGCCATACCCTACTAATGGCCTAATTTCATTTTAAAATCCTCTAATTTATAATCTATAGCAATTAGGTACCCCTACCTTATAAAATAGAACTTTTGCATCTCATGCGATTTAGTCCTTTTTTCTCACTTAAACATGCTATTGCTAAAATTAAAGCACCAAAATTTCCATATAGCCATATATTAATACCACAACACATAAAATAATACTAAAATAATTTTCCTCAACCTCAGATTAGTGGTCCCGAGACCACTGTTCTGACTAGCCCCAAAATCGGGCTGTTACAACTCACCCCCTTTAGGGATTTTCGCCCTCGAAAATCTTACCGGTAAACAGGTTTGGATATTGTTCTCTCATGGCTTCCTCCGGTTCCCACGTAGCCTCTTCTACACCGTGTTTTTGCCACAACACTTTTACTAAGGCTATGTCCTTATTCCTCAACTGTTTCACTTCTCAAGCCAAGGTTTTAATCGGTTCTTCCTCATATGTCATATCCGGTTGTTTCTCAATTTCCGTCAGAGGAATCACATGCGAAGGATCGAAACGATAACGCCTTAGCATTGATATATGGAACACATTGTGAATTTTCTCTAACTCTACCGGTAAAGCCAACCAATATGCCACTGGCCCAATCCTTTCGGTAATCTCATACGGTCCTATGAATCTCAGACTCAATTTACCCTTTCGACCAAATCTCACGATTTTCTTCCACGACGACACTTTTAGAAATACCTTGTTGCCCACTTGGAACTCAATTTCTTTTCTTTTCAAATCCGCATATGATTTTTATCGGTCCAAAGCAGCCTTCAGACTATCTCAGATCTCTTTCACCTTTTCCTTAGTTTCTTTAACTAAATCAATCCCATGGATTTGCTTCTCACTCAACTCGGTCCAATACAAAGGATTTTGACACTTACGACCATATAAGGCTTCATACGGTGCTATCTGTATACTCGACTAATAACTATTTTTGTAAGCGAATTCGACCAAGGGTAGGTATCTTTCCCAACTACCTTCAAACTCTAACACACAGCATCGAAGCATATCTTCAAGAACTTGAATTTCTCTCTCAGACTGACCATCAGTTTGAGGATGAAAAGCAGTACTAAAATTCAACCTTGTACCTAAGGCCTCTTGTAACTTCTTCTAAAACCTCGAAGGAAATCTCGGGTCTCTATCCGAGATAATGGATATAGGCACTCCATGCAATCTTACTACCTCTGCAATATACAACTCAGCTAACTTCTCTAGTGAATAATCAATACGCACAGGTATAAAGTGAGCTGACTTCGTTAATCTATCAACAACAACTAACACAGCATCTTTCTTTTTAGGATTCAAAGGCAACCCCATCACAAAGTCCATGGTAATCCAATCCCACTTCCACTCAAGAACCATCACTGGTTGAAGTAGTCCCAAAGGCACTTGATGCTCATCTTTCACTTGTTGACAGATCAGACATTTTTTTACATACTCCGAGATGTCTCTTTTCATTCCTGGCCACCAATAAAATTTTTTCAGATCATTGTACATCTTCATACTGCCTGAGTGTACTGAAAAATAGCTACTATGTGCTTCCTGTAAAATTTCTCGGACCAACTTGTCATCTTTGGGTACACAAATTCTATCATGGAACATTAAGCAACCATCTGAAGTCACTCGAAATTATAAATTAGTTCCCGATTCACACTTGGCTCTTTTGACTAGTATTTCACTATCATTTCTTTAAGCTTCACATATTTGTTGAACAAATAGTGGCCTAGCTCTCAATTCGGCCAATGTAGCACCATCATCAGACAATGACAAACTCGTGCTTATAGCTCTCAAAGCATACAAGGATTTTCTACTTAAAGCATCTGCAACTATATTCGTTTTCCCCGGGTGGTAATCGATCACTAGCTCATAGTCCTTCAATAATTCAAGCCATCATCATTGTCGTAAATTTAACTCCTTTTGATTCATCAGGTACCTCAAACTCTTATGATCCATGAAGATTCGACACTTCTCACCATATAAGTAATGTCGCCAAATCTTTAACGCGAAAACGATTGCGATCAACTCTAGGTCATAAGTCGGATAATTCTTCTCATGTGGTTTTAGCTATCTCGAGACGTAAGTGACTACCTTACCCTCTTGCATCAACACACAACCGAGACCATTTAACGATGCATCACTGTAGACCACAAACTCTTTTCCTGACTCAGGCTGTACCAAAATCGGTGCTTCTGTCAACAACATTTTCAATCTCTCGAAACTCTGTTGGCATTTTCAGTCCATTCAAACTTAACATCCTTATGCAATAATTTCGTCATCGGAGTAGCAATCATAAAAAATCCCTTCACGAACCGCCTATAGTACCCCGCTAAACCCAAAAAGCTTTTAACTTTCGACATGTTCCTCGACAGTTTCCACTCCACAATAGCTAAGATCTTTCCGAATCAACTCTAATACCCTCACCCGACACAATGTGTCCTAGAAATCTGACCTCTCGGAGCTAAAACTCGCTCTTGCTAAATTTGGCATATAATTGCTTGTCTCTCAAAGCCTGCAAGACAATTCTCAAATGCTTTGCATGGTCACTCTCATCTCGGGAGTAAACCAATATGTCATCAATAAAAACAACCACGAACTTGTCCAAATACGATCGGAAGATAAAGTTCATTAAGTCCATAAAAACTGCAGAAGCATTCGTTAAACCGAACGGCATGACCAGAAACTCATAATGGCCATACCTCATCCTGAATGTTGTTTTTGGCACGTCTTATTCCTTAACCCTCAATTGGTAATAACTGGATCTTAGATCAATCTTAGAGAACACCATAGCTCCCTTCAATTGATCAAATAGATCATCTATCCTCGATAAAGGATACTTATTTTTCACTGTCACCTTGTTGAGCTGTCTGTAGTCTATACACAATCTCATTGATCCATCTTTCTTTTTCACAAATAATACCGGAGCACCCCACGGTGAATAGCTTGGTCTTGCAAAACCCTTATCCGTCACCTCTTGCAACTGGACCTTCAATTCTTTCAACTCCAACGGTGTCATCCTATACGGAGAGATGGAAATAGGTGCCGTTCTCGAAACTAACTCAATTCCAAAATCAACCTCTCTGATTGGAGGTAGTCCAAGTAACTCTTCTGGGAATACATCCAGATACTCACATACAACTGGCACGATTTCAATCTTTGCTTCAGACTCTTGAGTGTTCAGTACAAAGGCAAGATACGACTCACATCCTTTTCTCAAATATTTCTCAGCTACCATGGACGAAATCATCACCTGTAGACTATCTGACTCACCTGATTCAACTCGAATAACATCTCCATTTTCACACTTCAATTCAATAAATTTACTACCACAATTCACTAAAACGCTATGGGCAGTCAACCAATCCATACCAAGAATCAAATCAAACTCATCAAACGGCAGCAACATAAGGTTTGCCGGAAAATAATGACCCCTAATTGTCAAGGGATAGTTCCTTCACTCATTGTCAACTAACACCTGTTTACCTAGTGGGTTTGGTACTTTTATCACAAAATCAGTAGACTCAATAGTCATATTCAAACTAAATGTCAATCTCATACAAATATAAGAATGGGTCAACCTCGGGTCAATCAAAGCAATAACAGAGGTGTCATAGAGAGAAAATGTACCCGTTATTATGTCCAGCGATGAGGCCTCTTCTCAAGCGCGAATAGTATAGGTTCTTGCTAGCGCCCGACCCTCTGACCTCACAGTAGTGTCTCGTGATACACTTCTACCACTAGTCCCACCTCTCGAGTTCTTTTGTGGCCTACCTTTAAATGATGCACTGCTTGATCTTATCTCTTGCTTCTTCTTCTTATTATCCCTTTCAGGACAGTTTCGGATGAAATGGTCGGGGGATCCAAACTTATAACAATTTCAATTGTTTTCCTAACATTCCCCAGTGTGATGTCTGGCACAACTTGGGCACTCCGATTTGGACTTTAGATTGACTACACTCGCCATTGAGGAGGCCTGAACTCTTGAACCCGAATACGTGTTACCTCGCTCTCTTTACGAATGCTCGTCTGACGTAGTCACCCGAGGGTTCACTTCCCTGGACCTCTTCGATTGATCTTGGTATGATTTGCTCATCGGCCTCTTCTTCGCATCCCGAGCCTCACTCAGGGCTTTCCTCTTTTCCTTACTCAATTCTTCGGCCTTACTAGCCCGATCCACCAATACCACAAATTCTTTCAACTCTAAAATCCCAAATAAAAGCCTGATATCTTCATTCAACTCGTCTTCAAATCTCTTGCATAAGGTAGCTTCCATGGATACACATTCTTGTGCGTACTTACTGAGCCGAACAAATTCACGCTCATATTCCACCACAGTCATTTTTCCTTACTTCAACTCAATGAATTCCTTCTGCTTCTAGTCTACAAACCATTGACTTATATACTTCTTCTGGAACTCTTCCAAGAAAAAGTCCCATGTTACCCTCTCTTTAGGAACCACTGATGTCAACGTTTTCCACCAATGGTATACCGAGTCCCTCAGCAAAGATACAGCGCATTTTAAGCTCTCCTCAGGTGTACAAGAGAGTTCATCAAAAACCCTCATTGATTTATCAAGCCAGAACTCCTCCCGCTCAGGGTCATCATCTTTGTTAGCTCAAAAATTTTTAGCCCATTACTTCCGAATCTTATCTACTGGGGGCTTAGTTGTCCTCACCATTTCTATACCTTAGGAAGCCACAGGAACTGGCTGAGGTATATGAGGAGGTGGAGGAGGTTGAGCATTGGGGTTTGCTCGTACATACTCAGTGTACCAGTTACTCATCATTTGGAGAAAGGCTTCCGAGCCTCTTCTCCTTGACCCCTAATCTAGGGTTCACTCTGCACAGGCGTGGTCCCTTGCGCAGGAGTCAACGCATTACTAGCTGCATCATCAGCAGTCGATTGATCGGGATCCATGTACTACATAAAACAAATTTAAAATCATTAGAGGCCACCACACTATCATTATACACTTATAGCATGTATAACTGGACTCCTACACATGCGACTGTAGTCCGAGAACTGACAAAACCATAGCTCTGATACCACTAAATGTAACACCCCTTACCCACAATCCCTGCTGGAATTGGGCACGAAGCGTTACTGTACAAAACTACTTGATCGCCACTTAGGCTCACGCGACTACTCTACTTGAGTCACGACAACAACATTATTTTCGACTTACTAGATCTCACTCGTACATACAAAGGCTCTTGGGACTATATCGAAAACTTTTACGATCCATAAATATTTTCACTTTTCTATACGGGAAGTTCACGCCTGTGTTAGATGACACACACGCCCATATGCTCCCATCGTGCCCAAAACCCCATCATTTTGCCAAAACTCCCACGACTAGGGCACACGCCCATGTGAAATGGAACACGCTCGTGTACCCTCATAACATGCCCGTGGCTTTAAACCATAGGGAGTTACTGACTAATTTAACACGGCCTGGACACGCCCGTGTGGGCAGTCCGTGGTCTATTCTAACTTAAAATGTTAACATGCAGGGGACACACGGCCTATCGTGTGTCACACATGGTCTAGACACATGACCGTCCATGTGGAGAGAACAAGGCTGTTTGCCAAGCTTCTAGCACCCCTATATCTTACACTACATGAGTTCATTCGACAAACTAATAAACATCTCATAATTCAACATGCACTCACATTGATAACTTTGAAATTTTATAAATGATAAAATGTGTCATCATTCTTGAAAATTTACAAAATAAATGTCTTAGAAAGAGCCAATACACCTTTGGCCAAAATAACAAAATAATCTGTCTAGTCTAGCCCCTATACATGCCATACACAAAATCACTAAGTCTGAATATACCGAGGTGAGCAGATAGTGTGGGTGGCCTCTTTGTTATCGACGTATCTCGGCTCGCTCTTAAATTCTATAAAATAAGGGAAAAAGAGAAGGGGGAGTAAGCTTTAAGCTTAGTAAGTTTACATGTAAACAATACAACATTATAACATGTATTAAACAATTACATAGCATTACAAACTAAGCGAGAAACAATCTACATTCATAATCATGCTTACTCATTTTCTCCATTCCCACATTGCAACCATATCACAAGCTTAATGCATGCATTCATTAACAAGTTCCCCTGCACCTAGCATCACAAAGTCACATAGTACAATACATCACTATCTCTAATTTCATTACTCCTAGTTAAATTACTCGGTGGTTTTGCATTTTGCCCACCATCAGCCTTTATTAGGGTGGTATCGCACATAGCCCACCAAAAGATTAGTTACGGTGGTATCACACATAGCCCACCAAAAAGATATATAGACAATGGTATCGCACATAGCCCATCGTAATTAAGCAACAAGGTGGTATGCATATAGCCCACCATCAAATATCGTCAATACATATTCATATGATTATTTCGCCATTCATACAATAATTATTTAATGACTATCACATTCAATCCACTAGAACCACATATATTCTCAATCATGCCATACTCTAATTAGCAACATAGTTTTTATGAAAATATATATTGCTTACACATAAACTTACCTCGATGCAAACTTGTTAGCTAGCGACTTACTCAATCACCTTGCCTTTCCCACGGTCAAGGTTGATTCCGTGTTCTTCTTGATCTATAACAATAAAGTTCATTCGTTTAGATCATTCTATGATTATAATACATCAAATTCTACACTTGGGCAAAAATGACTATTTTGCCCTTGTACATTGGCAAAATTACGATTTTTGCCCTTAGGCGCGTAATTTATTTTTCATCACATTTTCTCGATAAACAAGCATAGATGAACATTTATTTCTCTTAAAGTACTCACCATTTCAACTATTTCATGCATTTATTGCATTTAAGTCCTACCTAGGTGTTGTTATGAAAACACATTTCACAAAAGTTGCTTCACCACTCCCCAACATTCAATTTCTTCCATAAAAACTCAGCTAACCACTTAAACACTCCCATGGTAAGTCCCTATACTTTTAACCATATCACAAATTAGTCCCCCCATTAGCTAGCTTAAGCTTTGGGGACTCCAAAAACACAAAAACCATCAATTAAAACCACCTAAATCACTTACTTGAATGAGAATTGAGTGGCTGAAAGTTTGAGCCTCCAAGAGCTCTATTTCCTCTTCAATTTTTGGTGGAAAGAGATGAGTGAATAGTGAAAGATGATAACTTCTTTTACTTCTCATATTTTGTTCCTTTCATCACCTAATTTCCACCAAATTTGACTAAAATTTAATGTTCTTGTCCCCTCCCCCTTTGTCTACATGGCCGGCCATACCCTACTAATGGCCTAATTGTATTTTAAAATCCTCCAATTTATAATCTATAGCTATTAGGCACCCCTACCTTAAAAAATAGAACTTTTGCATCTCATGCGATTTAGTCTTTTTTCTCAATTAAACATGCTCTTACTAAAATTAAAGCACCAAAATTTCCATATAGCCATTATTAATACCACAACACATTAAATAATACTAAAATAATTTTCCTCAACCTCGGATTAGTGGTCCCGAGACCACTGTTCTGACTAGCCCCAAAATCGAGCTGTTACATATCTCTTGGGATTTAAATTGAATGAACTAACCCTTTCGAAGATGAGTTGCTTCGTTCCATCCCTTTGGACTACATAGAAGAGTCCTGAATGGCTCTCTCTCTCTTCCATTTTATACATATATTGAAACAACAACATGATTGCCCATATATCTCATTGCACACACAATACAAGGAACCTAATGATTAACCTCTAGGAATAACCAACCAATTGCCCGGTACCAGACTGTAAGCATTCAAGAGATCTCAAACAAAAGCACGAAGAGGAAGGTGAAAGCATACCTTTAGAGCATGCAAAGGAAAATAAAACCCAAGCCTACCCCGACTATAATTAGGCCCAAATACTTAAGTGATGTGACCCAGTCAAAACACTAAAATCATACTTGGGATACCTTAAAAGGAGTCATTTACACTTTAACACCTTTCACATTTATTATTCAGCAGTTGTACATTTGAATTCACCAATAGTGGCAAGTTCATCCACAACCCCTAGACAAATAAGTTTTCCCCCTTGAGCCTAGAGCCGCCGAAGATGGCCTATCATTAGTAGCAGAAGACCTATTCTTGGTTGTGAAGGTGATGGATATGCAACACCCTCTACCCGACTCGATCACCAAGTTTAGGTATCAAATGCCACAACAACCCAAATAACTTAACACACACACACACACACACACACACACACACACACACACATATTCTAATCTAAATACAACCATATACAATTTATGCCATCAAATTTCCTCTTAAAAAATATATGTACATCATATTAATTCCAATTTATTATAACTGACACTTTTATGATCTAACGGTTATTTTCAATTTACAATCCGACCCTGTTTAGACTCAATCAACCCCAAATATGATGTGTGAGCTCTATGGGTACCCCTTTGTACACATGAACAACTGTCGTGCTTAACCTAGTTCCAAGTGGAGTTTGGCTTGGTCCCTTTTGATTTCTGAGTCTTTATCTAACCTGCATTCAATAAGTAATTTTATAAGTTTGAAAGAACTTAGTAAGATCCGCTTATAGACTTTAAGAGTAATTGAGACTTCTGGCTTAGAGTTAAACTCCCAAAATTTTATAGAAAAATTCGTAAACTTAGTTATCAAGGTCCATGCGTTATGTGTTCTGAGACGTTTATTGGCGAACTAGACTCTGGTATTATTCTGACCATGTTCACTTTTAGGTCCCACCCTTTTCCATTTCTCATTGTTCCATTTTCCTGATACTCTCATTCATTATTTCTGCCTGGTGATGCTTGGCGACTACCCAAGTAATTGCCATAATTGCAGTCTTTACCATAATAAATGTCCTTACTACCTTGGAGTACTAGTGCCTACAACACAATACCATAGTACTCACCTTATCGGTCCATTCCTTAAAGAGGCTTCATTAATGATCTACAACAAATTGATATGGAAAATTAGGCTTTCTCGACATACTTAAGGAGCTTATTCTTGAGCAAAATAATGTCTTTTGTGTAGTTTTTCATAATTTTTTAAATTTTAAGTTAATAAGTGAAAGTGTCTCATTTTTTCTCATTTTGTGACCCAAATTGACCAATCGTGCCATAGAGAACCTAACAAGTGGATTGAGTGTTGTAGGGAGTTGACGATGATCTAAACGTGAAAAAAACATCACCTAGAATAGGGGTATTGTAATATTGAAGCATGGAAGTCGTGATACCCTTGACAGTACTGAATAAGAAGAATAGAGGCCACCTACAATGGTATCGCTATACCAAGGATGGGTATCACGATACTAAGACCTTCAAGGCCCCAAATTTAAATAATGACTTGGGTTTTGCAATACCCAATCCTGACGTAACAAAAAATGATTCCAGGGGTAATTTTTGTCCAATGGACACACCAATCAAAATTCGGTGCCTAGGGGCATTTTGGTCTAAAATCTAAGGTTGAAATCATCTATTTAAAGAGACTTTTGGCTGAATGAAAGAAGGAGAACTTTTCACTTTTGTTTCTATCATCTATTTCCTTAGTTTTAGGTTAGGGTTAGGGTTTGTTTTCTTTTCATTTTTAGTTTAGGTTTTCTCTTTTCTGTTTAGGTTAGATTTTAGTTTTGTTGTTTACTCTCTTCCTTGTTGTTAAAAATTTTGTAAACAAGGATGGACAAACTCTTGGGCTTTAATGGAAATTCATCAATTGAATGAGCATTTTCTTAAACCCCTTGCTTTCATTTTTTGCTTACAATATGTTTGATAAAATGCTTGTTTGGAATTTAAGTTTGAGTAGATGCTAAATTTGTTGGATGGTTGATTGTTTAGTTGTTTGTTAGCTTAAGTTAATGTATTTTCTTGATTCATTGGTTGTTTGATTATATCGATATACTTAATACGTTAGAATTGATGTCTCTAGTGAAAAACCTAGATAAACGAGACTGAGAGGAGAGTTAATCCTTAGATGGTTCGATATAATCATGCTAAGTAGTGAGACCGAGAGGTAATCTATATGCCTAGGTGATACCGGCAAGTAATCTTAGGTGGTAACTTTTAGTCTAGGATAAGACCGAGAGGAGATTCCTAACTAAGAGTGGTAACCAATATAATCGGTGTAGGTTCATTAGTTTAATTAGCACTCAACTAATCAATCGACCTCTGTTTAATCATTTACATTATCTAAAACATTAGGAAGAAAGTTTAGCTTAGTTAGTTTAATTAATATATTAATTTTAGTTTATAAACAATTTTATTTGGACTTGTGCTAATAATTTCTAACTCGATTAGGTTAGTAATTTCTTAACTTGTAAGTAACATGACAAACACATTTACCCACTTGACAATCCTTTGGGTTCAACCCCTTGGAATACTTCATGTTCCATCGAAACTATAAATATTTCAACTGATATTGTCCACTTGCAGTTAAAACCGCGCTTTAAAATTGTTTTATAAAATCATTTGTTTTATACACAAGTGCATGTGGGTCAATTAGACATGTGGTTCCTAACTTTGGTAAATTAACAAGATCTCTATCATTTTTCATGGTCCTAACAAACCATTGCTTCCCACTATTCTCTAACGGACTTTACTGGCCATTCAACCTTGAGCAGGCAATTCCTCCCACGAAGACTCGTATCTATCTATTCAATCTTTCGGCTGAATTTTTTTCAACTTACCAATTTATGATTGCATCCTATTACAGCTGTAATAGGCCAATTTAGCCCAGGCCCATACAAAAACATAATAAACCCAAAATAATAAAACAAAGTCTAAGTCCAGTCCAAAATATATCATTTGGCCTGATCGGAATAGCCCATTACTTGAAAAGATTGAAGGTCCATCTACAACCTTGACGTATATGGAAACATAATCTTCAAGGATATGCAATCTTAGATATGATATGCAAATCTTAGATATGATATGCAATCCTAGAAGATATGATTTTGTAATCTTAGAGATTTAATTTGTAGATACCTTTTAATCTTAGCCATTGATGTAATTGATCATGCTTGTTGGATTTGGGGAGGCTCAACTATAAATAGAGGCCTCTCCCTTCATTGTAAAACACTTGAGTTTGGAGCAATAATAATTCTTAAGAGCATTCACTTAAATTTCTCCCTCTCTTGCATTCTTATTTTCTGTGGCTTATTCTTATTTTATTCTTCGTTCATCTTCGTTTCTTTTTAAGATGCTTTCATTTGAGTTGGATTTTGGTGGAGGAATTTCGTTGAATCTTCATATTGTGAGAGTTAGGCTGACTTAAGCGTTTTTTTAACCTTTTTTATTTATCCATTTAATTGTTTAATCATTAATTATTCTTTTACTTTTATTCATTTATTTATCCATCAACTTTCTTATTTACATATCGTTCATTCATTTAACCATTCTTATCATTCTTTTATTTTCTTCCATTAATTATATACTTTATTTGTTTTCAATATTATGCACACATGTTGTTTATTTTAAAACTCACGTTATAAATCATCCATTTTAAATTGTTTGATTATTTGCTTTAAATTTTTTTCCATATATTATCAATTGCAAATTTTTTATACTATCTATTTTATATTCCATTTATTTTAAGATGTTTTGTGTATAACTTGTTCTAAATTCCTTATAAGTCAATATTTATTTTAAACTCATTTATATATTATTAATTTATATATTACCTATTTTCATTTTTATATATTATTTATTCCAAACTTATACATATATTACCTACTTTTTTATATATATAATTTATTTATTGATTTGTATATTGTTGATTTCAAATTTCTTTTTCTCTTATTATTCATTTTGAATTCATTATTTTTAAATTTGTTTACATTTTATTTTTCCTTATATTTTTTTATTTTATACTCTTTGTTTTAAATTCATTGGTCTTTGATTATTGATGCTAGTATTTAAATAATTTCCATTATGTGTTTTATAAATTGTTTATTTGTATTTTCATATTGCCATTTTTTTGTTAAAGTTTTTACGCATCGTTTTAATATTACGTCAATTTTCCCCAATTTTAAAAAGAAAACTTTTAAAAATAAGGCAATATTCTTGACTTTGAGCTTGAGAAAATCGTGCCCTAACTTCTTGGGTTTCAATTTTTTATCCAAATAACCGAATATCCTTTCTAAACTTTAATGCATGAGACAAGCTTAGTTTGAGGGTTAAAATGCCGTATCCTAACTTACTGGATGTGACATCTTATTACTTCGGGACAAGGAGGCCTTAACATTAAATTTGATTTATTCAGGTTTTTAAAGAGGATCGTATTTTAAAATCTATTTAAAATTTTCGACATTAGGACGTTAATTAATTAATTAGGTACCAATTTTGGGCGTTATGAGGGTGCTAATCCTTCCTCGTGCTTAACCGACTCCCGAGCTTGATTTCTCGAATTTTGTAGACCAAAATCATTATTTTAATAAATCAAAGTGTTTTATTAAAATGATTAATTTCAAGGTGACCCGATGACACCTCGAAAAAAGATTGGTGGCGACTCCATTTTCATTTTAAAAGTCGACCCCGTTTTTCAAAATAAAGAATGGTTTCGACAACAGCCTAATTCGTCTCTGCTTAAACTGTGTGAGATCTGCAACTTCCCTGGTTGACTTGTTTTGACGTACATTATGTATACCTCCTTATCTAAGGATTCTCTTCCTCTATTCACCCTAACTGGGTTGAGACATTTTTTACCTTCGGTGAATTCTCTCATTAACCTAGTGGTTGGTGTTCCTCAGACACGTCAAGCTTATTCATTCCTGTGACTTTTCCCACCAATCACACCATGAAATCTACTTTAAACCTTAGTGTCCCTCTTGGTATGCTGATCTATGGACTTTCCAATTGTGATCCACATGTTTTACGTCCTAGTGGACTTTCTTATTTTTATTGTCCTAGAAGACTACCCCATGTTTACTGTTCTAGCGGATTGTACTAGTTGTCATAGTTGAGCTATGGTCTTACACCCTTTCACCCTATTTTGAATGTCTTGGCAAACTACCCCATCTTTACTATCCCGGTGGACTATACTGGTTGCCATAGCTGAGCTATGGTCTTACACATCAGACCTCTTTTAAGGTGTCGCACCATAGAGCTTACTAACCATTTTCAAGACGTTTCTCTATGGAACTGAATAATTGTCGTCACGGTGTCACCCCGAAGGACCTGTTACACATTTCACCTTGATGCTCGAACACCGAAGTGTCCCCTCCGCAAGGCCTGGAGCTTTGCACATCACAATTTCCACTTAGCAACATCGTATGGTGAAATCTTAACGGAACTCCTTTTTTCCTAATCATGTGTCCATTCCTCCAATTCGTCATAATTACCTTGATGCTCAAACATCGCAGTGTCCTCTCTACAGGGCCCAGAGCATCGCACATCACAGTTTGCACCCAGCAACACTGTATAGTGATATATAGAATCACTATTTCCCAATCCTAACTTCATCTAACCCGACAGTAATTCCTCTCCGTATTCTACAATATATATAAACACGTATCACATACAATTCATAAATAATTATCATGGAGTACACTACTTTTCAAACATAAAGTTATAACAATTTCATACATATGGACACACTTGTGGATACTTATAAACCTACTCATCCTTATATACAATCAGTATTCACAACCAATAGAAGCCATACATCATCCTATAAATATAGTACAGAAACTCACATAGATTCATTTATCCTCATTAGCTTAGGTTTTCCAAACGTCAGAGCCTTCTTGGTCCTGGCAGCTAAGCATGATAACCATTTATTAGTTAAGTTAAAGGTTTTCAACTTTTAAAAACCTAGATTCCATAATTATGGAGGAGATTTTAAGAGTTACTACTCCACTTATTTCTTCGATCCATAAGTACAAAGAGGTAAGGAAGCTTACCAATTCCTAAATTTTTCTATTATCAAGCTTCAATTCTCACGACTATTGCAACATGCAGAGCTTCCTTCAACCTCATCCTCTTCTTCTTCAAAGCAACTGAAGAAAATGATGCTATGGAAAAAATAAGAACCGTAAAAGAATTAAGAAAATTCTATCTTCACACACACCTATATACTCCTTAGACACAGTCTTCACCTGCCATCTCAACCCTCCATCCTTAATCATTTTGTCTCCCACTATTGAACTAGTCAGTTCCATCCTAATCGAACTAGAATTGATTTCCAACTAATCGTAATTTATCCACTTAAAATTTTTGAATTTCTCGATGGAGTCCAAAAATTTGCTAATCCTTTCGATTTAGTCCTATTTATCCTTAAATTTTGGGTCAATAAAGATAACTGGGTGTTATAGATGATTCCTTGTAGAACCCTTCCCTCTTTGGATAAATCTTCGAGTTCTAGCCAACGTAGATTCTAATAATGAAATAGGAAAAGAATAAGAAAAGTTCTGATGACGAACACAAGAAAAGCCCTTAACTGTGGTAATCGAAAAGAAATTTCAAATAGCAGGAGAAAAAATGCAAAAAGGACAAAATCCAACTAGAACTCAAAGAAGCAAAAATGGTTCCAGAGATGACTAAAATCCAAATTTATAGAATTATTCAAAAAAACCTTCATAAAATGAATCATTTTGGATTTAAACGCCAAGACCATTAGTATCTAGCCACATACACAGTGTTATATGCCCCTCATCATGGTCACTTCTCCCCAAAAAAAAATCGTATTTATGATAAAATTTTTGGAACAAGTACAATGTCTCCCCATCTTCCTAGGCACCTAGAAACATTTTCTCACACTTAGACCTTTAGCATAAGAGGTGTCTCATGGAAGTCCACTTTGTAACCTCCTGTACGACTAGGGGACCATTGTTATACCCCTCTTTCATGTGAACATGTGTCAGCTTCCCAGACAACATTCACTCATTATCAACTATTGCTTGAGGAGATGTTCAACTAGACCACCCACCCAGAACAAAGGGGTGGCATCCTGCCATTATCAAGACTATATGCTAGGAGGGAACACTCCTCAAATTTGAACATACTTTTGAAAAGATAAGGAGTTTGTTTAGGCGTAACTACCTCATACTAATTGGAGGCATAATAGAATAGACCCCAAGATATACATCGCCCGTGCCCATGAATTTCCTTTACTCATCTAGCAAGACTAAATGTTTATCCTACCACATCATACCAGTGGAAAAGAAGACCTCTCCTATAAAAACCTTTTCAATGATGAATGATTGACTTTTGGCACCCTAAAGTGACTCAAAGCAATTACTCTCTCAAGTAGTCAATATGTCCTCAAGTTCTTGTTATGGGTCTCTGCCTCCTTAGGTGAACTGGCCACCACAGCACTACCACTTCCTACTCCTTATCTCCTCCTAATCCTCCTCCCTAGTTGTACACTATATCAATAGAAGGCTTAATATATCATTTGGTACTTGATTTTGATTTTTTTTTTTAATGTGCTAATTATATTTTTGGGTCAAATGTGGTACATGTATTTGGGAAAAAGTTTGTACCTTTTGGTACCTAAAGGTAATGATGTTAGTATTTTAGTGTTTAATTCGAGTTTTTAAGTTGATTTGAAGAAAATCCATAATTCATTAATAATATTCACAATTAAATTTTATCAAATCAACCTTAAGACTTGACAAAATCATAAGCATCAAATTTAACAAATCAAACACAAAATTAAACAATTTCACAATTAACACTAAATTTATTCTTTTAAAAATATGAAAATTCAAATACAATAATAGTAACAATTAAGTTTTATCAAATAAACCTTAAAACTCGAATTAAACACCAACAAGTCAACTCTATTACCCTTTGGTATCAAAATGTATAAATTCAAAATACAAGTTCCCAAGTATCACATTAGAATATATATATATATATCAAATTCAAGTACCAAATGATATATTAATTTAATTTAAAATTAATATATTAAGTAAAAACTTGTCATAAATACCAGAGAGTCTTAAATATTAGACTCTATTTTTTTAAAGAGGTTACAAGTATAATTATTATTACAATTACAATTACAACCACAATCACAAATACATGTTTGATAAACTAAAAGCAAAATTAACTTAATACTAAACACAATAAACTGAAAATCAAAATATGTCAGACCTAACCCATAATAAATTTGGACAAAACTCAAAATAATGAAGAAAAAATCTACACATAAATTTCCTCCAACTCAAATATATACTATCCAAATCCCAAAACTTATAACATTTACTAACACTTTCAAAAACTCAGTCACTAAAGTCTTTTGTTTATTAATGGTAAAACATGTTATAGGAATCAAATTGTGTAAAACGGATTAAGAAAAAGGGAATGTTGTTTGTTCTTTGTTCCCCTATTTCCTTCTCCAAAGTTAGTGGCCCGCGACTCTTATCTCTATCCTCTTTTTCGATGCCATCTTTTATCATTTGGAATTTTACTTTTGTCAAATTTTGTCTCTTTCATGACAAAAAGGGGAAAGCTTAAGTTAATGTGGTTTTAAGTGAGTTTAAGTCACGTAAAAAAAATTGGAGTTCGGATTTAATAAATTTAAGAGTTTTTTTACTAAATTAATCTAAAAAATAAATATTTACAAGAATAATCCAACTTTAAAAACGATGATAAGAGTGACCTAAAATGAATAATAGAGGGCGGTGTCAACGCCCCATGGCCAACACCCAAATCAATCATTCCCCTATCATTGGTTGTTGATTGCTGGGGGGTTTAAAAAAATATTTTTTTGGTGCCGACACTGCAATGACCGGCACTCATATATAATTTTTTGAAATACCTTTAAAAAATATGGGTATTCCATGATTTAAAAAAAAAATTATTTTAATAGGTGTCGGCATTGAAGTGCCGGCATCGGTTGAAAATTAAAAAAAATGGTCAAGGAAAAGAGCTGCACTCCAGTGGTATCAGTTAGCCCGAGGGACGTCAGCGATTGCTAACTTCATAGTAGAGTGAAGTTGGCGATTAGGGAAAATCGAGAACTAAGAGGAGTAAAAAAGTGAAAAATAAAAAATAAAAAGAGTTTGTCTGCATGAAATTAGAAAAGAGAAACTTGAAAATCTATAAAATTAAAATCTTATTGATTTGGTTTGATTAAATATACAGTTGGATTTGTTTTTTTTAATCATAAAATACTATATTTTTTAAAGTATTTCAAAAAAAAAATACATACCAGCGCCAGCCATTGTAGTGCTAGCACCAAAAAATATATTTTTTAAACCCCCAGAAATCATCAGCCATTGATGGGGGAATGATTGACTTGGGTGTCGGTCATGGGGGTGCTGACACCACTCTCCATTAATCATTTCAAGTAATTCTTGTCATTGTTTTTGAAATTGGATCATTCTTGTAAATATTTATATTTTGGGGTTAATTTGATAAAAAAAAGCCAATGTTTAAAATTGAATCTTAAAATTTATATATACATTTTTTTTTTTTTGTTAATGAGTTTTATATTATTAATAATATTTCAAGTTTTGAAATATTAAGAGTTGAATATTATATAAAATTATATATGGACAAATTAGTTAAATTAATTATTTAATTTATTACTTGTATTAATTGATTTTATTAGAATTATTATATAATTAATTAATTGTAAGTTGAAGAAAAATATTTTTTTGGTATTATTTATATTCGTTTTACAGGTCATTTCGAAGTTCATGACTACCCCTCCTAATAATGTCGTCTCCAATGTTCAAACTTTCATCTTCCTTTGGGAGCACAATGTGCTTTACTATTGCACCCAATCTTTGTCACCCATCAATCACATCCCAACTCAATTAAGCAATTACCTTAAATCCTTCCTTTTATAAAATAATCAATATTAGGCTAAACTAGTTATATATGCCGTTTTTTTTAATTAGGCTAATAAGCCTTTTTTTTTTTAAATTAGGGAAATAGGCCACTTTTGGAGAGATAAATGGACCAGTTGGATGCGCTTTCCATTTCTCTCTCTTATGGTTAGGGTTTTTAATATTTTTAGGTTTAGGGTTTTTTAAAAAAGGGTTTAAGGTTTTTAACTAAAATTGAAAATTTTGAAGGTAGTTTTGAGGAGTCAGGGATGTGATAATACGTCTTATAACACCAATTTTGGGGAAATCTGGTTTTGGGTTGATTGTTTTTGATAAGATCAGAGGTCGAAGTCTAAGTAGAGGTCCCAATCGGCGATTGTGATGCAGTCACTGATTTGAGTATAACCAGGGGTTAGTTGACAATCGTTACATGGTCACAAGTTCAAGCTTTTTGGATACCCATAAATGATGACTTATATATACCATACATAAGATTGAGATTATAATCATAGGGAAAAACAGAAGGATTTCCTATGTAATCAACGTAATTTTTTCTATTTCCACGCAGCTAGTATCTTTAACCTTTCATACTTATCCGAAGGCTGACACCGAGGTGGTCACAAGAGGACTCTTAAAGGGAGAGCGAATGTTTCGATGGAAGTAGAGGTCAAACTTGGGTCGGCACGACAACAGTTGTAGTTATTAATGAGTTGTTTAATAACGACAATCGTTGTCAGCCCGAAAAGAGCATCACCTTTACTCCACTAAAATAGGCGCACCCCACCTGAGAGTCCTCTTGCGTCTACGATGGTGCCAACCTTCAGATAAGAAGGAAGGTTAAAGGTATCGGTTGCCTGGAAATGGAGAAAAATTCGCCGATTATAGCGGGAAGGCCCAAAATTTTTTCATATAAATATGCCCTCAAAATTCTATATGTTATTTATAAGACAACATTTTTGGGTATCCAAAAAGTTTGAGCTCGTGTCAACTAGCTCCCTCATTATACCTCAATATATAATTGCATAATGGCTGTCGATTGATACCACTACATATACTACCACCCATGACCGAACAAAGTAAGATCACCCTGGAACATAACTTCCCCAGGATAAGCTTTGAAGGTGATGATCACATTTTGGCATGATATATGAAACGTACTTTTGAAGAAAAAAGTTAGAGAAAGCACGCCCAACTGGGCGTTAAGCTTTTTTTTGTTGAAAGTTAAAGGAAGCTACCCCAGGAAATAATTTTGTATAATTGATGCACGTTTTGAGGCATCAAATACTATTGGGAGCACTATTTTGATGAAGTTATATAACTTCATGAACACGTTTCCAAATAATACTTTGCATTTTATCATAATTGTTCGATGAATGCGTGTATTCATAAATGGATTTCGAAGCATGTATTCCCTCTTTCTCTGGCTTATTTTCCTATTAAAGGGACGTAATTTTCATAACTTAGACACGCAGCAAATTAATATTAAAAAAATCAAATTATTGAGTTGTGGGAGTCTTGTGTGCTTCTTTCGACAACCCTCTACTTTTCTCTTTTGGTATTGTTAATTCAATTCGTAATCGATATTGAAATGAGTCGACGAGTGAAATCTGTTATTTACTATGATGGTCAAATTTGTAATACAAAGGTCAGGGTGGTATTTGTAGGAGTACAGTCTATGAAATTGGCATTCAATCGTACCATCCAATTACATGAGCTACAGATTAGAATCAAGAGAAAAGTTGGATGATCAACCCAGGGAAGAATTTTAAGGTTGCAATGTAGACATCTTGCTTCCGTTGACCCCTATAGGTATAACCTATTTGATGTGAATGTCAAGCTCCAACTCAAGACGGTCATATCATCTCATGTCTCAAGCAGAAATGATGTAATGAAGTTATACATCAATTTTTTCAAGGTTGATGGATCTGGCCCATCTTCAGCCACCGTTACGAAAAATGTTGGAACTGAAGCTAAAGTAGAAGTCCTATTACACAGTTGTGCAGTGAGTTCACTGGCTTGTTACAGAGCTCCTACTACGATGTCCTCAAAACATCTATGGGTAAACACTCTTCGATCTTCGACACAAATTTAAACTTTAGTGGCCAGTACCAGTCATTGTATGAGCATAACCTTAATCTCAACATTCTGGCTTGACATTCAATCAGGGTGTTTGATTTCAACTTTGGTGCGAGTTCGATGTCATAGGCTAGAAGCACTTACACCAAGGGTTCATCGACGTACACCAGACACCAAATCGATACAGATTTTAGCAGGCACATAGGTTACAGAAGAACCAATGACCTACTCCTTTCAATGGGGACCAACGAGGGCATATCAAACCCCTTGCTTGAAGGGGACAATGAAGGTGCAGATGAAAAGAAGATGCGACCAAGGAAGAAGTTGTAGATGAGGAAGAAGATGCAATTGAGGAAGAAGATACAGGTGAGGAACAAGATGCAGCTGAGGAAGAAAATATGGTTGAGGAAGAAGAGTCAGACCATGAGCCAATCTGGCAATGTGAAGCTAATGGTTCGGAGGTGGCACTATTTTTCGAACCGGAGTCGGTTCCAACAGAGCCAAAATCTTGCAGATTTGATGATGACGGCTCTAACACTGCTCCGAATCTAGATTTGTAATACAAGACATATAAACCTCCAGCCTACATGACCAACATCGACCAATCGATCGAAGGTGTTTTAGAGTTTTCACGCTTACCGCACCGAACACCTGATCATGCAAACACATGGCGTGATGTACGAGTACTAGAAATTGGTATGGAATACTTAAGTAAAGATGTTTTCCTTGCTGCACTGAAGCGATACAACTTCAAAAAAAATGTGAACTACCATTTCATGAAGTCCCATTCCGAGAAATTCAAGGAAAAGTGTCCAATTCGCGATGGGAGGTGCAAGTGGAAAATCATGGCATATTTATGGAAGAAGACTGTGCTATGGATGATAAAGAAGTATTCCGCTTTGTGTCTACAAACCTATCTTGTGACAAGTGCAAGTCAGGATCATCCCAGGCTAGACTCTAATATGATTTCTAACATTATTCTACTGATGGTGAAGGCGAGTCCCAGGATTCTCGTCCCAGTATTGGTTGCAAACATTCGTAGCCAATACAACTACACTCTATCGTACTACAAAGTGTGGGTTGGAAAACAAAAGGCTATGGATAAGTTACATCACGGTTAGGATAGTTCGTACAACTATCTATGGTAATGGTGTCAAGTTTGGATTGGTACGTTCCAAGTTCCATAACCAATTTGGAAACGTACCCAGTGTACTTCAACGATCGATTGGTCCCTAGGAAAAGTGTATTCCATCGATTCTTTTGGACCTTTGAGCAATCAGAGAAGCCTCCCGAAACTACAAGCCTTTGGTACAAATTAAAGACACTTGGTTGTACGAAAAGTATCAGCATCGGTTGTTAATTGTTTCATCGGTTAGGACGATAATAGAAAGATTCTACTGATTGCATTTGTAATAACTCCTGGAGAAACGATAGGCGATTGTGATTTCTTCCTAAGCTGATTGTATCGTTGCATTTTCCCACAGCCTGACATATATGTCATATTTAACAGGGGAACCAAAATCTTGTTCAAGATTGAGTGGCATCATAGCTTTTGGGATCGCACCCATCATAGGTACTACTTACGACATGTTGAATCTAACTACCACACAAAATAGCCTTCGAAAAGTGAGTGAGATTCAGTCATCGACATTGGTATTTAATTGGCACTACCTGTATAGTCATGTTGTACCCTATTTCATTTATTGTTTACATTCATGGGTATGTTTTTTCTCGATAGGTTACGAGCTCGTTCAATATCGTTTTCATGAAATGTTAAACAACTTGGGTGCCATCAACATCTACGATGTGACATACCTCGCCAACATACTTCTGAACAGTGGACGCAATCGTATTATGGCGTCTACGATACGAGAACATGACGTCAAACTTATCCAAGTGTATCAATTCCGTACCAAAGAGGACGCGTCATTTGCCAATAACCTTGGTTGTGAAAGAAACATAATTTCATCTGGCTGCATTGTTTCCAAAAAGGGCGGTGGCATACACTTGACAAATAGAGGGCGGCCACACTTAGTGTAAGGATGTAATGAAAGAAATTAGACAAAATATGGCGAGAGCAAACACTGTGTCTAAAGTGTGCCACTAGCATTGGAACTTAGAATTACGAGTCACGAAACACGTTAGGCCGGCCAGGACATGTTAGGGGCATCATATCGTGTGGACCTAACAAGAGGGACTTGCAGTAACAGCCCGATTTAGGGCCTAGTCGGGATAGTGGTGCGGGGCCACGAACCTTAGGTAAAATTATGAGTTTTTCAAGTTTATGACATGTTTGCACATTAGTATGAAAGTTTTGCAAAGCAATTTTATTAAGTTGAGGTCAATTGGTCCAAAATGACTAAATTGCAAAAGTTGCAATATAGGATTTTCTAGAAGCTTTTTGCATGAAATAGCTTTAGAATAATAATTATGAGCCCTTAAATAGCAATTTGCCCAAAATTTAATTTTTGGACAAAATTGGCCTTAAGAGACTATTATGGTAAGTTTGTATGATTTCTAAGCTTTATGATTATTATCATTAAATTGCTTAATATAATGTGCAATAATTGTATGAAATGATCATGTTATGTTCAAGCAAGAAATCATGATGATAAGTACGAGCAAGTCCTGATGGGAGATGAATTTCTCATGATACTCGATCTACCACGCAAGTTATCATGTAAGTCCAAGACAAGCTTGGCATTGATCAAGATATCATGTAAGTCCAAGGCAAGCTTGGCATTTATCAAGTTCGCAAGCAATTTATCATGTAAGTCCAAGGCAAGCTTGGCATTGATCAAGATATCATGTAAGTCCAAGGTAAGCTTGGCATTGGTCAAGTTAGCAAGCAAGTTATCATGTAAGCCGAAGGCAAGCTTGGCATTAATCAAGATATCATGTAAGTCTAAGGCAAGCTTGGCATTAGTCAAGTTAGCAAGCAAGTTATCATGTAAGTCCAAGGCAAGCTTGGCATTGATCAAGTTAGCAAGCAAGTTATCATGTAAGTCCAAGGACTCAAGCTTGACATTAAGTATGTTATCAAAAGCAAGACTTCATATAAGTCCATGTCAAGACATGGCCGTGAAACCAAGATGAGATAACCCATGTAAGACCATGTCTAGGATATGGCTTTGGCATCATATTATGTGGGAAGAGATTTAGCATCCTCGGTTATTCACAGAAATTCATCGGGCAAATGAATAAGCTAAAAGAAGATAGCAAGAAAGCTAAGAAAGTAAAGTTAGTATCAAGATGAAGTTAGATGAAGTTGAGTATTATTCATGTTGTGAATGAGAAAGTAGATATCATGATTATTGTTATTATAGTATACTGATCAATGTGATCAAGTGATACAAGTATCATGGTTACCTTACAAGTATGATAATAGTAAGTGTCATGAGACATGTAAGAATATATATGAGTAAGTAAGCTCTTTAGCTAAAATTCATGATACCATTGTTTATGTGAAATGGTTTATATTAAGCAATGATGATGCTATGAGTTGTTACATGCAAATTTACTAAGCTATATGCTTACGTTATGATTCTTTCTTTCTATGCAGTCCCGCCAAGCTAACTCATGGATCATTAAAGTCGGAGCTCGCAAGACACTATCAACTCTTATTTTGGTATAGCCATGTTACTTTACTAAGTATGGCATGTATAGGAAACATTCATTCTGTGGACATGTTTTAAGAAGGGCCTTTGTAAAGGCTATCAAGTTTATGATTCTTTTGTATATGGCTAAGTGATTGGCCAAATTTGACTAAGCATGTATGTTTATTGAGATCAATGAAGCATGTAGTATTATTCATAAAATTTGGTTGTTATTGCATCGTTGAATTGTGTATGGATATAATCTTCATTTCAGGGTGGCTAACGGCTTGGTAAATAGCCTGTAAGTGCCCACACGGTTGGACACACGGGCGTGTGTCAAGACCGTGTTAACCCTGCACCTTAGTATTATTAATCATAATAGGCCATGGGCAAATTCCACAGCCGTGTGTGTATGCCGTGTAAGACACACGGTTTGGACATGGTCGTGTGCCCAGACCATGTTAATTTAGTCAGTACATCAAGGATTAGCACACGGTCTAAGCCCACGGGCGTGTCATAGCCGTGTGAAATTAGTCAGTAACCTCTCATGGTTGGTAGGCATGGGCGTGTCTGAGCCGTATGGAAATAGTCAGTAGTTCTACACGGTTTGAGGGCATAGGCGTGCTTAAGGGTAGACAGGCGTGTTCCAAGTCACACGGGCGTGTGAACCCTGCTTCAAAAATGAGTTATTTGATTTTAATTCTGAAAGTTTTCTGACATGAGTTAAAGGCCTCATACGCCCTTGTTATATGTGTTGACTAAGAAAGTGAAGTTTTTAAGTTGGAACAAAATTTTATAGCCCGTAAATACATGCTTCAGTGAGTTCAAGCATAGTAATGTCTCGTATGTAGACCCAGTATCGGTCTTGGGTGCGGGGTGTTACATTTAGTAGTATCAGAGCGATAGTTTAGTCGGTTCTAGGACTAACGTAGCACGAGCATGAGTCTAGCTATACATGCCATACGTAAGAATATTTTTATAATGATAGTGTGACGACTCTTGACGACTTAAATTATGTTTATTCATATAGTAAATGGATCCTAAAAGAGCTGAGGCGGATGATGTAGAAAGTAATGCACCAGCTCCCGCAGAAGGGACGGTGCCGTATGAGAATGAGAATAGACCCACTACGGTGAGTCAAGAAGGAGGAGGAGAAGAGGCTAGAGAAGCTTTCCTCTATATGATGGATGCCTGGTACACGGAGTTCGTTCGAGCGAACCCGAATGTAAAACCCATTCCACCCCCGCCTATTCCACAACCTACTCTAGTAGCCCCTCAAGTAGTAGAGGTTGTAAGAGGAGGTAAACCTCCAATTGATAGGATCAGGAAGCATGGGGCAAAAGAATTCCGAGCTAGAAAAGATGATGATCCAAAAATAGCTGAGTTCTGGTTAGAAAATAACATCAGAGTATTTAACGAACTGTCCTGCACTCCTGATGAATGCATGAAGTGTATAGTCTCTCTCTTAAGAGATTCTGCTTACCAATGGTGGAACACCCTTGTGTCGGTGGTACCATGGGAAAGGATCTCATGAGAATTCTTCCAAGACGAGTTTAAGAAAAAGTATATCAGCCAGAGGTTTGTAAACCAGAAGAGGAAAGAATTTCTAGAGCTGAAGCAAGGCAAGATGCCAGTAACTGATTATGAGCGAGAGTTCATACGACTCAAAAATGCGCTTTCATGAATGTGTGTCCACTGAGGCCATTATAAGTAAAAGGTTTGAAGATGGTTTAAATGAGGACATTAAGTCGAATTAAAAGAATTTGTTGTACTAGTGGAAAGGGCTTGTAAAGTCAAGAACTGGTAAAAGAGAAGAAGAAATCTAAAATAGAGTCTCACAATTTTAAAAAGAGACAGTGGAACAATTCGTTCCTATCATCATCCAAGAAGTCAAGAGATTTTTCTACTCGAACAGCTACTTCCACTGGATTTTCAAGAAAAGACAAGAGTATGTAGTATTTGGGAAAAAAAGCACCGACGACTTCAGTTGTAAGTATTGGAAATTTTAGATCTGACTGACCTGAATGTCCATAATTTGGTAGACGCCATTTGGGAGAATGCCGAGCACATAAAAATGCATGTTTTAGATGTGGTTCCCAAGACCATTTCATAAAGGATTGTCTAGAGATGACTAAAGAAGAGAGAACTCAAAACCCGAGATCCGGGAGTATGGTCAGAGGGAGACCGCAGAGGAACCCGAGAAGTAGGGCAAGTGGAAGAGGTAACCCCAGAGAGCAGGCCGCGAGACTCAAGGGCAAGGCGCCTGCAAGGACTTATGCCATTCGCACTTGCGAAGAGGCATCTTCCCCTGATGTTATTACGGGTACCTTTTCTCTTTACAATACCAAAGTTATTGCTCTAATAGACCCCGGATCCACACACTCTTACTTTTTCTTGAAATTAGTTCCTGGTTTGGGTGTGCCTATAGATACCACAGAATTTGCGATTAAGGTGTCTAATCCTTTAGGAAAGAGTATGTTAGTTGATAAAGTTCGTAAAGATTATCCATTAATGATTAGAGGTCATTGCTTTAAAATAAATCTTATGTTGTTACCATTTGATGAATTCGGCCTCATTCTTGGTATGGACTGGTTGACTACTCATAATGTAATTGTAAATTGTGGGAAGAAATACATTGAGATGAGATGTGAGAATGGGGATACTCTTCATGTAGAATCAGATGAGCAAGGTAGATCTTCGGTAATAATTTCTCATATGATGGCGTAGAGATATCTAAGAAAAGGGTATGCGGCATTTTTGGCCTTTGTATTAAATGATAAAGAGACAGAGTTAAAGATTGAATTAGTGCCGATAGTATGTGAGTATGTGGATGTTTTTCTTGAGGAATTACCAGGATTACCACCAGTTAGAGAAGTTGAGTTTGGCATTGAGCTAGCTCCCGGTACTGTACCAACATCCATTACTCCTTATAGAATGGCTCCAACAAAGTTGAAAGAGCTGAAGTTACAGTTGCAAGAGTTGACAGACAAAGGCTTTGCAAGATCAAGTTGTTCACCATTGGGCGCTCCAGTTTTGTTTGTGAAAAAGAAAGATGGCACCATGAGATTATGCATTGATTACCGTCAGCTTAATAAAGTGACAGTAAAGAACAAGTATCCATTGCCTAGGATCGATGATTTGTTTGATCAATTAAGAGGAGCGACTGTATTCTCCAAAATAGACTTGAGATCAAGGTACTACCAGTTGAGAGTGAAGGATTCAGATTTATCCAAGACTGCCTCTCGAACAAGATATGGGCATTATAAATTTTTAGTCATGCCATTTGGGTTAACCAATGCTCCTGCGGTATTCATGGACTTAATGAACTGCATTTTTAGACCATACCTTGAAAAGTTTATAGTCGTTTTTATTGAAGACATACTGACTTATTCCCGAGACGAGAATGAACATGCTGATCATTTACGGATAGTTTTACAGACTCTTCGAGAAAATCAGTTGTATGCCAAATTCAGTAAAAGTGAATTTTGGCTCAACGGAGTGGGATTCTTGGGACATGTTGTCTCGAGAGATGGAGTCCGAGTAGATCCAAGTAAGATCTCGGCTATAATAGACTGGAAACCACCGAAGAACATCACTGAGATTAAAATTTTTTGGGCCTCGCCAGCTACTATAGGTGATTTGTCAAAGGGTTTTCTATGACTGCAACCCCGATGACTAAATTGTTATAGAAGAACGTGAAGTTTGAGTGGTCGAAAAGATGCCAACAAAGTTTTGAGAAGTTGAAAGCAATGCTGACAGAAGCTCCAGTCTTAATACAACCCGAATCAGGGAAAGAATTTGTAGTCTACAGTGATGCATCCTTAAATGAATTGGGCTGTGTACTCATGAAAGAAGGCAAAGTGATTGCTTATGCCTCAAGACAGTTAAAACCTCATGAGAAGAATTATCCGACGCATGACCTAGAATTGGCTGCCATAGTCTTCGCATTGAAGGTCTGGAGACACTATTTATAAGGTGAACGATGTCAGATTTTCACCGATCACAAAAGTTTGAAGTACTTGATGACGCAGAAAGAGTTGAACTTAAGACAAAGAAGATGGTTAAAGTTGATAAAAGACTATGAGTTGGTCATCGACTACCATCCAGGAAAGGCGAATGTAGTCGTCGATGCTTTGAGCAGGAAGTCTCTGTTTATTTTAAGAGCATTGAATTCAAAGATATCCTTATCCGACAATGGCTCCATTTTAGCTGAGTTAAGAGCTAGACCAATGTTTCTTCAAGAGATCTTTGAAGCTCAGAAAGAAGATAGTGAGTTGCAAGTTAAGAGAGCTCAGTGCAAGTCAGGTGCTGAATCCGACTTTTGGATTAATTCTTATGGATATTTAATGTTTAGAGATAGAGTTTGTGTGCCAAGAAAAGAGGAGCTTATACAGAGAATTTTGTATGAAGCACATAACGGGTGTTTATCTGTACATTCGGGTAGCACCAAGATGTATAATGATCTAAAGCAACAGTATTGGTGGTCGAAAATGAAGAAAGACATTTCAGAATTTGTTACCAAGTACATGATTTGTTAGCAAGTAAAGGCTGGATACCTTCGGGTTTACTTCAACCTATCTTGATTCCCGAGTGGAAATGGGACCGTATCACCATGGATTTCATAACGGGTTTACCGTTGTCTCCGAGCAAGAAAGATGTTCTTTGGGTAGTGGATGATAGATTCATGAAGTCAGCCCACTTTATACCTGTACGAGTGGATTACTCCTTAGACATGTTGGCAAACTTGTATGTTTCAGAAATAGTAAGACTTCACGGAGTTCCCTTATCGATCATATTGGATAGAGATCCGATATTCACATCTAGATTCTGGAAGAAGCTGCAAGAAGCTTTGGGTACAAAATTGAGTTTTAGCACAGCTTTTCACCCTTAGACTGACAGTCAGTCAGAAAGGTTAATTCAAGTACTCGAGGACATGCTCAGATGTTGTGTTTTGGAATTCCAAGGTAGTTGGGAAAAGTTTCTCCCATTGGTAGAATTCGCCTATAATAATAGGTTTCAGTCGAGCTTAAAGATGGCGCCTTATGAGGCCCTATATGGGTGTAAGTGCAGAACTCCCTTGTTTTGGACTAAACTCAAGGAGAACCAAATTCACGGGGTTGATTTGGTTAAAGAAGCTGAAGATAAAGTGAAAGTAATTCAAGAATGTTTAAAAGTCGCCTCGATGCATGTAAATCCTATTCGAATTTAAAGAGAAAAGAGACCGAGTACCAAGTTGAGGATAAAGTCTTTTTGAAAGTATCACCATGGAGAAAAGTTCTCAGATTTGGCCGTAAAGGCAAGTTAAGTCCACGTTTTATTAGACCTTACGAGGTTACAAAGAGAATTGGATCGGTAGCTTACCGTTTGGCTTTGCCATTAGAATTAGAAAAGATACATGATGTGTTTCACGTGTCAATGTTACGATGCTACAGATCAGACCCTTCGCATGTAATTACCCCTTCGGAAATAGAGATTCGTCCCGACATGACTTATGGTGAAAAACCAGTCAAGATTTTAGCTCAGGAAGTTAAGCAACTAAAAAATAAGAGTATTGACTTCAGAAAGGTATTGTGGCAAAGGCACGGAATCGAAGAAGCTACATGGGAATCGAAGAGAGTATGAGAAATCGATATCAAACCTTTTCTTTGGTAAGATTTTGAGGACTGAAAATCCCAAGGGGAGAATTATATGACTCGATTTAGGGCCTAGTCGGGATAGTGGTGCGGGCCACAAACCCGAGGTGAAATTATGAGTTTTCAAGTTTATGCCATGTTTGCACATTAGTATGAAAGTTTTGTAAAGCAATTTTATTAAGTTAAGGTCAATTGGTCCAAAGGACTAAATTGCAAAAGTTGCAATATATGAGTTTCTAGAAGCTTTTTGCATGAAATAGCTTTAGAATAATAATTATGAGCCCTTAAATAGAAATTTTCCCAAAATTTAATTTTTGGACAAAATTAGCCTTAAGAGACTATTATGGAAACTTTTAAGAGGAAGGGCATTTTGGTTATTTGGCCTCATTAGTGATTAAAATAGGATAAAGATGAGAAAAATTCACTCATCTTCTTCCTTGTTGCTGCCGAAAATTGGAAGACACCTTAGCTAGGGTTCTTCATTTTTTTTCAAGCTCATAGTAAGTTCATCTTAGCCCCGTTTTTAATATTCTTCGTATTTTTAAAGTTCCCGTATTATGAATTAGCTAATTTTAGCTATAAAATGAGATAAGATGCATGTTCAAAAATCTACCCTTGAATGAAATGCTTGTTAAATGATGTTTTATGGAAGTTTAAGAGAGTTTGATGTTAGATAAACATCTTTTCCTTAATGAATTTCATGAAAAATGGTAGTAGGGACCATTTTGTAACAGATACAAAATTGGTCATACCTACTAGAAATAGTGAGAATTGATGATTGTTATAGAAGAGAAAATGATTCAGTTGAGCATGAAGTTTAAGAAAGTTGCATGAAAATCATTTTACGAGAATTAGGGCAAAAGTGTAAATATTAGAAAGTATAGGGGCAAAATAGTAATTTTTCCAAAGTATGAGTTATGAGTCAATTTAGTCATTATGGTTTTTAAATGATCTATTTATGATTATAGATCTAGAAAAATGAAGCTCGGATAGAAACCGAGGCAAGAACAAAGTCGAGGACTAAATTGCACATCTACATATATTTTGTATATTAAGGTAAGTTTGTATGATTTCTAAGTTTTATGATTATTATCATTAAATTTCTTAATATAATGTACAATAATTGTATGAAATGATCATGTTATGTTCAAGCAAGAAATCATGATGGTAAGTACGAACAAGTCCCAATGGGAGATGAATTTCCCAGGATACTCGATCTACCACGAAAATTATCATGTAAGTACAAGGCAAGCTTGGCATTTATCAAGATAGCATGTAAGTCCAAGGCAAGCTTGGCATTGATCAAGTTAGCAAGCAAGTTATCATGTAAGTCCAAGGCAAGCTTGGCATTGATCAAGTTAGCAAGCAAGTTATCATGTAAGTCTAAGGCAAGCTTGGCATTGATCAAGATGTCATGTAAATCCAAGGCAAGCTTGGCATTGGTAAATTTAGCAAGAAATTTATCATTTAAGTCCAAGGCAAGCTTGGAATTGATCAAGTTATCATGTAAGTCCAAGGCAAGCTTGGCATTGATCAAGATATCATGTAAGTCCAAGGCAAGCTTGGCATTGATCAAGTTAGCAAGCAAGTTATCATGTAAGTCCAAGCACTTAAGCTTGGCATTGAGTATGTTATCAAGAGCAAGACTTCATATAAGTCTATGTCTAGGATATGGCTTTGGCATCATATTATGTGGGAAGAGATTTAGTATCCTCAGTTATTCATAGAAATTTATCGGGCAAATGAGTAAGCTAAAAGAAGATAGCAAGAAAGCTAAGAAAGTAAAGTTAGTATCAAGATGAAGTTAGATGAAGTTGAGTATTATTCGTGTTGTGAATAAGAAAGTAGATATCATGATTATTGTTATTATAGTATACTGATCAATGTGATCAAGTGATACAGGTATCATGGTTACCTTACAAGTATGATAATAGTAAGTGTCATGAGACATGTAAGAATCTATATGAGTAAGTAAGCTCTTTAGCTGAAATTCATGATATCATTGTTTATGTGAAATGGTTTATATTAAGCATTGATGATTCTATGAGTTGTTACATGCAAATTTACTAAGCTATATGCTTACGTTATGATTCTTTCTTTCTATGCAGTCCCACCAAGCTAACTCGTGGATCATTAAAGTCGGAGCTCGCAACACACTATCAACTCTTATTTTGGTATAGCCAAGTTACTTTACTAATTATGGCATGTATAGGAAACATTCATTTTGTGGACATGTTTTAAGAAGGGCCTTTGTAAAGGCTATCAAGTTTATTATTCTTTTGTATATGGCTAAGTGATTGGCCAAATTTGACTAAGCATGTATGCTTATTGAGATCAATGAAACATGTAGTATTATTCATAAAATTTGGTTGTTATTGCATCGTTGAATTGTGTATGGATATGATCTTCATTTCAGGGTGGCTAACGGCTTGGTAAATAGCCTTTAAGTGCCCACACGGTTGGACACACGGGCGTGTGTCAAGACCGTGTTAACCCTGTACCTTAGTATTATTAATCATAATAGGCCACGGGCAAATCCCATGGCCGTGTGCCCAGACCCTATTAATTTAGTCAGTATATCAAGGATTAGCACACGGTCTAAGCCCACGGGCATGTCATGGCCATGTGAAATTAGTCAGTAACCTCCGATGGTTGGTAGACATGGGAGTGTCTGAGCCGTGTGGAAATAGTCAGTAGTTCTACACGGTTTGAGGGCATACGCGTGCTTAAGGGTACACGGGTGTGTTCCAAGTCACACGGGCATGTGAACCCTGTTTCAAAAATGAGTTATTTGATTTTAGTTCTGAAAGTTTTCTAAGATAAGTTAAAGGCCTCGTAGGCCCTTGTTATATGTGTTGACTAAGAAAGCGAAGTTTTTAAGTTGGAACAAAATTTTATAGCCCGTAAGTACATGTTTCAGTGAGTTCAAGCATAGTAATGTCTCGTATCCAGACCCAGTATCGGTCTTGGGTGCGGGGTGTTACATTTAATGGTATCAAAGCTACGGTTTAGTCGGTTCTAGGACTAACGTAGCACGAGCATGAGTCTAGCTATACATGTCATACGTAAGAATGTTTTTATAATGATAGTGTGACGAATCCTGACGACTTAAATTATGTTTATACATATAGTAAATGGATCTCGAAAGAGCTGAGGCGGATGATGTAGAAAGTAATGCACCATCTCTGCAGAATGGACGATACCTTATGAGAAAGAGAATAGACCCACTACGGTGAGTCAAGAAGGAGGAGGAGAAGAGGCTAGAGAAGCCTTCCTCCATATGATGGATGCTTGGTACACGGAGTTCATTCGAGCGAACTCGAATGCATAACCCTTCCACCCCCGCCTGTTCCATAACTTACTCCAGCAGCCCCTCAAGTAGTAGAGGTGGTAAGAGGAGGTAAACCTCCAATTGATAGGATCAGGAAGCATGGCGCAGAAGATTCTGAGCTAGAAAAGATGATGATCCAAAAAGAGCTGAGTTCTGGTTAGAAAATATCATCAGAGTATTTAACGAACTGTCCTGCACTCCTGATGAATGCATGAAGTGTATAGTCTCTCTTTTAAGAGATTCTGCTTACCAATGGTGGAACACCCTCTTGTCGGTGGTACCATGGGAAAGGATCTCATGGGAATTCTTCCAAGAAGAGTTTAAGAAAAAGTATATCGACCGAGGTTTGTAGGCGAAGAGGAAAGAATTTCTAGAAATGAAGCAAGGCAAGATTTGATGGCGATTATGAGCGAGTTCATAAAACTCAGCAAATCGCTCATGAATGTGTGTCCACTAAGGCCATTATGAGTAAAAGGTTTGAAGATGGTTTAAATGAGGACATTAAGCTGGTTGTTGCTATCCTCGAATTAAAAGAATTTGTTGTACTAGTGGAAAGGGCTTGTAAAGCAGAAGAACTGGTAAAATAGATGAAGAAATCTAAAATAGAGTCTCGTAATTTTAAAAAGAGACAGTGGAACAAGTCGTTCCTATCATCACCCAAGAAGTTAAGAGATTTTTCTACTCGAACAGCTACTTCCACTGCATTTTCAAGAAAAGACAAGAGTAAGCAGTATTTGGGAAAAAAAGCACAGACGACTTCAGTTGCAAGTGTTGGAAATTTTAGATCTGACAGAACTGAAGTAGTAGAGGTGGTAAGAGGAGGTAAACCTCCAATTAATAGGATCAGGAAGCATGGGGCAGAAGAATTCCGAGCTAGAAAAGATGATGATCCAGAAAGAGCTGAGTTATGGTTAGGAAATACCATCAGAGTATTTAACGAATCATCCCCGCACTCTGATGAATGCATGAAGTGTATAGTCTCTCTCTTAAGAGATTCTGCTTACCAATGGTGGAACACCCTTGTGTCGGTGGTACCATGGGAAAGGATCTCATGGGAATTCTTCCAAGAAGAGTTTAAGAAAAAGTATATCAACCAGAGGTTTGTAGACCAGAAGAGGAAAGAATTTCTAGAGCTGAAGCAAGTCAAGATGTCAGTAACTGATTATGAGCGAGAGTTCATAAAACTCAACAAGTAAGCTCGCGAATGTGTGTCCACTGAGGCCATTATGATTAAAAGGTTTGAAGATGGTTTAAATGAGGACATTAAGCTGGTTGTTGCTATCCTCGAATTAAAAGAATTTGTTGTACTAGTGGAAAGGGCTTGTAAAGTAGAAGAACTAGTAAAATAGATGAAGAAATCTAAAATAGAGTCTCGTAATTTTAAAAAAGACAATTGGAACAAGTCGTCCTATCATCATCCAAGAAGTCAAGAGATTTTCTACTCGATGCCTACTTCCACCGCATTTTCAAGAAAAGACAAGAGTAAGCGTATTTGGGAAAAAAAGCATAGGCGACTTGGTTGCAAGTGTTGGAAATTTTAGATCCGAAAGACACAAGTAGTAGAGGTGGTAAGAGGAGGTAAACCTCAATTGATAGGATCAGAAGCATGGGCGGAAGAATTACGAGCTAGAAAAGATGATGATCCAAAAAGAGTGAGTTCGGTTAGAAAATACCATCGAGTATTTAACGAATCGCCCTACTCTGATGAATGCATGAAGTGTATAGTCTCTCTCTTAAGAGATTCTCGCTTACCAATGGTGAAACACCCTTGTGTCGGTGGTACCATGGGAAAGGATCTCATGGGAATTCTTCAAGAAGAGTTTAAGAAAAGTATATCAACCGAGGTTTGTAGACCGAAGAGGAAAGAATTTCTAGAGTGAAGCAAGTCAAGATGTCGAATCGATTATGAGCGAGAGTTCATAAAACTCAACAAGTAAGCTCAAATGTGTGTCCATGGCCATTATGATTAAAAGGTTTGAAGATGGTTTAAATGAGGACATTAAGCTGGTTGTTGCTATCCTCGAATTAAAAGAATTTGTTGTACTAGTGGAAAGGGCTTGTAAAGTAGAAGAACTAGTAAAATAGATGAAGAAATCTAAAATAGAGTCTCGTAATTTTAAAAAAAGACAGTGGAACAAGTCACTCCTATCATCATCCAAGAAGTCAAGAGATTTTTCTACTCGAACAGCTACTTCCACTGCATTTTCAAGAAAAGACAAGAGTAAGCAGTATTTGGGAAAAAAAGCATAGACGACTTCAGTTGCAAGTGCTGGAAATTTTAGATCTGAAAGACCTGAAGTAGTAGAGGTGGTAAGAGGAGGTAAACCTCCAATTGATAGGATCAGGAAGCATGGGGCAGAAGAATTCTGAGCTAGAAAAGATGATGATCCAGAAAGAGCTGAGTTCTGGTTAGAAAATACCATCAGAGTATTTAACGAACTGTCCTGCACTCCTGATGAATGCATGAAGTGTATAGTCTCTCTCTTAAGAGATTCTGCTTACCAATGGTGAAACACCCTTGTGTCGGTGGTACCATGGGAAAGGATCTCATGGGAATTCTTCCAAGAAGAGTTTAAGAAAAAGTATATCAGCCAGAGGTTTGTAGACCAGAAGAGGAAAGAATTTCTAGAGCTGAAGCAAGTCAAGATGTCAGTAACTGATTATGAGTGAGAGTTCATAAAACTCAGCAAGTACGCTCGCGAATGTGGTTTGAAGATGGTTTAAATGAGGACATTAAGCTGGTTGTTGCTATCCTCGAATTAAAAGAATTTATTGTACTAGTGGAAAGGGCTTGTAAAGCAGAAGAACTGGTAAAATAGATGAAGAAATCTAAAATAGAGTCTCGTAATTTTAAAAAGAGACAGTGGAACAAGTCGTTCCTATCATCACCCAAGAAGTCAAGAGATTTTTCTACTCGAACAGCTACTTCCACTGCATTTTCAAGAAAAGACAAGAGTAAGCAGTATTTGGGAAAAAAAGCACAGACGACTTCAGTTGCAAGTGTTGGAAATTTTAGATTTGACAGACCTGAAGTAGTAGAGGTGGTAAGATGAGGTAAACCTCCAATTGATATGATCAGGAAGCATGGGGTAGAAGAATTTCGAGCTAGAAAAGATGATGATCTAGAAAGAGCTGAGTTCTGGTTAGAAAATACCATCAGAGTATTTAACGAACTGTCCTGCACTCCTGATGAATGCATGAAGTGTATAGTCTCTCTCTTAAGAGATTCTGCTTACCAATGGTGGAACACCTTGTGTCGGTGGTACCATGGGAAAGGATCTCATGGGAATTCTTCCAAGAAGATTTTAAGAAAAGTATATCACCAGAGGTTTGTAGACCGTAAGAGGAAAGAATTTCTAGAGTCAAGCAAGTCAAGATGTCAAGAATCGATTATGAGTGAGAGTTCATAAAACTCATGAAATGCGCTTCAGCGAACGTGTGTCCACTGAGGCCATTATGAGTAAAAGGTTTGAAGATGGTTTAAATGAGGACATTAAGCTGGTTGTTGCTATCCTCGAATTAAAAGAATTTGTTGTACTAGTGGAAAGGGCTTGTAAAGCAGAAGAACTGGTAAAATAGATGAAGAAATCTAAAATAGAGCCTCGCAATTTTAAAAAGAGACAGTGGAACAAGTCGTTCCTATCATCATCCAAGAAGTCAAGAGATTTTTCTACTCGAACAGCTACTTCCACTGCATTTTCAAGAAAAGACAAGAGTAAGCGGTATTTGGGAAAAAAACACGACGACTTTAGTTGCAAGTGTTAGAAATTTTAGATCCGATGACACAAGTAGTAGAGGTGGTAAGAGGAGGTAAACTCAATTGATAGGATCGAGAAAGCATGGGCGGAAGAATTCTGAGCTAGAAAAGATGGAGCTGAGTTCTGGTTAGAAAATACCATCAGAGTATTTAACGAACTTTTTTGCACTCCTGATGAATGCATGAAGTGTATAGTCTCTCTCTTAAGAGATTCTGCTTACCAATGGTGGAACACCCTTGTGTCGGTGGTACCATGGGAAAGGATCTCATGGGAATTCTTCCAAGAAGAGTTTAAGAAAAAGTATATCAGCCAGAGGTTTGTAAACCAGAAGAGGAAAGAATTTCTAGAGCTGAAGCAAGGCAAGATGTCAGTAACTGAATATGAGCGAGAGTTCATACGACTCAGTAAGTACGCTCGCGAATGTGTGTCCACTGAGGCCATTATGAGTAAAAGCTTTGAAGATGGTTTAAATGAGCACATTAAGCTGGTTGTTGCTATCCTCGACTTAAAAGAATTTGTTGTACTAGTGGAAAGGGCTTGTAAAGCAGAAGAACTGGTAAAATAGATGAAGAAATCTAAAATAAAGTCTCGCAATTTTAAAAAGATACAGTGGAACAAGTCATTCCTATCATCATCCAAGAAGTCAAGAGATTTTTCTACTCGAACAGCTACTTCCACTGGATTTTCAAGAAAAGACAAGAGTAAGCAGTATTTGGGAAAAAAAACACAGACGACTTTAGTTGAAAGTGTTGAAAATTTTAGATCTGACAGACCTGAAGTAGTAGAGGTGGTAAGAGGAGGTAAACCTCCAATTGATAGGATCAGAAAGCATGGGGCAGAAGAATTTCGAGCTAGAAAAGATGATGATCCGTAAAGAGTGAAGTTACGTTAGAAAATACCATCGAGTATTTAACGAACCGCCCCGCACTCGATGAATGCATGAAGTGTATAGTCTCTCTCTTAAGAGATTCTCGCTACCAATGGTGGAACACCCTTGTGTCGGTGTACCATGGGAAAGGATCTCATGGGAATTCTTCCAAGAAGAGTTTAAGAAAAAGTATATCGACCAGAGGTTTGTAGACCGTAAGAGGAAAGAATTTCTAGAGTCAAGCAAGGTAAGATGTCGAATCGATTATGAGCGAGAGTTCATACGACTCAAAAAAGCACGCCGTGAATGTGTGTCCACTTAGGCCATTATGAGTAAAAGGTTTGAAGATGGTTTAAATGAGGACATTAAGCTGGTTGTTCTATCCTCGAATTAAAAGAATTTGTTGTACTAGTGGAAAGGGCTTGTAAAGCAGAAGAACTGGTAAAATAGATGAAGAAATCTAAAATAGAGTCTCGCAATTTTAAAAAGAGACAGTGGAAATCCAAGAAGTCAAGAGATTTTTCTACTCGAACAGCTACTTTCACTGGATTTTCAAGAAAAGACAAGAGTATGCAGTATTTGGGAAAAAAAGCACAGACGACCTCAGTTGCAAGTGTTGGAAATTTTAGATCATGACAGACTTGAATGTCCACAATGTGGTAGACGCCTTTTGGGAGAATGTCGAGCACATAAAAATGCATGTTTTAGATGTGGTTCCCAAAACCATTTCATAAAAAATTGTCTAGAGATGACTAAAGAAGAGAGAACTCAGAACCCGAGATCCGAGAGTATGGTCAGAGGGAGACCGCAGAGGAACCCGAGAAGTAGGGCAAGTGGAAGAGGTAACCCAGAGAAGTCTGCATGGACCCGAGGCGTAGCGCCAAGGACTTATGCCACCGACTTTCAAGAGGCATCTTTCCTCGATGTTATTACGGGTACCTTTTCTCTTTACAATACCAAAGTTATTGCTTTAATAGACCCCGAATTCACACTCTTACATTTGCATGAAATTAGTACCCGGTTTGGGTGTGCCTATAGATACCACAGAATTTGTGATTAAGGTATCTAATCCTTTAGGAAAGAGTATGTTAGTTGATAAAGTTTGTAAAGATTGTCCATTAATGATTAGAGGTCATTACTTTAAAGCAAATCTTATGTTGTTACCATTTGATGAATTCGGCCTCATTCTTGGTATGGACTGGTTGACTACTCATAATGTAATTGTAAATTGTGGGAAGAAATACATTGAGATGATATGTGAGAATGGGGATACTCTTCATATAGAATCAGATGAGTAAGGTAGATCGCGGTAATAATTTCTCATATGATGATGCAGCGATATCTAAGAAAAGGGTATGAGGCATTTTTGGCCTTTGTATTGAATGATAATGAGACAGAGTTAAAGATTGAATCAGTGCCGATAGTATGTGAGTATGTGGATGCTTTTCCCGAGGAATTACCAGATTACCACCGCTAGAAAGTTGAGTTTGGCATTCACTAGCTCCAGATCTTGTCGATATCCATTACTCCTTATAGAATGGCTCCAACAGAGTTGAAAGAGATGAAGTTACAGCTTGCAAGAGTTGATGGACAAAGGCTTTGCAAGATCAAGTTGTTCACCATGGGCGCTCCGCTTTGTTTGTGAAAAGAAAGATGGCACCATGAGATTATGCATTTATTACCGTCAGCTTAATAAAGTGACAGTAAAGAACAAGTATCCATTGCCTAGGATCTACGATTTGTTTGATCAATTGAGAGGAGCGACTGTATTCTCCAAAATAGACTTGAGATCAGGGTACTACCAGTTGAGAGTAAAGGATTCAGATGTATCCAAGACTGCCTTTCGAACAAAATATGGGCATTATGAATTCTTAGTCATGCCCTTTGGGTTGACCAATGCTCCTGTGGTATTCATGGACTTAATGAACCGCATTTTTAGACCATACTTTGATAAGTTTGTAGTCGTTTTTATTGACGACATACTGATTTATTCCCGAGATAAGAATGAACATGCTGATCATCTACGAATAGTTTTACAGACTCTTCGAGAAAATCAGTTGTATGCCAAATTCAGTAAAAGTGAATTTTGGCTCAAGGAAGTAGGATTCCTGGGACATATTGTCTCGAGAGATGGAGTCCGAGTAGATCCAAGTAAGATCTCAGCTATAATAGACTGGAAACCACTAAAGAACATCACTGAGATTAAAAGTTTTTTGGGCCTAGCCGGCTACTATTGACGATTTGTCAAGGGGTTTTCTATGATTGCAACCCCGATGACTAAATTGTTACAGAAGAACGTGAAGTTTGAGTGCTCGAAAAGATGCCAACAAAGTTTTGAGAAGTTGAAAGTAATGCTGACAGAAGCTCCAGTCTTAGTACAACCCGAATCAGGGAAAGAATTTGTAGTCTACAACGATGCATCCTTAAATGGATTGGGCTGTGTACTCATGAAAGAAGGCAAAGTGATTGCTTATGCCTCAAGACAGTTAAAACCTCATGAGAAGAATTATCCGTTGTAAGACCTACAATTGGCCGCCATAATCTTTGCATTGAAGGTCTGGAGACACCATTTATACGGTGAATGATGTCGGATTTTCACCGATCACAAAAGTTTGAAGTACTTGATGACTCAGAAAGAGTTGAACTTAAGACAAAGAAGATGGTTAGAGTTGATAAAAGACTATGAGTTGGTCATCGACTACCATCCAGGAAAGGCAAATGTAGTCGCCGATGCTTTGAGTAGGAAGTCTCTGTTTATTTTAAGAGCATTGAATTCAAGGATATCCTTATCCAACAAATGCTCAATTTTAGCTGAGTTAAGAGCTAGACCAATGTTTCTTCAAGAGATCTTTGAAGCTTAGAAAGAAATTAGTGAGTTGCAAGTTGAGAGAGTTCAGTGCAACTCAGGTGTTGAATCTGACTTTCGGATTAATTCTGATAGATATTTAATGTTTAGAGATAGAGTTTGTGTGCCAAGAAAAGAGGAGCTTATACAGAGAATTTTGCATGAAGCACATAACGGGTGTTTATCTGTACATCCGGGTAGCACCAAGATGTATAATGATCTAAAGCAACAGTATTGGTGGCCGAAAATGAAGAAAGACATTTCAAATTTGTTACCAAGTGCATGATTTGTCAGCAAGTAAATGATGAACACCAAGTACCTTCGGGTTTACTTCAATCTATCTTGATTCCTGAGTGGAAATAGAACCGTATCACCATGGATTTCGTAACGGGTTTACCGTTGTCTCTGAGCAAGAAAGATATTGTTTGGGTAGTGGTTGATAGACTCACGAAGTCAGCCTACTTTATACCTGTACGAGTGGATTACTCCCTAGACAAGTTGGCAAACTTGTATGTTTCAGAAATAGTAAGACTTCACGGAGTTCCCTTATCGATCATATCGGATAGAGATCTGAGATTCACATCCAGATTCGGAAGAAGTCGCAGAAGCTTTGGGTACAAAATTGAGTTTTAGCACGACTTTTCACCCTCGGTCGACGGTCACCAAAAGGTTAATTCAAGTACTCGAGGACATGCTCGGATGTTGTGTTTTGGAATTCCAAGGCGGTTGGGAAAAGTTTCTCCCATTGGTAGAATTCGCCTATAATAATAGCTTTCAGTAGAGCTTAAAGATGGCACCTTATGAGGCCCTATATAGGCTTAAGTGCAGAACTCCCTTATTTTGGACTGAACTCAAGGAGAACCAAATTCACGGGGTTGATTTGGTTAAAGAAGATGAAGAGAAAGTGAAAGTAATTCAAGAATGTTTAAAAGCTGCCTTAGACAGACGGAAATCCTATTCGGATTTAAAGAGAAAAGAGATCGAGTACCAAGTTGGGGATAAAGTCTTTTTGAAAGTGTCACCATATAGAAAAGTTCTCAGATTTGGCCGTAAAGGCAAGTTAAGTCCACGTTTCATTGGACCTTACGAGATTACGGAGAGAATTAGGCCGGTAGCTTACCGTTTGGTTTTGCCATTAGAATTAGAGAAGATACATGATGTGTTTCACGTGTCAATGTTACGACGCTACAGATCAAACCCTTCACATGTAATTACCCCTTCGGAAATATAGATTCGTCCCGACATGACTTATGGTGAAGAAGCAGTCAAGATTTTAGCTCGGGAAGTTAAACAACTATGAAATTAGAGTATTGCCTTCGTAAAGGTATTGTGGCAAAGGCACGAAATCGAAGAAGCTACATGGGAATCAGAAGAGAGTATGAGAAATCAGTATCCAAACCTTTTTGCTGGTAAGATTTTCGAGGACGAAAATCCCTAAGGGAGGAAAATTGTAACAACCCGATTTAGGGCCTAGTCGGGATAGTGGTGCGGGGCCACGAACCCGAGGTGAAATTATGAGTTTTTCAAGTTTATGCCATGTTTGCACGTTGGTATGAAAGTTTTGTAAAGCAATTTTATTAAGTTGAGGTCAATTGGTCCAAAAAGGACTAAATTGTAAAAGTTGCAATATATGAGTTTCTAGAAGCTTTTTGCATGAAATAGCTTTAGAATAATAATTATGAGCCCTTAAATATCAATTTTCCTAAAATTTAATTTTTGGACAAAATTGGCCTTAAGAAACTATTATGGAAATTTTTAAGAGGAAGGGCATTTTGGTCATTTGGCCTCATTAGTGATTAAAATAGGATAAAGATGAGAAAAATTCACTCATCTTCTTCCTTGTTGCTGCCGAAAATTGGGAGACACCATAGCTAGGGTTCTTCATTTTTTTTCAAGCTCATAATAAGTTCATCTTAGCCTGCTTTTAATATTCTTCAGATTTTGAAGTTCTCAGATTATGAATTAGCTAATTTTAGCTATAAATGAGCTAAGATGCATGTTCAAAATCTACCCTTGAATGACATGCTTATTAAATGATGCTTTATGGAAGTTTAAGAGAGTTTGATGTTAGATAAACATATTTTCCTTAATGAATTTCATGAAAAATGGTAGTAGGGACCATTTTGTAACAGTTATAAAATTGGTCATACCTACTAGAAATAGTGAGAATTGATGATTGTTATAGAAAAGAAAATGATTCAGTTGAGCATAAAGTTTAAGAAAGTTGCATGAAAATCATTTTACGAGAATTGAAGCAAAAGTACAAATATTAGAAAGTTTAGGGGCAAAATAGAAATTTTGCCAAAGTATGAGTTATGAGTCAATTTAGTCAATATGGTTTTCAAATGATCTATTTATGATTATAGATTAAGAAAAACGAAGCCCGGATCGAACCCGAAGCAAGAACAAAGTTGAGGACTAAATTGCACATGTACATACGTTTTGTATATTGAGGTAAGTTTGTATATTTCTAAGCTTTATGATTATTATCATTAAATTGCTTAATATAATGTAGAATAATTATATGAAATGATCATGTTATGTTCAATCAAGAAATCATGATGATAAGTACGAGCAAGTCCCGATGGGAGATGAATTTCCCAGGATACTCGATCTACCACGCAAGTTATCATGTATGTCCAAGGCAAGCTTGGCATTGATCAAGATATCATGTAAGTCCAAGGCAAGCTTGGCATTGATCAAGTTAGCAAGCAAGTTATCATGTAAGTCAAAGGCAAGCTTAGCATTGATCAAGATATCATGTAAGTCCAAGGCAAGCTTGGCATTGGTTAAGTTTGCAAGCAAGTTATCATGTAAGTCCAAGGCAAGCTTGGCATTGATCAAGATATCATGTAAGTCCAAGGCAAGCTTGGCATTATCAAGTTAGCAAGCAAGTTATCATGTAAGTCCAAGGACTCAAGCTTGGCATTGAGTATGTTATCAAGAGCAAGACTTCATATAAGTCCATGTCAAGACATGGCCGTGAAACCAACATGAGATAACCCATGTAAGACCATGTCTAGGATATGGCTTTGGCATCATCTTATGTGGGAAGAGATTTAGTATCCTCTGTTATTCACGTAAATTCATCGTGCAAATGAGTAAGCTAAAAGAAGATAGCAAGAAAGCTAAGAAAGTAAAGTTAGTATCAAGATGAAGTTAGATGAAGTTGAGTATTATTCATGTTGTGAATGAGAAAGTAGATATCATGATTATTGTTATTATAGTATACTGATCAATGTGATCAAGTGATACAGGTATCATGGTTACCTTGCAAGTATGATAATAGTAAGTGTCATGAGACATGTAAGAATCTATATGAGTAAGTAAGCTCTTTAGCTGAAATTCATGATACCATTGTTTATGTGAAATGGTTTATATTAAGCAATGATGATGCTATGAGTTGTTACATGCAAATTTACTAACCTATATGCTTACGTTATGATTCTTTCTTTCTATGCAGTCCCGCCAAGCTAACTCATGGATCATTAAAGTCGAAGCTCGCAACACACTATCAACTCTTATTTTGGTATAGCCAAGTTACTTTACTAAGTATGGCATGTATAGGAAACATTCATTTTGTGGACATGTTTTAAGAAGGGCCTTTGTAAAGGCTATCAAGTTTATTATTATTTTGTATATGGCTAAGTGATTGGCCAAATTTGACTAAGCATGTATGTTTATTGAGATCAATGAAGCATGTAGTATTATTCATAAAATTTGGTTGTTATTGCATCGTTGAATTGTGTATGGATATGATCTTCATTTCAGGGTGGGTAACGGCTTGGTAAATAGCCTATAAGTGCCCACACGGTTGGACACACGGGCGTGTGTCAAGACCGTGTTAACCCTGCACCTTAGTATTATTAATCATAATAGGCCACGGGCAAATCCCATGGCCGTGTGTGTATGCCGTGTAAGACACAGGGTTTGGACATTGGTGTGTGCCCAGACCATGTTAATTTAGTCAGTATATCAAGGATTAGTACACGGTCTAAGCCCATGGGTAGCACACGGTCTAAGCCCACGGGCGTGTTATGGCCATGTGAAATTAGTCAATAACCTCCCACGGTTGGTAGACATGGGCATGTCTGAGCCGTGTGGAAATAGTCAGTAGTTCTACACGGTTTGAGGGCATACGCATGCTTAAGGGTACACGGGTGTATTCCAAGTCACACGGGTGTGTGAACCCTGCTTCAAAAATGAGTTATTTGATTTTAATTACGAAAGTTTTCTGACATGAGTTAAAGGCCTCTTAGGCCCTTGTTATATATGTTGACTAAGAAAGTGAAGTTTTTAAGTTGGAACGAAATTTTATAGCCCGTAAGTACATGTTTCAGTGAGTTCAAGCATAGTAATGTCTCGTATCCAGACCCAGTATCGGTCTTGGGTATGGGGTGTTACACTTGCGATTGTGGAAGGTTCCATGCATTTCGGTTCCTATACGCACAGTTTAAAACGCATTCATAAAGTATGGAGTCCTGAATTCCCACCCGTACCCGATGAGAATACGTGGCCGCTAGTGTCCAATATGTTGTACGAGTTGGCACCGAACATGAACCTATGTCGCATCCCAAAACGTCGTCCGAATAAAACCCGGATATGGAACAATATGGATATTTAGGAAAGGGATGGACAACAGAGGTTATGTGGGTACTGTTAAAACCCGGGACATACAAAGGCAGCATTTTTTATGTTGATGGGTACTTTGGGGCCTCAGCGTCGATAGCATTATTCTCTTTTAGAGAATATATTCATTACAATTCTTCTATTATTTTGATGTTTCAAATTTGTTATTTCTTATTAACTTACGCATAACTCACTTTAGAATGTAATGAAAACAAATATAGTGTTGGAATGAAAATTTATTGTTTCTTTATTTATGTCATATATATTTATATCGTAGTAGTATTAAAAAAATATGTCAATCCTGTCGTTGGGAACTATGTGTGTGGCATGGCGGTGGATGACGTGAAACACCCCACACCCGGTCCACGAGAATGGACCGGATCTGGTATGTTCCTCAAAATAACCCAGTTCAAATTCATTCGAATACTTTGAAAACTGTGTGTTTTGAAAGATAGTTTGTAGTGGGTTGGGCTCGAGTTGAAAACAAATTTATTTTATATCAAAAACCCATTTGTTTCAGGTGACGAAATGTTTAAACTTATTTTAACTTAAATGGGCTCATTCTTTATAAAGCCCCAAATTCATAACATAGTAATTAAAGCAGAAATAAAAAATCGTCACGATGGCCTTATTACATAAAACGAAACCCAAAATAAAACTGTACAGTACTTAAAATAAATAAAGATTCAAATTAAATTAAACTTCAAGCTGAACATGGCCACCACAAGTTCTGTCGTCCCGGTCCATTACTGCTCATCACCTGAAACATATTCCCACAACGGGGTGAGTCGATAGACTCAATGTGTAACCAACACCAAAACATAATAGAAATAGGCACACCATACATATCATATTCATATAAAAATTCAAGGTAATGATGCAAACCCGAACCCAAACCTATATGCCATCCGCTACACTCCACCCGCACCAACCTCAGTACAAGTGGGGACTACTAAGTCAACCTCCATCCGCTACACACCATCAAAGGCGTTACAGGCCGACGTGCTCATCGCCCACTTAAAATATTGTGGCATAGCCACCACATTCGAATAATGTAACCGGGTTACCACATTCACTTAATGTGACCAAGTCACCACATTCACTTAGTGAGACCAAGTCGTCACATATTCTTAGTGAGACCAAGTCATCACGTTTCACTTAGTGAGACCGAAGTCATCACATTCACTTCCCCTTTCTCAAATAACCCGAATTCCCCAAATTATACTTATCATGCATATCATATTTAATTTCACTTTCAAATCACTTTTCACATGTTAAATATAACATATTTTGAAATCCTAGTAGGAGTAGGAAAACGTACCTGAGTACTTTGTACCATAATATGGTACTTTAGCCACATTATTACACTTTCATATTAACATATATATCATATTTAAGCCATAAATCTATTAAGATTAGTGTGGGGTACACACCTGTTTCGCTTAGCGATTCCTGGAGATTCCGAAAAGCTAGATCTAATGTTTAGATCCTTAGTCCCTACATTTGATTTATCACTTATTACTTAGCATAAATCCTATTTGACTATAATATCCAAATCCTAGTAGGATTTGTAAAAATACTTACCTTTGATGCCGATTTGATGTTTATTCAAATCCCGAAAACTTGATTTTCCTTCACCTGATATTCGGCCAACTCTGAATCTCAATATGGGTTAGTTTTCGGCTTTTTAATAATTAAAGAACTAATTTATGTAATCATACAAGCCTTGGCCGAATACTTTTAGGTGTTTTCCTTATGGATTTTAAATCTCGAAAACTTCACTTTTCTCTTCCTTGTATTCGGCCAAAACCTAAATCCTTAAATCGATTAATTTTTGATCACTTTTGATCTAAATACTTAAGATTGGCCTTGGCCGAATATATGAATACACTTACCTTGGAGTTCTCAAATCCCGAAATTGATCTTTTAGTTTAGGTTCCTGCCGAAATCACATGTTAGATCTGATCTATCATTCAAGTATGGAAGAGACCTTTTTGGCCGAATGTACATAGATGTACTTACCTCATTTTCAAATCCCGGATGATCCTTTATACTATTCGGCTATGGCACTTTTATGGATCACAAAGTTTGGGCTTTTGTGAAAGAATAGTAGAAGAAAAGAAAAGAAAAGAAAAGAGAAGGAGAGAGTTTTGACAGAGAGAATTCGCCAAAGAGAGGAGAAAAGATTGATGCTAATTTGCTAGAGTATTTTCTGAGGGGGTTTCCTTGAAGAGAAAAGAATGAAGAATGGCCCTTTCTTTCCCTCTTGGTCAAACTACTAGCCTTAGAGTCCCTCAATCGGCCAACTCTTCCTATGTGATAAATTTTAATTTTATCAAATATTAAATTCCATCAAATCTCCTAATTAGTCGAAAATTCCAAAGGAATTAAAACTCCCTTTCAAGATCCTTTGTGTCAGTCAACTCTCTCTTTATGGAAGCAAAATAAAACTTCTTTTATTTGCTTTTATGTGACTCGAACTCAGTGCCCAACTCCCTTGCATGTGGGCCATTTCCTGAGGCCTTAAGTGGCATCTTCAGGCCACTTTTTCATGTCCGTTAATGGGTCAAATTTCACGTATTTTATATTTTAGGGTCACTGCCCTAAGTTCCCTTTAAACTTTAAAATTCAACATTTCGGGGTCATTTTAAGTTTTCAAAAATTTCATGCTCAGAATCTTGACATTTCCTGTGTTTCCAAAATGTTTAGTTCCTCTTTAGCGTAGTTTCCAAAATGTTTACTTTCCTCTTTTGGCTTGGTTTCCAAAATGTTTACTTTCATCTTTTAGCTTAGTTTCCAAAATGTTCACTTTCCTAATTTGCTTAGGTTTCCAAAAATGGTCATTTTCCTACTTTCATCGTAACATTTCCATACATTCTCAGGTTTCCAAAATTATTCCAAATTTATTCCAAAACACATAAAACATGTCTTTTCGTACAATTAGGCCAAAATGCATAGGCCCTTTTTAGGATGTTACATGACGGACACGATGAAGATTTCTGTGCACAATTGGATATGCGACTCTATAAACTTCATCATTGCCATTGTCCTCATCGTCATCGCCCTCACCCCCACCCTTTTGCCCATCTCCGTTTCCACTGTCGCCATTGTGCTTATCTTGGTCTTTGTGTTCATCTTCATCTTTGTACTCGCCTTCATCTCCATCGCCTTCCCCCGTGCTCGAGTGCGATCTCGTCCTAGCCTTCCATCATGTATCCTCTACTCCACTGGTAAACGGTTACACCGATGATCCACCCCGTTAAAACAATTATGCAAGCGATGTTTGTGTCACTACTAGCATATAACCGTAAGGTTCTATAAAACTCGGATATGTCAACATTGACTTGGGTATCGACACGAACATCAACTATTGAATCGACCTCTATATTGATGTCATCATTGATAAAGATGCATGCGTCGGCATCTGGCCCAAAATTTGGGTTAACATCAAGGTATAGAATGCGATGGACGTCAGTGGCCCGCAATATGTACCTGGGGGAACAGAAGAACTGGACATGTGCAGCGGTGGTACGTAATGCAGTGCTTGTGAAAAAAACACAAGGTTAGTGAAATGAATAAGGAAAAGTGGAGTGAAATGATTGGGATATTGCATAGACATAGGAAGCGAAAAATAACAAAGCAATCTTGCATCAGACTACTTGTCTTCTTGTAGTTGGATCTCCAAGTTTTTGGAATGCTCCAAATTCCACTTGAGCATCCAAATCTGGATCAATACCGCAAAAACATCTCTCGAACAGGTTCTAACACCATGCCAAATGTGTCCAAGAAGAAAAGCAAGGCAAACGAAGCATGCCCAAAAGTAAACCAACCCTGATCGCTACTAAAAACACCATCGGATTTCAAAGTAGCATGATATAATTCAAAATTTCACCCAATTGAGCACGTCTAGCATATTTTTTCACAAGAGCAGATCACTATAACTCACTCCATTGAGTTCGCCGCCATAGAACTCGTGATTACACCTACTTGTTCGACACTATACTTTGATTCTCGCCTTCTAAAAGGGACATCCGCTCTAACAATTTCGTCTCCGTCTACCAAAACAACCAGAAATGTTTCAAAAAAAGTAGGCATACGACGTACAAAAAGTTCACGCCCGTCTTTATCTCTAAAGATAGGGTGCCCTAACCACCCAACGGCTATTCCATCCCCGTTGTCCATTGAACCCGCTCTAAATTCTTCGGGCGGAGCCAATGACGGTCGCCGTTGCCTCTTTTAACGAAGTTACCTTTTTTTCGCCTCCACTGATAGCAGATACGGCTTGCCGGTGACTTTGAACCACGACAAGTAATCCAAATAGATTGTCGTGTCTGTTGAGAAAAAAGGTTCATGGATGGGTAAGAATTCCATCCTACAATCCTAAGCCTTAATGCAGTCCTTGTGAAACTCTCACCAATCCTCGTTGTTTTTCCTTCACATGTCCACCTTGTGCAGCTCCTTCAATTCTCGCGATGTCGACGGAATTTGTTGTTGACCGTCTCGTACACTATCAATGACACCTTCGCGTCCCACGTCCCCCGATTGCACAACACTTCTTTCGGGATACAAGATATGATATTGGTGTCCGCATATAGCATCTATTCAAACTAAAATGCGCAAAAGTAAATTTCATTATGTACAAAATTTTATTTTACAAATCGTTGTGTAATTAATATAGGTTCGAAGGAATAAGTAACTAACTTTGGCTTCAGAGCGTTGATTTAACAGCAGCCTAATATCTTCTAGCTCCTCGGGTAGTCCTATGTAACTCGGCCCATGGTTCCACATGTAAAAATTATATGTTAGTTCAAACCTATAATAAATAAAAACATTTACCGTACAAACTATGTATTTATTAATAAATGATTTTTACCTTGTCACTGACGAAAACGTGTTTAGGTCATTCACTTAGGGACGTAGAAATGGTAGCTGCCACCAAACTCACGAATGTAGTATGAGTAGGCAACCACCGATTGATATCTTATCAAGTTCCATGGCCCGACAAAACTCTTGGTATAACGTGACCAACACGACTATACTTTAACTCAGTTTTCTGCATTCTTTGAAGTATACTAGGTGCAGTAGTCACCTTATGTGTACCAAAATTTGAGATTTATCGAGCATTAAAATGCACCCAAATAACTAAAGGATGAATGCTCAGGCGTATTGTTCTTTGACAACCTCAGTTGCATCTCTAGGAAACTTATCGAAAATTTTCGCCAACCAATTCATTGATATCCAACCATCAAACTTATTTGGGACCTTCCCCAATAATGTCACACAGAGATCCTCTTTACCGAGAACGGTTGTTACAACCGTGACTGTAACATCCTAGATTAGGGGTTATGCGTTCGTGCATAACTCATGAGATAGTGGGATCAGTGGGTGTGTTGGATGTGTTCTGAAGAGTTTCAAGAACCCTAAGATGAAAGAAAATGAAAGAAAATGTAAGGAAATGTAAGGAAATGTAGGGAAATGTAAGGAAAAGTAAGGAAAATGTAAGGAAATGAAAGGAAATGAAAGGAAATGAAAGGAAATGTAAGGAAATGAAAGGAAATGTAAGGAAATGTATGGAAATGTATGGAAATGTATGGAAATATATGGAAATGTAAGGAAATGTATGGAAATGTATGGAAATGTGTGGAAACGTAAGGAGATGTATGGAAATGTAAGGAAATGCTTTAGAAATGTTAAGTTTTGGAAACTAAACTAAAATAGGAAAGTGACCATTTTGGAAATCAAGTAAATTAGGAAAGTGAACATTTTGGAAACCAAGCCAAAAGAGGAAACTAAACATTTTGGAAACCAAGCCAAAATAGGAAACTAAACATTTTGGAAACACGAAAATACTGAGTCATGCGAAAATTTTAGGAAACTTAAAATTGACCTTAATGTTGAATTTAAGAGCCCAAAGGGGAACTTAGGCCAAGTGACCCTAAAAATATAAAGTACATGAAATTTGACCCAATAACGGACTTGGAAATGTGGCTCAAGATGCCACCTAAGGCCTTAGAAAATGGCCCACATGCAAAAGGTTTTGGGCTTGAGTTCGAGTCATATAAAGCAAATAAAATAAGTTTTATTTTGCTTCTAGAAGCCCAAGAGGTGGACGGCACAAGCTTGCAAAAGAGGAGTTTCATTCTCTTTAAAACTCGGCTAATTAGAAGATCATAAGGACTCTTAAGGGAAGAGTTTAATTCTCTTTAAAATTCGCTAAATAGGTGGATAAATGAAGAATTATTCTTTAATTAGGAAAATAAGGAAGAGTGGTGGCCAAGTAAAGGATTCTTGGCCTAGTAAATTCGGCTATAAAAGGAGGGACTAGGGCCATTCATTATTCATTCTCCTCTCTTTTCCTCCGCCAAATATTCTTCTTGAGCATCCATTCTTTTCTTCTTTTCTTTTAGCCTCCTAGCCGATTTCCTTCTAAGCCTATTATTCCTCTCTTCTTTCATCTTTGAAACCAAATACATAAGGGAATCATAGCCGATTATTCATCAAGTCTCTAAGCGAATCTCAAAGGTTGAAGTGAAGGTGCAATCGATTCCTTCAAATAAGGTAAGATCCAAGTTTAGTTTTCCATTCTTTTATATTCTAGACTTATTGAAATTTAGAGACTAATTTCGATTATTAATCTTGGCGAATCATGGAAGAAGAAATTCTTTTCCGAAGGTACACCATAGGCCACGTGTTCCTAGTTATTCGGTGAATTTTGGGATTTAAGATCCACAAGGTAAGTACCTAAAAGTATTCGGCCAAAGCTTGTATGATTATCTAGATCAATTCCTTAATTTGTGAAAAGCCAAAAAACTAACCCATATTGAAATACAAGGTTGGCCGAATATCAGGTAGAGGAAAACCAAACTTTCGGATTTGTATAAACACCCAATCGGCAAAGGTGAGTCTTTTACAAATCCTACTAGGATTTGGTTTTGTTTTAAGACAAAAGGGTTTATTAATGTGTTTTATTTGGTGGGTAATATAGGAATTATTAGACTAAAGATTAGATCGGGATTTTCGAGATCTCAAGGAACTTTTATTTAAGCGAATAAGGTGTGTACCCTTACTATCCTTCGATATTATATGGCTAAATATTTTAATATATGATATGAATAATAATGTGAATGTGGCTATGTACCACAAATGTGGCAAAAAGTACCCAGGTACGTTTCCTACTTCTGATAGGATTGTGAAAAATGTTATTTAATAACATGCGAATATATGTATATAAACATGAAATTAATTTAGTTATGCTATATATATGTTTTGGGGCATTCGGGATTTATGTGAAAGGGGGAGAACAGGTGTTGACTTCGGTCTCACCAACGAAGGTGTTGACTTCGGTCTCACCAACGAAAAATGTTGACTACGGTCACATTGCGAAATTTTGGTAACTTCGGTTAACAAAGGTCAAATGACACAACGTTTAAATTTGTTTATAGTGTCTAATGACACAACGTGGAGAGTAGCGGAAGGAGGGTTGACTTAGTAGTCCCCACGGTGTGAATGGCAGGTACGGGTGGAGAGTAGCGGATGGACCATTAGGATTGGGTTTGGGATGCATCATAATCTCATTCTTATATGGATCTGATGTTTTGAACATGAACGCCTGATTTATTGATTGATAGTATTGTGTGCACATTGAGTCTGTTGACTCACCCCATTGTGGGAATTATTTTTCAGGTGATGAGCAGTGACGGACCGGGCCGGTAGACCATGAGGAGACCATGCATCACTTGAAGAATTTATTCAGAATTTGGACTTTATTTAATTTTAATATTTTTTATTTTATTTTGGGTTTATTTGATGTAATAAGGCCATAAGGCCCAGTGGATTATTCTTTGTTTTTACATTACTTTTTAATATTTTGCTAAGAACTATTTTGGACATGTTACATCAAGTTGGATTTACAAGATTAAATAAATGGGTTTTCAATCTAAGCCCAACTCAAAACAATAGTTTTTCTAAAAATTTACAAATTTTCTCTAAGTATCGAATGTGTTTGAAACCGGTTTACTTTAGGAACATACCAGATCCGGTTCAGGCTCGTGGGCCGGGTGTGGGGTGTTTCAGTTTGGTATCAGAGCCCAGTTTTAAACTCTCGGCCTGTGGGCTAAGGCCCAAAACGTTTTCAAAGCGAGCCAAATGATTTTCTTTGAAAATAAGCAGGCTTTTGGCATGGCCCCTAAGTCTCCGACCCGCAGTCCACCAGGTAAGTACCCCTAACTATCTGTGTGATTATGTGAATTATAGAAGGGTAGAAAAGGAATGGAACGTAGAATAGCATGATAGGAACTTGAACCCTAGGGTTAGACTACTCAAACACAAAACCACATAAGACTTAAATGCCTAATAAACAAACACGTGATTAAGTCACGAGTTAGGATGTGGCAACCATTGTGCACATGTCTAGGATTGGTATTCGTGGGAGCTTGGTATTTAAGCAATCACAGTGACTCACCTCCTCTCCACTGAATCCTACAGTGCGTAGCTTCGGCTCACCCTAACCAAGAGGACTTATTCATGAGCTAAACCCTAACTAAAACCCAAAAGGAACTAGCCAGTATTTTCATAAAAACCCTAGTTTTAAAACTCTTAAAATTTCTTTTTAATTTGTGAGAACTATTGTTTTACAACATTTTTCTAAAAATTTCGATTTGTAGAATTACTAAAATACCCCTAGTGGTAAAATTATAAAAATGCCCTGGTTTGTAAAATGTTCAACTACCCAACAGCTTTTTCCAAAATTTCCTTATTTTGTAAAAGTGTTTAAAACCCTAATTTGCAAACTATGAAAAAAAATAAATACTTTGATTTTGGAAAATTACAAAATTGCCCCTAACTTCTAAAATTACCAAAATGACCTCGATTTCTAAAATTTTTGCAACTTCATCGTCTTGGAAAATAAATTTCTCAAAAGAACCCTCAAAGTTTTGCAACTTCAAATATCCCTGATTTATTAAAATTTTACAATTTACCCGATTTGTGGAAAAATTACCAAAATACCCCTAATGTCCAAAAATTTACGAAATACCTCTGATTTCAAAAATTTTCCAAAATACCCTGTGAACTTAAAAGGACCAAAATACCTTGTGACAAAATCACCAAGGAACCTTATTTTTTCAAATTACGAAAATACCCTCAGAGGACAAATTACGAAAATACCCCCGGGTAGTGGAAAACAACAACAAACAACAAAAACTACAACGTTTCTCTGAATGAACGGAGGTTCATAATTGTTTGATGGATGTGTGAATGAATGAAAAGACTGTGTGCATGTATGAATACGAAAGAACCACTTCTAAAAATTCTTTCCATAAAACTTCTTCATGGGTAATCAAGTAAAACAAGGACTAATTCATAAAACTTTTAATTAAATCATGACGTTAGAAATGAGTTCTAAGGAACGTGAACTTAGAGAATGTGCCTAGAAAGTATGATAGTTCTTTAAGATCGAGTCTTGACAAGAATAGCGTAGTGTGGTGAGTTAGACTGCATTTGGATGAACGATAGTAAGTAATTTCGAGGACGAAATTATTTTAAGGGGTAGAACTGTAACATCCTAGATTAGGGTTATGCGTTCGCATAACTCATGAGATAGTGGGATCGATGGGTGTGTTGGATGTGTTCAAGAGTTTCAAGAACCCTAAGATGAAAGAAAATGAAAGAAAATGTAAGGAAATGTAAGGAAATGTAAGGAAATGTAGGGAAATGTAAGGAAAAGTAAGGAAAATGTAAGGAAATGAAAGGAAATGAAAGGAAATGAAAGGAAATGTAAGGAAATGAAAGGAAATGTAAGGAAATGTATGGAAATGTATGGAAATGTATGGAAATATATGGAAATGTAAGGAAATGTATGGAAATGTATGGAAATGTGTGGAAACGTAAGGAGATGTATGGAAATGTAAGGAAATGCTTTAGAAATGTTAAGTTTTGGAAACTAAACTAAAATAGGAAAGTGACCATTTTGAAACTCAAGTAAATTAGGAAAGTGAACATTTTGGAAACCAAGCCAAAAGAGGAAACTAAACATTTTGGAAACCAAGCCAAAATAGGAAACTAAACATTTTGGAAACCTGGAAAATACAGAGCCGCTCGAAAATTTTAGGAAACTTAAAATTGACCCCGGAATGTTGAATTTAAGAGCCCAAAGGGGAACTTAGGGCCAAGTGACCCTAAAAATATAAAGTACATGAAATTTGACCCAATAACGGACTTGGAAATGTGGCCTGAAGATGCCACCTAAGGCCTTAGAAAATGGCCCACATGCAAAAGGTTTTGGGCTTGAGTTCGAGTCATATAAAAGCAAATAAAATAAGTTTTATTTTGCTTCTAGAAGCCCAAGAGGTGGACGGCACAAGCTTGCAAAGAGGAGTTTCATTCTCTTTAAAACTCGGCTAATTAGAAGATCATAAGGACTCTTAAGGGAAGAGTTTAATTCTCTTTAAAATTCGGCTAAATAGGTGGATAAATGAAGAATTATTCTTTAATTAGGAAAATAAGGAAGAGTGGTGGCCAAGTAAAGGATTCTTGGCCTAGTAAATTCGGCTATAAAAGGAGGGACTAGGGCCATTCATTATTCATTCTCCTCTCTTTTCCTCCGCCAAATATTCTTCTTGAGCATCCATTCTTTTCTTCTTTTCTTTTAGCCTCCTAGCCGATTTCCTTCTAAGCCTATTATTCCTCTCTTCTTTCATCTTTGAAACCAAATACATAAGGGAATCATAGCCGATTATTCATCAAGTCTCTAAGCCAAATTCTTGAAGGTTGAAGTGAAGGTGCAATCGATTCCTTCAAATAAGGTAAGATCCAAGTTTAGTTTTCCATTCTTTTATATTCTAGACTTATTGAAATTTAGAGACTAATTTCGATTATTAATCTTGGCCGAATCATGGAAGAAGAAATTCTTTTCCCGAAGGTACACCATAGGCCACGTGTTCCCTAGTTATTCGGTGAATTTTGGGATTTAAGATCCACAAGGTAAGTACCTAAAAGTATTCGGCCAAAGCTTGTATGATTATCTAGATCAATTCCTTAATTTGTGAAAAGCCAAAAAACTAACCCATATTGAAATACAAGGTTGGCCGAATATCAGGTAGAGGAAAAACCAAACTTTCGGGATTTGTATAAACACCCAATCGGCAAAGGTGAGTCTTTTTACAAATCCTACTAGGATTTGGTTTTGTTTTAAGACAAAAGGGTTTATTAATGTGTTTTATTTGGTGGGCCGAATATAGGAATTATTAGACTAAAGATTAGATCGGGATTTTCGAGATCTCAAGGAACTTTTATTTAAGCGAATAAGGTGTGTACCCTTACTATCCTTCGATATTATATGGCTAAATATTTTAATATATGATATGAATAATAATGTGAATGTGGCTATGTACCACAAATGTGGCAAAAAGTACCCAAGTACGTTTCCTACTTACGATAGGATTGTGAAAATGTTATTTAATAACATGCTAATATATGTATATAAACATGAAATTAATTTAGTTATGCTATATATATGTTTTGGGGCATTCGGGATTTATGTGAAAGGGGAAGAACAGTGTTGACTTGGTCTCACCAACGAAGGTGTTGACTTGGTCTCACCAACGAAAAATGTTGACTACGGTCACATTGCGTAAATTTTGGTAACTTCTTACAAATAAAGGTCAAATGACACAACGTTTAAATTTGTTTATAGTGTCTAATGACACAACGTGGAGAGTAGCGGAAGGAGGGTTGACTTAGTAGTCCCCACGTGTGAATGGCGTGTACGGTGGAGAGTAGCGGATGGACCATTAGGATTGGGTTTGGGATGCATCATAATCTCATTCTTATATGGATCGATGTTTTGAACATGAACGCCGATTTATTGATTGATAGTATTGTGTGCACATTGAGTCTGCTGACTCACCCCATTGTGGGAATTATTTTTCGGTGATGAGCGGTGATTTGACCGGGCAGGTAGACCATGAGGAGACCATGCATCACTTGAAGAATTTATTCGTAATTTGGACTTTATTTAATTTTAATATTTTTTATTTTATTTTGGGTTTATTTGATGTAATAAGGCCATAAGGCCCAATGGATTATTCTTTGTTTTACATTACTTTTTAATATTTTGCTAAGAACTATTTTGGACATGTTACATCAAGTTGGATTTACAAGATTAAATAAATGGGTTTTCAATCTAAGCCCAACTCAAAACAAGTAGTTTTTCTAAAATTTACAAATTTTCTCTAAGTATCGAATGTGTTTGAAACCGGTTTACTTTAGGAACATACCAGATCCTGCTCAGGCTCGTGGGCCGTGTGGGTGTTTCAAAGGACAATTGACCCATCCACCAGAAGATCGAGTTGTAACACTACGTCCTCCAGTGTGATTGTACACTCATCGCATGGAAGATGGAAAGTGTATGTCTCGAGCCTCCATCTTTCCACCAATGCGCTGATGAGTTTAGGACCGAGTTTGTTGTCCCCGAGCATACGAGACGTATGCAAGAATCCCACTTTTTGCAAGTAACCACGAATTTTGATGATCGGAGGCTTTGCCAAATTATATATGAATGCCTCCAAAAAACGATCATATACCTATTTATGAACTATAAAAAAATTACTTTAATTTTAAAAAATAATTTAAATTTAACTTAATTGAAAATAACGAAAACTAAATTTCTGTCTTACCATTACTGCTTGAGCGGCGAAAATTTGATTGTCATCGAAACAAATTAAGGAGGTTGTCATTCGTGAAAACTTAATCTAAACAAATAAAATACGAAATAATTCAAAAACTAATATTTTTGAATGAGAATATCAAAAAATTTAGAATAAGAACTTAAGAAAATTGAGAGATTTGAGAGAATAGGATGTGAGTGAAAATAAATAAATTTGGGAGGTATTTATAGGTTAAAAAAATGACCGTTGTCCCTTTTAATTTTTTTTTTTTATCGTTGAGAGAGTGCACCCAGCTAGACGCACTTTCTGTTTCTCTCTCAAAAAACAGTCTATTCACCTAAATTAAAAAAAAAATGACTTATAAGTCTAATTAAAAAGATGGCATAATTGGCTAATTTAACCTAAATATTACTATGAGAGTATTTTTATTATTTTAATTTGTATAATATCTACAAAAATGCATTTGATAGAATTCAAATCTAAAACACAATTTTTAATATCTTACTTTTATCATTTTAATCAAAACCTCACTTGTTAGTAACATCAATTTTAAAATATATATATATATATTTTGTGCATAACATTTTTTCACTTATATAATATATCATAATTCCATATATAAAAAAATAAAGTGAAATCTAGACTTGTTCATAGGCCGGGCTAAGTCGAAAGCTTGTCCAAAAAATGGGAGAGTTTAGGTAAAAATATAAATCAAAAAATGGGCTTGGACAAAAAAAGGCCCATTTAGAAAACGAATTGAGCCTCGAATAAGGCCTTTTTGGCTCAGAGTCCAGCCTAGCTCGGCCCGAATATGCAAAAAAAAAAATTGTTTTCTTGCTTTTTTTACTATTTTGTTGCTATTTTATTGTTGTTTTTTCACTATTTTGCTACCATTTTAATATCATGTTACTACTATTTATTGTTATTGTTTGGATATTGTATAACTCTTATTTTATTGTTAATTTTGTTACTATTTTAGAGACATTTACTTGTTAAGTTGCACTTATCTTAGTGTTATTTAAATATACATATATTTTTAAATTTATTTTTAATTTATTGAGAAATATTTATTTTTAATGCTTTTAGTATTTTTGATGTATCATATTTTTTAAAAAATTATATAAAAAATTAATACGGACGGGCCGAGCCCAAATTTTAACATTTATATCCGGGCCGAGCTTAGACAATTTTTCAGACCTATTTATTAAGTCGAATCCAAACCCAAATCTAACAAATAGACCTAAAATTTTGGTTGAACCAGACCATATAGACCCCTAAAGATATCCAATAACCTTATCAAATGATTATTTCACTCGTATTTTAGGCTTCTATGAGCTTAGATACATCAGGCCTACAATGGTGGCTATATTTTAAGCTAAATCATCACCATTAATCACATTTTACTTTTACTTTTACCTTTGAGTTGCGTGGGTTAATATAATAATTACTATTGGAATTAGAACCATATCTACAACAAATTTATTGAAATAAAAATAATATCAAATGGATTAAATCGAAAATGAATGAAATTTAAAAAAAAAAATGTTTTATTATTGTTATTATTATTTGTGTATAATAACATTTCAATCTTGTAAAGAGTTAAACATGCATTTAATCAAATGTTTTTATTAAACATTTATTTTGTACAACATTAAAAAATAAATTTTCAATTTTTAATTAGATTGACCTAATAAAATATCGAAGTGATCCTATTTCAAAAGCTACGGGGGAACAACAAATACGGCTTAAGCGGGTGGAGAGGTAGAAACGATTCTTGCTTGTTTAAACTTTAAAATAAACTTCTCAATAATAAAAATGAAATGTTAAGTTAATTTATTCTTTAATTTTTGTCTTTAATATTTACTTTTTTAGTTTATTATTTTATCTTTTAATTAAATTTAATCTTTTAACCTTTTAAAAAAATTGAATTTGACGATTAATATGACAGCCTGTGTTGAAAATATACTATTGCAAAACAAAATCGTTAGCACTGACAGGAAATCAAACTGAGTGTAAATAAATAAAACAATCACTGTACCGTTGAAGAACCATTGCCTTAGAAGAACAACTAGCTTAAAAGTAAATTTGTCATGATAGGTGTAATCGTATAGTGGACGTTGCCCCCAAGGTTAATATAATATTTTAATATTCGTACACCCAAATAAAGAAGGTAGAACACAATTGGTATTGCCGTATTGCTCTTCTTGAAAGGAATTGCAACCGAAAAACAAAAACAGCTAGTTGAAAATCTAATCAAAAAAGTAAGCTAGAAGAAAACCGACAAAACCACATTAGATTTAATTCCTAGGAAGATTGAAAGGGTCATAGACAGTCCTTTTTAAAACTCAATCTTCTAGATAGAATTTTTCTCTCGTGTAATTTCGTAAAACACTAGAATTTAGAGAATAGAAGAATGAGAGAAGTTTTTATCTTGTGTTCTATCAAAAATGAGGAGAATGATCTCCTATTTATATTGTTTTTTGAAGGGGCAAAATGGTAAATTTGCAGAGTCAATTTCTTAAAAAATCTCAACAACCAAATTCTAATTCTATCAAAGTATAACCGTTTAAAAGCTAGATTCTGATTTTGTCAAATCGTAACCATTTAAAAATATATTTTTTCAATTTCTTTACATTACCAACATTGCCTCACTAATACAAAATAATTTTTTTGTAAACATGAAAAAAACAGTAAAACGTGAGAAAAGTAACAACGAAATTACCGCTTAAACACTAATATGTTGTGGATTTGAATTAGTACGTACTTGAAATAAGTGATTCTTCTCTTTAGCAAGTGAACGAATCTTTAACAAGTGAATGAATCTTAAACTTGTTAAGATAGATCACCAAGTTTTAGTCAATACACCTCGGGATGTTGATAATAAAATGTATGTATATATATATATATATATATATATATATATATATATATATATGTTGAATATATTTTATTTTTATAAACAACAACTATTTTGATATATATTTCTTATATTTTTTTAAATGTGAAATATTTATGTTCATCATAATTGTGAGTATGATAAATTCTAATAGTATAAAATTAAATAATTATTTTAAATATAATTATTGTTCTTAAATATAATTTTTATACATGAAATAGTTATTTTGATCCATGTCACAAATGTGACAAAAATATATATAATACTAAAATTTTTAACACTCACGACATGAATGAAAAATTAAATAAATATTTTACATATAAAAAATATATTTAAGAAAAGAATGATATTTTAAAATAATTATTTAATTTTATAATATTAGAATTTACATATATACACTATATAGGTAAAAATAAATATAGGCATAAAAATTATATATAAGAAAAATATATCAAAACAATTAGTTGATATTTTAAAAATAAAATTTATTAAACATAATTTTATATATCAAAAATATATTTTCTTCATTATAAAATTACATTTTATTATTCTATTAATATAAATAAAAAATTTATTAATTAAAAATAAATTAAAAAAAGCAAAAATATGCTAAAAAAAGGGGATTTAAACTCAAGCCATATGATCCATATGCAATCACATTAACCAATTGGCCGAATCACACAATATGTTAAGTAAAAACTTATGGTGGGTTTGGATGGGCAGCATGTTTGCTTGCGGGTAGTGTAAAAATAGCGATGGTAGTTAGAGGCGAAATCAAAAAAAAATTTAGGGGGCCAAAATTAAATTGTAATTTTTACGATCGAAAAAATGCAATTCCACCATTTTAATAGACTATATATTTATAATTTGTAAAGGATTAAGTCAAATTTTTATATATTTTGGGGGCTAAAGTATAATTTTACATTTACTAATTTTAAATTTTAAAAATTTTAAAGGGGTTATATAAAAAAATAAATTCATTTTAAGGGGGCCGAGGCTCTTGCCAACCCCCTAGTTTCACTACTGGTGGCAGTGAGATTAGATATTGTAATAATACTATAACCTAACACGAAAAATAAATTAAACGCATTACATCGTATTCTACCGCCCATCTAAACCCACTCTCATTTTATAATAAATACTTCTCAAAAAGTACATCTAAATAATGTGATTTTGCCCATAGTCAGTCCACTCAGAAAAAGCAAACTATTTTCTTAAATAATTTGTTATTTATGCCAATTTTCAAATTTTTTCCAATGGTAATATTTAACTAAAATTGTGTCCAGTTATAAATTAAAAATAAAAAATAAAAATAAATTTATATAAAGCTAAAAAGTATATAAAATTAGAGAATTACCTCACTATGTTAGGGAAATTGTTGTGAAGTTTTGAATATTATATTTTATATTAATATATAATATTTAAAAGTATTTATTTTAAATAAATGAATTTAAAGTTAAAATTAAATTATTATAATGAATTATATAAATTTTAAGATGAAGACATCATACAAAAATAATATGTAAAATAATTAAAACACGGTATAGTATAAAATTAACATTAAAATAATATAAATGTGTCAAAATTTACATATAATAAATTTTAACATTTTAAAATTAATAGAAATTCTCGAACAGCATGCCAGTTAGCATCAAAAGAATAAAAATTCGTAACACTAAATACATAAAAGTACCAGGAATACAATATGAATATATAATTTTTAAAATTATATTATAAGATGATTTTAGAATAATATGACACAAACATAAGGATCATTTACTATCCGAAACTCGATATAATATAGGAATTTAACCTAAATTTCATTAATTTGGTTCAGCATACTTTTAATAAAAAAAAATCGGTTTAGCAAAATAAAAGCAAAAACTAAGAAAAAACACAATTTCGTGATCACCATAATTTTCCCTTAAAAGGAATTAATTCCTTATATTAGTTGTCATAAAATCTGTATCTCACAATCTTAAATTGATGGCTAAATTTTAGATATATGCTGATTTTTTTTTAAAAAAATTAAGGTTTTGGGCCAAATTTTGTGATATTTAAGGAAATCGGTCGATTTTAGAGGGAAAAACAAAATATATCCTGCTAGACACGTTTTCACATGAAAGCATGTCTCACAGGGTGCACTTTTTGACCTTTTTTGATACATTATTTCTTTTCGTCAAATTGTTAAATGTTAATGTTTCTATTTTTGAGCCTCGGATTCAATTCCTCCCCATTTGTATTTTTTATTTCATGTTGTTTCAAAGCTTTTTATTATTATTTTTAATTAATGTTTTTAACACATCATCTCCTTTTACTTCAAAGTTTTATTCCAAGTTTTTTTATTTTAATTAATAAATATATTGTTTTCAAGTTTTTTTATTTTAATTCATCTTTATAATTAATAACTCTTTTATTTATAAAATCAAATAATTATTGAAAATATTATTATATTCTTGTATGTGTTATATTTATTTTCAATCTATATCATGAGTGTAGTAAATTTTAATATTGTATATTTTTGTATGTGCGTTTGAAATATTTCACATATAAAAATATTTGAAATATCATACCCATAATATAGATGAAAAACTAATGATATTTGAAATATTTTACATATAAAAGTAATAATGATATTTGAAATAACTATTTCATTTTATAATATTAGAAATCATCATACTCACAATATAGGTTGAGAAAATAAATATTTGACATATAAATTTATATATAAAGAAAATATATCAAAAAATTAGTTGATGTTTTTAAAAATAAAATATATTTAACATAATGATAAATATAAAAATAGTTTTTATTATATGATTATTATTTTATTTATATAAATAAAGGAGTTATTAATTTCAAATATTTTTAACATAATGATATATATATAATATTTCTATTATTATATAATTACAGATTTATTATTTTATTTTATAAATAAAAGAGTTATTAATTAAAATAATATATTATTTATTAATTAAAAATAATTAAAATAATAACAAAAGTTTAAAACAACGTGAAATAAAAAATATAAATGTGCTTAGAAGAAGAATTGGACATCGGACTATTATTTAACCATGTAACTAGATGAGCTAACGTGCTAAAAAATTTAATTAAAACTAAAAAAAAAAAATTGAAATAACATGAAATAAAAAATAGAAATATAAGTATAGGAAGAATCAAATCCAAGACTCAATGACAAACTTACTAACATTTAACTATCTGACCAGAGAAATTGATATGCCAAAAAAGTCAAAAAGCGTATTCAACAGGACGTGTTTTTTGTTTCCCTATTCAAAATCGACTTCTTTGTCAACATCAAAGTCTATCACCTTCTTCTTAAAAACCTAACCATAGCTTCAACAAATAACCCAATTTTTTGGCCTTTGGAAATTCATCACTACGCGAGGGGCAGGAGTAGAATCCATTTTCTTCTCTTCAATTTTACAATGAAGGAGGTTATTTTTTGGGTTAAGAAAATTTAATAAATAAATCTAATGAATTATCTTGGATTTGGAAAATGATGTGTAGGGCCTAATATTTAGCCCGGGCCCAAAAGTAAACCAGAAATAGATTACAAACAAATTTTGGGGCCCAATTAAGCTAGTAGCCCAAATGGCCCAATCAGAAAACCCTAGGTCAGTAATTGGAGCCCTCAAGCCGCACACCCCTCGCCAACAGCCCCATCGAGCCACGACGTTATGCCCTCCGCATCGTGTGCCTCCACGCCTCCGAGGGTTGCACCTACAAAACAGGAAGCAACAAACACAGCAAGGGGAAGGGGATTGTAGTTGGGATTTTATCCTATTCTATTTTTGGGGGATTTTTTTTAGGCTATAAAATCAGAGTAATTGAATGTAACGAGGGGAGTTTTTTTTATATAGATACAGGGAATATACACGCTTTGAGAGAAATACAGAGAATCAAAAAGCAAAGGCTCTTTTTTTTTCCGTTTATCTTTTTTGGTTTTTTCGAATCCGCATCTCGTTTTTAGGGGTTTTCTTTTTTAAAAAATATATATATAAGGGTTTTAAAAATATAAAAGAATAAAGAGGAACTCACCGTTTTGGGAACTTCGACCACAGCGTGCGGTGACCGGCGGTGGCGGATGTCGATGGTGATTCGCCGAATATAGGCTCTGTGAGGGGGAGGGGGGAGCAAACTGAGAGCTTTTATTTCTTTTTCCTCTTCTGCAAATGAAGGAATGAATTTTTTTTAAAAAAAATTAGCTTTCATATGGCCACTAAACGGCGTCGTTTAGGGCTAAGCTTAATAGCCTCAAAACGGCGCCGTTTCATCCCAGAATCTGCGCGCAGTCGTACCGACCCAAAAGGATCCGCGCGTTTTGTTTAAAAATGGGATATTTGCGCCCCAAGCCCTTCCGCATTTTTAGTTCTTTCAATTCAGTCATCTTTTATTTTTAATTTGCCCCAAATTTTTATTTGAAAATTCAGTTTCATCCCTTTCATTTTCCTTGGTGATTTTTGTTATTTTTAATTTTATCATTATTATTGTTAATTTTAATTTTATTATCATTAATATTATTTTACTATTATAATTACCATATTATCACTACTTTTATTATTATTATTATAACTTTTTTAATTTGTTAAAGTTTAATTTTATTCCTATTATGTTTTATTAATATTTTTATATATATTATATCTATTTCTATTATTTTTATTTTATTACTATTATTTTCAATGTGGTTACTATTATTTTATTATTGATATTGTTGTTTTTACAATCATTTTATTATTATTTTCATTTGTAATTATTCTTTAAAATATTACTACTACTATTTTTTAGTATTTTATTTATAATTTACTTTTTTATTTTTATTATATTCGCTAGTATTTTTTTAAAATTTTGTTATTGCCACTATTTTACATGTATTATTATTATTACAATTGTTTTTCTATTATATTTTTATTATCAATATTATATTTTTATTTTAAACTTTTTCCATCATTATTATTACTTATTTATCATTATCATTATTTATCTTTTTATTAATACTATTTTTATTTTACTAGTAATATTATTATTATTTTAATTATAAGTATTATTTTTATTTTTAACCTATTATTACTATATCCATTAGTTTCATTAATATTATTTTATTATTACCATTTTTTCCCTTGTCACTATTTTTTTATATATATACATATTATTGTTATACTTATATTTATCATTCTTATTATTATTTTTATTACTTTTTGTTACTATTATGTTTTGTTTATTCTTGTTCCTATTATTTCATGTAGATCAATGGTTTTGAATCGCATTTCAACATTTTATTTTTGTTTTTTTCTAAAATTCATAAAAAAGGGTTTCACAAAGGTAATATTTCGTGTTTGGAGGTTCGAGAAATCGTGTCCAATTGTGCTGGGTTTCTATTTTTCGTTCGTCTGAATGACTAAATATCCTTTAAAGATTTTGATCGCGTTTTTTAAAATAAGCCAATGTTTCGTGTTTGAAAGTTCGAGAGATCGTGCCCAATCTTGCTGGTTTTCGATTTTCCATTCGTCCAAATGACCAAATATCCTTTAGAGATCTTGACCAGATTTTCTTAAATAAAGGCAATATTTCGTTTTTGGGAATTTGAGGAATCGTACTCAATCGTGCTGGGTTTCGATTCTTACTTTGGCCAAATAATGGAATACCCTTTTAAATTGTAATGCATGAATATTGGAAATCATAAAATGATCTTGGTATTGAGGGTTTGAAACATCGTGCTCTATCGTGCTGGATGTGGTATTTCATCTTTTCGGAACAAGAGAATTTCGATATCCAATTCGAATTATCCCAACGTTTTCTAAAGGATTCGTATTGTAAAATCTTCTCCCATTTTTCTATGCTAGGACATTAATCAATCAATAAGATACCAATTGTGGGCGTTGTGAGGGTGCTAATCCTTCCTCGTGCGTAACCGACTCCCGGACCTGTTTTCTTAAGATTCGTAGACCAAAATGTTTTATAAGGTGGCCCAATCACACTTCAAAAAGATTGGTGGCGACTCCATTTTCCTTTTAAAGTCCGCCCGTTTTCTAAACAAAAAAATGGTTTTGACAGCTTGGCGACTCCACTGGGACCAATAAGAGAGTCAAGCCATAGAATTGATTGATTAATGTCCTTTTATCGAAAATATTTTTTTTTGGATTTCGTCTCTTTCATTGCATGAGCTTGTGTTGCGTCATCTGTGTGTGTGGTTTGAGTCTCGTAGGGTATTCTTGCATCATATTGCATGACCGTTGTGGTCACACCCTTTAAGTGGGAGCGAGAAGCTATGCCTTCATGAGGTTTTCACCTCCGCATAGGCTAGGGGACTGCTTTCGGGATACATCCGTACCTATGTCTTCGTGAGGTTTTCACCTCCGCATGGCCATAGGGAAATGTATACCCCTGAACTGAACTCGATCCATATGAGCCTATAATGGGTGATGATTGAGGAATCTGCTGGTTCAGGTACCTTTCCTTTAGAATTAAGCCACATATAGCGATCCTTAAGAGTCCACCCTAGATAGAGCCATGCTAAACCTTAGTGGTTACCCATATAGTGGTTTGACATTTTTACTTGCTTTGGTTACTATTATTCATTACTAACGTGTTATGTTTTGGCCATGTTTGCAAGTCATTTCATATTAAAAAGGCATCGATTCCTGTTTGGTTACTGAATTAGAAGGCTTGTTATGGAGAACTAATTCCTTGATAAAGTAGAGGATAATGCGGCCGTGCGTATATGGTTAAAGAGGATACAACTTGAGATGAGGGATAGTCTAGCCGAGAGATATACATCGGAGTTATAGGACTTCACTCGTATCAGTGTGACGCAGAATGAACTCCAAGAATTAAGAGATATATGGGCCCGTTGGGATGAGGGTACTAAGCAGCTTTTCTACCTTAATTATGGCGATCTACCCTACTTACTTGACATCAGAGTGGACAAACAATTTTTGGGCTATGACTCAATATTGGAATCCCGCATATAGTTGTTTCACGTTTGGGGAAGTGGACTTGGTGCCATTGTGGAAGAATATATGACTTTGCTTCGTAGCCAAAGGGTTTGGGTCGATAAAGTTTATTTCAGAGCCGCTAATGCACCGACTTTTATAAAGAAGCTGATGAGTATCACAGGGATGAGTGAGCAGTGGGTCATAGCACGAATTCAGCAAAAAGGTGAAAGGAAATGCATTCCTTAGGTAAGCTTGAGGGACCTGATTATGGCACATCCAGATATTAAGAGGAAAGTTGACATTTTCACCTTAAGTATCTACGGCTTGGTAATTTTCCCCAAAGCTTTGAGACATGTAGATAAAGCAGTTGCTGACTTATTCGATCGACTTGACAAGGGGGTTACTTCGATACCAGCGATTCTTGCTAAAACATTTAGATCTTTGAACGCGTGCTTAAGGGCAGGTGAAGGTAGATTCATGGGATTCACGCAGCTATTGTTGATTTGGTTCTACAGTCATTTTTGGAAGGTAGATAAAGTTTCTTATCGGGTTTTTTCCGAGAATTACTCCCCGTTAAAGGAGTTAGCAGTCGCGCCTAGACAGGACGTTGAATGGAGAGCTCCCCGTTAAAGGATCACGCTCCTTTAAAATCTCTAGGAAAAGGACATTGAATGGAGAGCTTCTTGGTTAATTCCCGACGAAATTCTCTATCGGTATGGGAGTTATGGTTGGGTTCCTCTGCTAGAATTTGGGGAGTCGTTGGGTATGCTCCTATGCTTGTGCTAAGGCAATACAAATCAATACAGATTATACCGACGACACATGGGCTAGCTCAGTTTAAATTTTCGTATAGAGGGAATAATTATAAGAAGAAGGTTCGAGAGATTGCTGATGCTTGGAAGCAGATTTACCGAATGAAAAGAGTTACTGTAGGTCCAATGGCAACCCTCGAATATAATGCATGGCGGAGTAGGAGAGTCAATGATAATATCCCCAAACCGACACAAGATGGTGCTCGACTAATGGAGGAATACCTACAAGTAGCCCCTTCCGAGTTGGAAATCATGAAACAAGACTTCGAAAGTAAAAATTCAGAGTTAGAAAAAAAGATAGCACAACTGGAAGAAGAAAAAGTGCACTTGATGTTAGATATTGATGTCCAAAAATAAGAGGCTGAGAAATTGAGAAAAGAGAAAAGGAAGGCCGAGGAAGGTTTGGACTGTTTGAAGATTGATTACAAAAAGTTGCATTTATCGATGAGGACTACTGGGTTGGGTAAAACCTCAGAACAGTGGCATTAAGAAATTCAAGAAGAGAAGGCCAAGGTCGATCAGTGGAAGAAGAGGTTCCATGATGCTCAAGCACAAAAGGATACTCTGAACAAGACTGTGTGTGAGAGCCAAAGCAAAAATGAGATGTTAATAGCTCGAGTAGCAGAACTAGAGAAGGAATTGGGTCGAAGCGTAACTTTACAGTGAAGCTGGAATCAAGCCTAAACAAGATTGAAGAGTTGAAAAAAAATGTGGTAGAGCTCGAAACAACATTTCAAAGTAGTGAGCTCCGAATCCAACTATTGGAGGCAAATAACGAGCGATTGGAAGAACAGCTTCAACGATTTCAATACCGGGTTAGAAGAAGAGATTACATCATGGGCAAAGTTGTCACTCAGATACGAGAAGTGGCTGATCATTTATAAACTTTAGCAGTTTAGGTTGATGTATTAAGTGTGAAATATGAGCTAGAGTCAGACCGGGGTCGAGAGTTAGCTTGGCTTCTTAAGAAAGTTAAAACTTTGGGCATAAGGGCTAGGCCGTATGTGTGACTTTGTTTTATGTAAAGGATTTTATTTTTTAAATAAGTATTCTAAAAGTAATTGAACCAGAATCGACGCATTTTATTTTTGCATTCATATCATGCATTTGCATTACATCGCATCATATGCATTAAAATCATAAAAGAGCCCTATTAACTAAAGATCATATTATAGTTACCTTGGAACATCACTACTACACACGAAGAAAGACTAAAGTTATGGATCAAAGGTTGGAGAAACTGAAACAAATGCAAGAGGAAATGCAAGATCGGTTACAAGCTTAGATGCAAGAGCAGCTGACCAAGATTCAGCAGGACATAAGGGATCAAATGCTGGAATCCAAAAAAATGATGAACCAGCTAACACAATTGTTAACTGGAGGGCCTGATAAGAGAAAGAGCCCTATGGTTGATACCGGAGATGACAATGAAGATTCTGCTTATCCTCCAAGCCTTACCTCGGTAAATTCCCAAGTATAACCACCAAGGGTGTTTGTCAATATCAAACCCCCAGTATCAATCTGGTACCTCAGCACCAGTAAATTTCTCGACAGGCTCGAGCTTCAACCACGGAGATAATTTGGCAAAACCAATTGTCCTCGACTTCAATGATGCAGTAGAAAGGGAAAAAGCAAATGTGGAGCTCCCAAAGGAGTTTGAGGATCGATGTAAACGGTTGAAGGAGAAGTTCAGAGCATTGAAAAGCGCTGATTACCAATACGAGGTAGATGCTAAGAAGTTGAGTTTGGTCCCTGATCTGGTACTCCCACCAAAGTTTAAGATGCCAGAATTTAAAAAATATAACGGGACCAGCTGTCCTGAGGCCCACATTACGATGTTCTGTCAAAGAATGACGGGATATGTCAAGAACGACCAGTTGTTGATCCACTATTTCTAGGATAGCTTAACTGGGGCTACAACAAAATGGTACAATCAGCTGAGTTGTACCCAAATCAAATCATGGAAGGATTTGGTAGAGGCATTCATGAAACATTATGGCCATGTGACTGATATAGTGCTTGACAGGATCACACTACAAAACATGGAGAAAAAGTCAGGTGAAAGTTTCAGGAAATACGCTTAGAGATGGAGGGAAGTCACTACACAGGTCCAACCGCCACTACTAGAGAAAGAAACGACCATGCTCTTCATTAATATATTGAAAGCACCTTTTATCTATCATATGTTGGGAAGCGCTACTAAGAGCTTCGCTGACATAGTGATGTCGGGGGAAATGATAGAAAACATGATAAGGTGTGGAAAGATAGAGGCTAGTGAAAACACAAGAAGATCAGCTCCGAAAAAAAGAGAAAATGAAGTAAGCAATGTGAGCTCGATCTATTCAGAACCTGTTACTGTCAGTCAACTAAGAGCGGTAGCAGCAGGCGCAGGCCCTCACCAAGGCAGAAGCCCGACACGAGGAAGATTACTGAAAAAATTTAGTTTACTCCCATACCCATGACGTATAGGGAGTTGTATAAAAACCTGTTCGATGCACACATTGTAGCCCCCTTCTACTTGAAACCATTGCAACCCCCATATCCTAAGTGGTATGACATAAATGTTCAATGTGAATACCATGCGGGAGTAGTAGGGCACTTGATAGAAAATTGCACCTCATTCAAAAGGCTAGTCGAAAAGCTTATCAAAGTGGGTGTTGTAAAGTTCAATAATACTTCAGGTGTGGGAAATATGTTACCCAGTCATACCGAGAAAGGGGTAAACGCGATAGTCGAGTACATGGGGAGAAGATCAAGCGAAATGTTGTTGAAATAAGAACCCCATTGAGGGAGGTTTAGAAAGAAATGCGAAAAAGAGGTCTAGTTTCGCAAGATTTGAGGAGCAAATCTTGAGATGCAAAGAACTACTGTGAGTTCCATAATAAGGAAGACCATGAGATCCAGCAATGCAGCGAATTCAAACCCCTAGTACAAGGGTTAATGGATAACAAAGAGCTGGAATTCTTTGACTTTGTAGAAGGAGAGGACGTATACACCACAGAGGAGGGTCAGTAAGGAATGTCTTTGAGGTCAATCACCCAGTAGTGATCATCACATGACCTAGAATTGATGAAGCAGGAGCAAGAGTGGCACCAAGAGTGGTAATTCAAAAGCCCGTAGCTTTTCTTATAGGGATAGCAAAAGGGTACCCTGAAATTATAACTGTAATGTAACATGCCTCGGAAAGGAGAGTTTGGCCGGCACGCTAAACCCAGAAGCCGAACACATGGAAAGGAAATCTCTATGACCAGACAGGGGGAAGAAAGGTCAGAACTACTGGTTAATGAGCCGGCAACTGATAATGAAGCCAAAGAGTTTTTAAAGTTTCTAAAGCACAGTGAGTACAGTGTTGTGGAACAATTACACAAGCAGTCGATACGTATATCGGTACTAGTTTTACTTCTAAACTCAGAGTACACCGAAATGCTCTAATGAAGGTGTTGAACGAAACCTATGTCGTTGATGATATTTTGGTAAACAAACTAGACCGCCTTGTTAGTAACATAAGCGCAGGCAACTTCATCTCTTTCAGTGACGATGAAATTCCACCAGGAGGCATGAGATCCATTAAGGCTTTGCACATCACTACCTGATGCAAATGGTATACACTACTGGGGGTATTAATTGACAACGGATCAGCATTGAATGTCTTGCCCCTATCTACGATGAACAAGTTGCCTGTAGACAACTCTCATATGAAAGCATGCCAAAATATAGTGAGAACATTCGATGGCACCGAAAGAAAAGTGATGAGGAGGATTGAGATACCCCTCCTGATCGGGCCAAATACGTACGAGGTAGACATCCTCGTGATGGATATCAATCCCTCTTATAATTGTTTATTGGGGAGGCATTGGATCCACTCAGCAGGAGCCGTACCATCATCATTGCACCAAAAGTTAAAGTTGGTGATAGAGGGTCAGCTGATAACCATAAATACGGAGGAGGACATCATCGCATCCGTGGCTAGTAACGCATTGTACATAGAGAATGATACTGAGGCGAGAGAGTGTCCCTTTCGATCATTAAAGTTTTTAAATGCAACTTTCATCATCAAAGGAAGCAAGATCTTGGTGCCCAAAATCTCTGAAGCAACAAGGATGGGCCTACAGCTGACGGTAGGAAAAGGAGCAGTGCCTAGGAGGGGACTCAAAAATACCTCTAAGGATGGGTCGAGGTGCCAGGTTTGGTTGACAAGCGTGATCGTTTTGGTCTAGGGCATAGGTCAGATGCCAAACAAAGAAAGGAAGAACTGGAGAGGAAGCGTGAATGACGAAGGGCACGGTTGAATGGTGCTGAGGTCAAATAGGGATCAATAACTTTTCCCCATCTAACTAATACATTCGTGTCAAGAGGAATTATCCATCTAGGGCCGGAGAATATGAATGAAGAAATGGCTGAGAATATGATGAGAGCTTTGAGCATTGACGCTGTGTTTGAAGAGGGTCCAAAGGAAGGAAACTTAGTAGGCATTCGCCCCTATGAGCCTGGAAGTGTTCTGGACAACTAGGCTGTGGAAGAAATTCTTATAGTTTTTAGAACTAACACAGAGTAATGTTCAAAACACACTTTTTGTTTTAAGCCTAGAAACAATAAGAATCTTTTGTGAAATAGACTCATGTTCAAACATCTTCACTTTCAATAAAAATGCATTTTTTGTTTCATGACGGGCAGTTATTCTCATATTCTTTTTTCCATTCATTCCATTCATAATCATAACATAAATGAGTTATTATTAGATTCATTCATTAAATATTCTTTCATACCTACAATAGGTTCCCAAATATCGATGTCATGAGCAACGCTGATACGGACCTAAAATTCCCTTATGAATGAGATATGTGCCTAGAGGGATCTCAGGATTTTACAAAAGATGAAGATTATAGTTTATCCCCAGATTTGTTAGGGATGGTAGAGTGGGAAGAGAAGCCGATTCTACCTCACAAAGAGACAATTGAGGATGTGATCCTAGAAGATGGGAAAAAGGTGAAAATTGGCACTTGTATAAATGAGGAAACAAGGCAGGATCTCATTAAAATTCTGCTAGAGTTCAAAGATGTCTTCGCGTGGTCATATCAAGACATGTCGGGGTTGAGCCCTGATATTGCGGTACACCGTATTCCCATAAAAGAAGAATGCAAGCCGGTTCAACAGAAGCTTCGAAGGATGAGACCCGATGTTACAGTTAAAATAAGAGAAGAGGTTAAGAAACAATTTGATACTGGGTTCTTACAAGTGGTAAATTACTCAGAATGGGTAGCCAATGTCGTCCCTGTTCCTAATAAGGATGGAAAAGTACGAATGTGTGTCGATTACAAGGACTTAAACAAGGCTAGCCCAAAGGACAACTTCCCACTGCCTCACATTAACACTTGGGTGGATAACACGGTAGGGTATTCATTATTCTCCTTCATGGATGGGTTCTCTGGATACAATCAAATAAAGATGCATCCTGAAGACATGGAAAAGACCACCTTCATAACCTTATGGGAAACTTTTTACTACAAAGTAATGCCATTCGGGTTAAAGAATATAGGAGCAACATACCAAAGAGCCATGGTAACCTTGTTTCACGACATAATGCACAAGGAGATTGAGGTCTACGTCAATGACATGATCGCGAAATCTCAAATGGAGAAGGAGCATATACAAATTTTGAGGAAACTGCTCTTGACGTTGAGGAAATTTCAGCTGAAACTCAATCCAACCAAGTGTACTTTCGGGGCTAGGTCAGGAAAACTACTTGGCTTCGTAGTCAGTGAAAGGAAATTGAGGTCGACCCGGATAAAGTCAAGGATGTACAAGAATTTTCTTCACCGTGCACTCAAAAGGAGGTTTGAGGTTTTCTAGGAAAACTAAATTATATTGCCCGATTCATTTTGCAATTGACTGAGAAGTGTGACCCCATATTTTGTCTCCTTAAGAAACACAATCCAGGCATGTAGGACGAGGAATGCCAGAAGGATTTTGACAGAATTAAGGAATACTTGTCTAATATTCCAGTACTAATGCCACCTAGTCCTGAGAGACATTGATCCTGTATTTTGCAGTATTCGATAACTCAATGGAGTGTGTGCTTCGCCAGCATGATAAGACAGGGAAGAAAGAAAAGGCGATATACTACCTCAGCAAGAAATTTACTGAGTGTGAAATGAGATACTCGCCAATTGAGAAGCTATGTTGTGCCCTGGTCTAGACAACTCGGAAGTTGATGCAGTACATGTTGTACCATACGACTTGGTTAATCTCGAAGCTAGACCCTCTTAAGTACATGATGGAGTCAACCGCTTTGAATGGAAGAATGGCCGGATGGTAAATTTTGCTCCTCGAATTTGACATAGTCTATGTGAACTAGAAGGTTGTGAAGGGGAGTGCAATAGCTGATTTTCTTGCCAGTAGAGCGCTAGACGACTACGAGCCCATAAACTTTGATTTTCTCAATGAGGACTTGATATTTGTAGCGGCAATTGAGAAAGATACCCTAGAAGATCGTCCTTGGAAACTAAACTTCGACGGAGCATCAAATGCTGTCGGTAATGGAGTTGGGGCAGTCCTATTATCTCTAAGCGGAGATCATTATCCATTCACTTGTAAGTTTTATTTTAACTACACGAACATTATAGCAGAATACGAAGCATGTATCATGGGAATTCGAGAAGCCATAGATCGCAAAGTCAAGGTGCTAGAGGTATATGGAGATTCTGCGTTGGTAATATATCAGCTCAAAGGAGAATAGGAAACAAGAGATCCCAAATTGATCAGTTACCGAAAGTTAGTGTTGGAGCTACTTGAGGAGTTTGATGATATCACATTCTTTTACCTCCCGCGTGATGAAAACCAGATGGCTGACGCCTTAGCCACATTGGCTTCTATGATCAAAGAAAATGAGCAAGAAGGTATGAAGCCCTTCCAAATGAGTATCTGTGAGACTCCAGCTCATTGTTGCAATATCGACGAAGAGGAGGAGAGAGATGGTCATCCTTGGTATCATGACATTCTACGATATGTGAAAAATCGTGAATACCCTAATCAAGCAATATAAAATGACAAGAAAACCTTGAGAAGATTGACTAATGACTATATCTTAAACGGAGAGATCCTGTATAAAAAGAGGAAAGATCAGGTGTTGTTAAGATGTGTCGATGCTGTTGAGGCTAGAAAAATCTTAGAAGTCCATGAGGGTGTCTGTGGGACGCATGCCAATAGGTTTTCAATGGCCAGGCAAATCATGAGATTTGGGTATTACTGGTCCACGATGGAAGGAGACTGTATCCGCTACGCTAGAAAGTGCCACAAGTGCCAGATTTATGGAGACAAGATCCATATGCCTCCTTCACCTCTTCATGTTTGACTTCTCCGTGGCCTTTCTCAATGTGGGGCATGGATGTCATTGGGTCAATCTCACCGAAGGCTTCTAAAGGACATCGATTCATTTTCATGGTTATTGATTACTTCACCAAATGGATAGAGGCAGCTTCATATGCCAATGTCACGAAGACAGTAGTTAGCAAGTTTTTGAAGAAGGAGATCATATGTCACTACGGTATGCCAAAAAGGATCATATCTGACAAGGCGTTAAAATTGAACAACAGCGCGATAGCAAAAGTTTGCAGTCAGTTCAACATTAAGCACCATAACTCATCGCCATATCACCTGAAAATGAGTGGTGCAGTTGAGGCAGCTAATAAAAATATTAAGAAAATTGTGGGGAAAATAACTGAGACTTACAAGGATTGGCACGAAAAGTTACCACTTGCCCTCTATGCCTATCGAACATCTGTTAGAACTTCCACCGGGGCAACCCCTTTCTCGTTGGTTTATGGAATGGAGGCAGTTTTGCCTATCAAAAGTTAAAATGAGGCAGTTTTGCCTATCAAAAGTTGAAATTCGTTCTCTTCGGGTTTTGTCAGAGCTAAAGTTGGATGAAGCAGAATGGGTTCAATCTCGATATGATCAACTGAATCTAATTGAGGGAAAAATACTAAGAGCCATCTATCATGGTCAAATGTACTAGAAGCGGATGATGCGGGCTTACAACAAGAAGGTTTATCCTAGAGTATTCCATGAGGGAGACTTGGTATTGAAACAGTTCCTCCCTATGCAAAAAGACTTCAGAGGAAAGTGGATGCCTAACTGAGAGGGACCTTATGTTGTAAAGAAGGTCTTTTTCTGGAGGAACATTGATACTAGCTGAGATGGATGACAAAAGTCTGCCAAATCCAATTAATGCTGTAACATCCGAGAATTAGGGGCTCTGCATTTTATTATGTTTCTGTGTGCTTGGTATGCCTTGCCTGTTGTTTGAGTGTGTTTGGGGGCCCCGAGAAGGCTCGGGGTTAAGCTAAAACCTTGGTAGAAATTTCAATTTTGGGCACATTACATTACATTCATATTTGGTGTATGCCATTTTAAGTGGGCTAAGGCCTAAGGGGTGATTGTGGGCTTGAAGCCGTTTATGTGTTATAAGGGGAAATGCATACTGAGTCTTGGTGACTCACCCCTCTGCTTAACCTTGCAGGTAATCAGTAAATCGTGGATCTGGGAGTCGAGACAGACTCGTGGAGGCCATGAAATGTTTCTTTTCGTAAACTCGTTTCCTTTTTATAAATTATTTTTAATTGGGGATATTGTTATGTAATAAGGCCTTATTTAAGTTGATATTTGGTTTTATTTATTTATTTATGATATGACATCAAAATATATTTTGACATGAAAACTTTAAGATGGTGTTTTCAAAACATAAGTAACCTAAACAACCGTTTTCTCTCAAGTGCCAACAAAGATATCGAATACTCGATTAACTCAACTCAAAAATTTTTCTTAAATCTACAAGTCACTATTTTTTATAATATCACCTAAATGTAAAGTTTCAAACTTACGATTTTTCCTTAAAATTTCAAAGCCTTTTTATAATCTTTCCTTGTGACATACCAGACCTGGTCGTAACGTCTAGACCGGGTATGGGGTGTTACAATTTTTGTATCGAGCCTAGATTTTAAAGCTCAGCTGTGAAATGGGTTCAATAAACATTTTATAAAGTCAATTTAAAATGTTATTTAAGGAAATATTTTAGTTGGAGTATGTCACCCAAATCTACCGACACCCAATCCACGCGGTAAGTGTTTTAATCATTGGTTGTTTTTGCATGAAATAATTATGTTGTGTTATGATTACTAGTATTAAGAGATCTAAACCTCAGAGATTGAAACATTTAGGTATGGATATGAATCTACGAGAATTACCTTTAAATGTTATTTTTCATAAGACTGCTCGGTAATAATCAGTGAAAGAAAATACTAATTCATAAAACTCTTAATTAGATTAAATCGTATCAGTAGCCATGAGTACTAGGGGACGTGGACGTGTTGTGTGCGACCGTGGTAGAGGCCAGGTGTTGGGTCTAAACCCTTAGAATCAGGACATGGGTCAGAAAGTGATGTGCCAGCACCGCCAGCTGCGAAAGAGGATTTTCAGGATCAAACAGGTAGAGACGATGCTGTGTCTTAGGCGATGTTACGTGTGTTGGAGAGAGTTATTGGAGCGAGCATGGGTTTAGGGGCTCAAAAATTTGTGTCCGAACGACTCCGAGCCAATAGGGCAGAAATGTTTAGGGGAATTTCTGGTGTAGCTCCTAACGTAGCTGAGTATTGGCTGGAAGCAGTTGAGCGTATTATGGATGATCTTGACTTTACAATGGAGGAGAAGTTGAAAGGAGTTGTGTTTCTTCTTCGGGATGAGGCGTATCAGTGGTGGCTCACAATCGTGGATGGTATGATGGATCGATCGATTACCTAGGATTTCTTCAAGACAGCATTCCAGGGGAAATACATTGGATCAAGTTATGTGGATGCGCAGTGTAAGGCATTTCTAAATTTGGTTTAGGGGGTAACTTAGTGGCCGAGTATGAGGTAAAATTTTTACATTTTAGTCGTTATGCCGGGGGTATTGTTGCTACAGACCATGAGCATTGTGTTCGATATGAGGATGGTCTGAGGGATGAGTTACGAGTGCTAATAGCTCCGCAGTGGGAAAGAGAATTTGTTGTTTTAGTATAAAAGGCTAAGACAGCCGAGGAGGTAAAGCAGTCCGAGAAGCAGAATCAAGAGAGGGATAGAGGTAAAAATAAAAGGAATTTTGGATCATCGGGGTCAGTTGGGGGTTTTCAGAAGAGGCCCAGGTTGGATGGGTTAAGTCGTATTGCGAGACTTGTTGTTGTTAGTCGGCCGCAAAGTTGTGCTAGATATGGTAAATTTCATTCGGCTGAGTGTTGGACGAATAATAAAGGATGTTTCAGGTGTGGGTCTACAGATCATTGGGTAAGAAGTTGTCCATAGGAGCTGGGCAGAGCGCGACCAGTGGGTCAAAATTATGTTCAGCTGGGTAGAGGGGGTCAGCAACCACAGAGGGGTCGTGGTTCTGCTAGGGGAGGAAATAGTTTTGGTCGATGGCGTGGAGCACCAGGTAGAGGTACTGGGAACACAGATGTAAGACACCGGATTGGTTTATGCAGTCAGACGTCATGAGGAGGGCGATGCACCTGACGTCTTAACGGGTACGTTCTTAATTTTTGGATTGCCTTTTTCTGTGTTGATTGATATTGGGTCAACATATTCTTATGTTTCTAGTATTATGTCGAGAACTCTGAACATAGACTCTGAGATTGCTTCTAGGGAGATGACTGTACTTAGCCCTTTAGGATAATTTATAGTGGTAAATTATCTCTTTAGGAAGGTGCCTTTAGAAGTTCAAAGGGTAGTTTTTTCGGCTGATTTGATGGAACTGCCATTCGGCGAGTTCGATTTGATCTTAGGGATGGACTGGTTGGTAAAGTATCGAGCAAATTTAGACTGTGCTGCAAAGCGCGTAGTGTTCAAGACGCCGAGGATAATGAGGTGCTTGTGTTGGGCGAAAAACGAAATTATCTGTCCAATGTGGTGTCTGCCCTTAAGGCTGAAAGGATGGTGAGAAAAGGGTGTGGGGCTTTTTTAACTTTTGTCAGCGCATTGGAAGCCAAGGAGCTGTCGGTAGGAGATGTTAGAATGGTGAAAGAGTTTCTTGATGTTTTTCCAGAAGAGTTACCAGGGTTACCTCCAGATCGCGAGGTAGAGTTCTGTATTTATCTTTTTTCGTGGATAGCGCCAGTGTCCATTGCTCCGTATAGAACGGCACCGAAGGAGTTGGTAGAACATAAAGCCCAGATTTAGGAACTATTGGATAGGGGATTTATTCGACCAAGTTTATCTCCGTGGAGAGTTTCGGTGTTATTTGTTAGGAAGAAAGACGGGTCGATGCGTATGTGTATTGATTACCGCCAATTGAACAAGTTGACAATTAAGAATAAGAACCCGTTTTTGAGGATAGATGATCTGTTCGATCAGTTGCGAGGTGCTTCGGTCTTCTCGAAGATAGACTTGAGATCGGGTTACCATCAGCTTAAGGTTAAGGAGGCGGACATTCAAAAGATAGCATTTCGAACTCGCTATGGTCATAATGAGTTCTTAGTGATGCCGTTCAGATTGACGAATGCACCAGCTGTGTTTATGGATATGATGAACTGAGTCTTCCAACCCTATCTAGATCGATTTTTCGTAGTATTTATAGACGATATTCTGGTTTATTCAAGGACGGAAGAGGAGCATGATTCGCATCTTAGGGTGGTTCTGTAGATTTTGCGAGAAAAGCAGTTGTATGCCAAATTCAGTAAGTGCAAATTTTGGTTGAAAGAAGTTTCCTTTTTGGGACATGTTTCTGCAGAAGGAATTAGGGTGGATCCCTGGAAAATTGAAGCTGTGTTGGATTGGAAACCGCCTAGGACTGTGGCAGAAATTCAAAGTTTTCTTAGTTTAGTTGGGTACTATAGAAGGTTTGTGGAAGGATTTTCGTTAATTGCTGCACCGCTAACTAAGTTTTTCGGAAGGGGGTACCTTTTGTTTGGTCAAATAAGCAATAGGAAAGTTTTGAAAAGTTAAAGAAGATTCTGACTTAAGCATCTGTGTTGATTCAGCCTGAAGCAGGGAAGGAGTTTGTGGTCTACTGCGATGCATCACACACAGGGTTAGGATGTGTTTTGATGCAGGATGGGAAGATAGTTACGTATGCGTCTCACAGTTGAGAACTCATGAAGTGAATTATCCCACCCATGACCTTGAGTTAGTGGCGGTAGTGTTCGCTCTAAAGATTTGGAGACACTATCTGTATAGGGAGAAGTCCATCATCTACACTGATCACAAGAGTCTAAAGGACCTCCTTACCCAGAAGGAGTTGAACTTAAGACAGTGAAGGTGGATTGAATTATTGAAGGATTACAACTGTTCAATTGAGTACCATCCGGGTAAAGCTAACGTAGTGGCTGACGCGTTGAGTCGTAAAGTAGTATCAGACTTGAAAGCAATGTTTGCCCATCTCAGCTTGTATGACGATGAAAGTTTGTTAGCTGAGCGGCAAGTGAAACCTTCTTGGGTCAGTTAGATTAAAGAGAAGCAATTGTCAGATGAATCATTGAGTTCTAAGTTTCAGTTAGTAGTAAGAGGTGAGACAAACGATTTCAGTTTAAATAGTGATGAGGTTTTGTGTTTTCATGAAAAACGTGTATGCCAAGGGATGCGGAGTTAAGGTAGATGATTCTTCAGAAGGTGTATAATAGCCCTTATGCTATGCATCCTGTTAGAAGTAAGATGTATCGGGATCTACGTGAATAATTTTGGTGGCCTGGTTTAAAGTGAGAAATTACCGAGTTGTGGGTAAATGCTTGACGTGTCAGTAGGTGAAAGCAGAACATCAGTTACAGTCGGTGAAGATTCCACAGTGGAAACGGGAAAGGATCATGATGGACTTTGTTAGTGGGATACCTCTTACGCCTACTAAGAAAGATTCGGTATGGGTGATTGTTGATCGGTTGTCGAAGTCCACTCATTTCATACCTGTTCGTGTCGACTATACGCTGCAGAAGTTGGCTAAGCTGTATGTGGCAGAGATTGTGAGGTCGCATGGGGTATCAGTGTCGATCATATCGGATAGAGACCTTAGGTTTTCGTCGCACTTTTGGAGGGCACTACATCAGGCATTGGGTGCAAGACTAGATTTCAGCACAGCATTTCATCCACAGACTGATGGTCAGTCTGAGAGGGTAATTCAGATCTTGGAAGACATGTTGAGAGGTTGTGTCATTGACTTCAGGGGCAGTTGGGAAGAGTTTCTACCATTGGCAGAATTCACATACAACAATAGCTACTAGTCTAGTATTCAGATGGCACCCTATGAAATGTTGTATGGACGGAGGTGTCGTACTCCTACTTGCTGGACGGAATTGGGTGAGCGTCAAATTTTGGGTCCAGAATTGATTTCAAAAATAGAAGAGAAAGTTAAATTGATTCGAACTCGATTAAAGGAAGCCTCCTACAGGCAAAAGTCATATGCAGATCTGAAGCGAAAGAAAATAGAGTTTGCAGTGGGTGATCGGGTTTTCTTGAAAGTTTCACTGTGGAAGAAGGTGATGAGGTTTGAACGGAAGGGCAAGCTAAGTCTCAGGTTTATCGGGCCTTACCGGATATTGAAACGTGTGGAACCAGTGGCATATCAGCTTGAATTACCTTTAAAATTGAAATAGATACATGATGTATTCCATGTCTCGATGTTGAGGCATTACCGTTCTGATCCGTCTCACATTGTGCCGTGGAAGAAATTAAAGTAAGACCAGACCTATCTTTTGAAGAGGAACCAGTGCAGATCTTGGATCGTGACGTTACGATCTTGAGAAGGAAATCAGTCCCTTTGGTCAAAGTTCTATGGTGGAACCATGGTTCAGAGGAGGCCACGTGGGAGCTAGAGGATATTTTGCGGCAGCAATACCCACATCTCTTCTGACCAGGTAATTTTGAGGCCAAAATTTCTTTAAGGGGGTAGAACTGTAACATCCAAAATTAAGGGCTTTGCATGTTATTATGTTTCTGTGTGCTTGGTATGCCTTGCCTGTTGTTTGAGTGTGTTTGGGGGCCTCGGGAAGGCTCGGGGTTATGCTGAAGCCTTGGTAAAAATTTTAATTTTGGGCACTTTGGGGAGAGCTAGTGGGGTCAGGCTTTAAGGATGATTGCTTGTGGTCGTTGACACAAGAAGTGAAGTGGCAGAGTGGCAAAGTAGCGCCTAGGGAGCAGGGGGAAGATGACGCCACAGGGTAGCAGTGAGGGAGCAGGTTCGAGTCGCATAGTTGGCTTTTTGGGGAATTCTTTTTGGCGTCTAGATGGGAGGTGATGGATTCGGTTTGGGACCTTGAAGAGTGGGAGTTGAATGAGTCAAATATTTTAAATAGGTGGCCATGAATGAAAGGTGGAGTTTGAATCATTCAACAAATTCAAATGGGTGAACAAGAGTGAAAGTAGGAGGCAATCAAGGAAATGGTGGTGGGGAAGAGTGTTGGCCAAATTTTGGGATGTGTTGGGGGAGGAAATTCGGTCATATGGGGTCTTTTGGAGAGTGTAGGCATTCGGTTTTTGTAGAGGAATTTTGGTGTCGAAATTTTTGAGAGGTGTTTAGCAAATTGGTGCTCATTTTGTCAACTTTTGTTTTTTTTTCTTTGTTGGCCGAAAACTCCTAAGGCCATTGCTGTTCATTCTTCATTCATCGCAAAGCCGAAATCATTTCCTCTCTCTTTTGCACTTTTGTTAACATAAGTACATTGCTTCACTACTAAAAGCCGAAACTTCAACCCTCTCTTTTTCTTTTGCTCATATTCATTTTACACTTCATATCCCCTTAGCCGAGCTCTCCTATCACCTTCTCCACTTCATTGTTTTCTTCCATTAGATTCTTCAAAGCTGAAGCACCTATTTGTCTCATACTCCTCTATTTCTTCTAAGAGCCGAACCCTATTCCTTATTCATTCCCTTGATCGAAACATCACCTACTTTCATTTGTTTCTTTGACTTCTCTTTGCTTTAGCAGAATCTCCCTTGTGAGTTCATTTTCCCTCATTCTTTCTTGTTTCAGTGGATTGCCGTCTCTCCTTCTCCTAACTTTCTCAAATCGATTTCTTCCTGGTTGGTGGTAAGCGTTCTTCTTCTCTTTCGATTCTTTCTTTTTCCTTGCTGGTTGTTAAACTGAGGGTGTTAACTTGGTATTGTGGGGGCTTTAGCCGAATGGCTAGTAAGGGTTCATGTGGTTTGGTTAGGCCGATAGGTCACTTCTTGTGATTTAAAGTGGAGAATCGATTCTAATTTTGTGTTTTTGTAGGGACTCCAACGATTCCTTAATCCAAGTCTAGTAGCTTCTGGGTTCTGTTGATCTAGGTAAGAACTCCTTCATTTGAGTATCTATTTCCACTTTCATCGTATTCAATGCCTTAACCCGGTCTTCTGACCAAGATCTCTTTCATGGATCGTGTACCAGCCAAGCAAAGGAGGGGGTTGGACTCATAGTCCCTACCCCTAAGTTCAAAAATGTACGGTATAGGCAGTGCGAGACTTCCCTCCGGGTTGTGGATCGGCTTCGAATTTGAATCGGCAAATAGCGATTATTCCCTCTTCTGAGAGTGTCAATACTATCGAAAGCCTAGTATTATGCGTTTTTAGGTGTGTAAATTTCACACCCTGCTATTAATTTATGTTATTAACTATTTGGGCTAAAAAGCCGAAGTGACGGGGTAGACAGTCATAATACCCTGGTGGGTAAGGTTGGTGATACCAAGTAAGTGGCTATACCATTCTATTTATGAGTATATAAATGTATTCTGTAATCTATTACTTTGTTTGATAGCATGTTGCATTCACTTGATACGTATGTTATGCATGGGTTTGGAATATGATGCGAATGGGGAAATGTTATTAAGGACTGTCACAGTGGTTTGGTACCACAGTGGGTTGGCCCCATATATCTGATTCAGTGACCAAGTCCCAATGGTTCGGTACCACTGTGGTTTGACACCACGTACATATATGTTGATTCTGTGACTTGTCCCAATGGTTTGGCACCATAGTGGGTTGGCCCCACATATACGATCATAAGGGATTGTCACCAGTGTTTGGTACCACAAGTGGGTTGGCCCCACGTGTTATAATTAGTGACTCTGTCACCAGTGGTTTGGTGCCACATATGAGGCGTGTAGCTAATGGAAGGTTGATTGTAGAAATCCCCACGGTGTGTTGGGCTGGTACTGGTGGCGTGTAGAGGACGGAAAAATTAGGTTGGGCTAGGTCACATTACATTCATATTTGGTGTATGCCATTTTAAGTGGGCTAAGGCCCAAGGGGCGATTGTGGGCTTGAAGTCGTTTACGTGTTATAAGGGGAAATGCACACTGAGTCTTGGTGACTCACCCCTCTGCTTAACCTTGCAGGTGATCAGTAGATCGTGGATCTGGGAGCCGAGACGGACTCGTGGAGGCCATGAAATGTTTCTTTTCGTAAACTCGTTTCCTTTTTATAAATTATTTTTAATTGGGGATATTGTTATGTAATAAGGCCTTATTTAAGTTGATATTTGGTTTTATTTATTTATTTATGATATGACATCAATATATATTTTGACATGAAAACTTTAAGATGGGGTTTTCAAAACATAAGTAACCTAAACAATCGTTTTCTCTCAAGTGCCAACAAAGATATCGAATACTCGATTAACTCAACTCGAAATTTTTTCTTAAATCTACAAGTCACTGTTTTTATAATATCACCTAAACGGAAAGTTTCAAACTTACGATTTTTCCTTAAAATTCCAAAGCCTTTTTATAACATTTCCCTGTGATATACCAGACTTGGTCGTAACGTCTAGATGGGGTATAGGGTGTTACAAATGCAGGCTCAGTCAAGAAATATTTCGCTTAAGAAGGAAAAGGGGCCAAGGCGAAAACCCGCAAAGGGCATCTTGAGTTCAAAAATAAAAATAAAAAAATAAAAAAAATCAGAGAGGCTAAGGTGAAAACCCGTAAAGGGCACTTTGAGACCAAAGAAGCTTTGAATTGAAAACCCGTAAAGGGCGATTCAAATGTTTGGGGAAATAGGGAATGCGCTAGCCATCCTATACCTAAATTAACAATGAGGAGATATGCTACATCTTCGGGGCATTGACAAAGTACCAAAGATCTTCTAGACACATGTTGAACTCAGAATGGTCTTCAGGAAGTACGTACAGAGAAGCTCAGGCTGTGATATCTGGGGCACAAATTCCACTCTTACTCATTTTGTTCCTTAGCAAAATTTGTTTCCTTTGCTCAATCCATTCTTCACGGTTTTTGTCCCGAATAAATTTCAGTCTTATTCATCTCAATAATCTTTTCCCAAGCATTTCATATTGAAATAATGATTACTAAACTAATAATGTTTTCACAAAAGAGGTTTTGCATATTACTCTGAAAGTCTCTAAATAATGCAAGAATCTGAAACATGATAGTTATTTAGAACTCACTAGGCTTAAAGGGTTGGGAACGCTGGAAAAATATAGGGTCTAAGTAATGACTACATCTTCAGATTCTCTGTTGGAAATATCAGCTGAAAAAGAAGAAATACGTCAGAGATATCATCTTAACAAACTGCGAGCAAGGATAGCCCAAGTGTTAAAAATGGATTAGTCTCATGACATTTTGCATTCATTCATTCATTCGCAATACATTGGTTAGGAACATTTTTCAATCATGACATCCTAATCATTTAGCATAAGCATAGACCCCATGAAATTAATTTTACAGGTAGGTTCCCTAGAGGACAATGTAGCAAAATTGATTGGAGTTGCAGAAGATAGCAGGTCTTATTTCCACTGAGCAAGAGTGAAGCAGATCGAATACGATAAGCCTTAATCCCTTAGGCAGTAGGGTAACAGGTTGAAGATAACAGATCTTAACTCCACTGAGCAGGAGTGGAGTAGATCGAGGACAGTAAGTCTTATCTCTATGTATCGGTAATGGGGCAGATTGAAGATAGCAGATCTTATCTCCACTGAGCAGGAGTGGAGCAGATCAAATACGATGAGCCTTAATCCCCTAAGTAGTGCGGTAACAGGCTAAAGATAACAGATCTTCTCTCCACTGAACAGGAGTAGAGCAGATCAAAGATAAGTCTTATCTCAATGTATCGACAATGGAGCAGACTGAAGATAGCAGATCTTATCTCCACTGAGCAGGAGTGGAGTAGATCGAATACGATGAGCCTTAATCCCCTAAGTAGTAGGTTAACAGGCTAAAGATAACAGATCTTATCTCCACTGAGTAGGAGTGGAGCAGATCAAAGACAGTAAGTCTTATCTCCATGTATCAACAATGGAGCAGACTGAAGATAGCAGATCTTATCTCCATTGAGCAGGAGTGGAGCAGATCGAATACGATGGACCTTAATCCCCTAAGTAGTAGGGTAACAGACTAAAAATTACAGATCTTATCTCCACTGAGCAAAAGTGGAGTAGATCGAAGACGATGATCCTTAACTCCTTAAGCAGTAGGGTAACAGGCTGAAAATTACAGATCTTATCTCCACTGAGTAGGAGTGGAGCAGGTCGAAGACGATGACCTTAACTCCCTACGCAGTAGAGTAACAGGCTGAAAATTATAGATCTTATCTCCACTGAGCAGGAGTGGATAGGTCAAAGACAATGAGCCTTAATTCCCTAAGCAGTAGGATAACAGGCTGAAAATTACAGATCTTATCTCCACTGAGCAGGAGTAGAGCAGATCGAAGACGATGAGCCTTAATTTCCTAAGCAGTAGGGTAACAGGCTGAGAATTACAGATCTTATCTCCACTCAGCAGGAGTGGAGCAGATCGAAGACGATGAGCCTTAATTCCCTAAGCAGTAGGGTAACAGGCTGAAAATAGCAGATCTTATCTCCACTGAGCATGAGTAGAGCAGATATAAGATGATGAGCCTTAATCCTCTAAGCAGTAGGGTAACAGGCTGAAGAGTGCAGATCTTATATCCACTGAGCAGGAGTGGAACAGATCGAAAATAGTAGATCTTATCTCCACTGAGCAGGAGTAGAGCAGATCGAAAATAGCAAGTCTTATCTCCATGTATCGGCAATGGAGTAGACTGAAGATAGTGGATCTTATCTCCACTGGGCAGAAGTGGAGTAGATCGAAGACAGTAAGTCTTATCTCCATGTATCAGCAATGGAGCAGACTAAAGATAGCAGATCTTATCTCCACTGAATAGGAATGGAGCAGATCGAAGATAGTGAGCCTTAATCCCCTAAGCCGTAGGGTAACAGGCTAAAAATTGCAGATCTTATCTCCCTAAGAAGTAGTGGAGCAGATCGAAACAAAGTTCCTATACCCCTGAAGATGCTGTGGATGGAATGAAGCTACAAGAAACCAAGATTCGGCTAGACCGGGCAAAATTCACCCTTTTAAAGTCTTTGCTCTATTCTCGTTACACGACAATGAGCAAAGAGGGGCAGCTGTAGGGCCTAATATTTAGCCCGGGCCTAAAAGCAAACCAGAAATGGATTACAAACAAATATTGGGGCCCAATTAAGTTAGTAGCCCAAATGGCCCAATTAAAAAACCCTAGGTCAACAATTGGAGCCCTCAAGTCGCATGCCCCTCACCAATAGCCCCATCGAGCCACGACGCCATGCCCTCCGCATCGTGCGCCTCCATGCCTCCGAGGGTTGCACCTACAAAACAGGAAGCAACAAACACAGTAGGGGGAAGGGGATTGTAGTTGGGATTTTATGCTATTCTATTTTTGGAGGATTTTTTTTAGGCTATAAAATCAGAGTAATTGAATGTAACGAGGGGAGGTTTTTTTTATATAGATACAGGGAATATACACGCTTTGAGAGAAATACAGAGAATCAAAAAGCAAAGGTTCATTTTTTTTCTATTTATCTTTTTTGGTTTTTTCGAATCTGCATCTCGTTTTTAGGGGTTTTCTTTTTTTTTTTTAAATATAAGGGTTTTAAAAAATATAAAGAATAAAGAGGAACTCACCGTTTTGGGAACTCCAGCCACCGCGTGCAGTGACCGGCGGTGGCGGATGACGGCGATGATTCGCCGGAAGCCTTGGCCGAAATTTGGGCTCCGTGAGGGGGAGGGGAGAGCAAACTGAGAGCTTTTATTTCTTTTTCCTCTGCTGCAAATGAAGGAATGAATTTTTTTAAAAATTTTTAGCTTTTATATGGCCACTAAACGACGTCGTTTAGGGCTAAGCTTAATAACTTCAAAACGGTGCCGTTTCACCTTAGGATCTGCGCGCAGTCGACCCGACCAGAAGGGATCCATGCGTTTTGTTTAAAAATGGGATATTTGCACCCCAAGCCCTTCCGCATTTTTAGTTTTTCGATTCAGTCATCTTTTATTTTAAATTTGCCCTAAATTTTTATTTGAAAATTCAATTTCATCCCTTTCATTTTCCTTGGTGATTTTTGTTATTTTTAATTTTATCATTATTATTGTTAATTCTAATTTTTATTATCATTAATATTATTTTACTATTATAATTACCATATTATCAACGCTTTTATTATTATTATTATAATTTTTTAATTTTACCATTATCATTAAAGTTTAATTTTATTCCTATTATGTTTTATTAATATTTTTTATATATATTATATCTATTTCTATTATTTTTATTTTATTACTATTATTTTCAATGTGGTTACTATTATTTTATTATTGATATTTTTGTTTTACTATCATCTTTATTATTATTTTCATTTGTAATTATTCTTTAAAAATTACTACTACTATTTTTCTAGTATTTTATTTATAATTTACTTTGCTATTTTTATTATATTCGCTAGTATTTTTTTAAATTTTACTATTGCCACTATTTTACATGTATTATTATTATTACAATTGTTTTTCTATTATATTTTTATTATCAATATTATATTTTTATTTTAAACTTTTTCCATCATTATTATTACTTATTTATCATTACTGTTATTTATCTTTTTTATTAATACTATTTTTATTTTACTAGTACTATTGTTATTATTTTAATTATAAGTATTATTTTTATTTTTAACCTATTATTACTATATCCATTAGTTTCATTAACATTATTTTATTATTATCATTTTTTCCTTGTCACTATTTTTTTTATATATATACATATTATTGTTATACTTATATTTATCATTATTATTATTATTTTTATTACTTTTTGTTACTATTATGTTTTGTTTATTCTTGTTCGTATCATTTCATGTAGATCAATGGTTTTGATTCGCATTTCAACATTTTATTTTTGTTTTTTCAAAATTCATAAAAAAGAGTTTCACAAAGGTAATATTTCGTGTTTGGAGGTTCAAGAAATCATGTCCAATCGTGTTGGGTTTTGATTTTTTGTTTATCTAAATGACTAAATATCCTTTAAAGATTTTGATCGCGTTTTTTAAAATAAGATAATGTTTCGTGTTTGGAAGTTCGAGAAATCGTGCCCAATCGTGCTGGGTTTCGATTTTCCATTCGTCCAAATGACCAAATATCCTTTAGAGATCTTGACCGAATTTTCTTAAATAAAGACAATATTTCATATTTGGGAATTCGAGGAATCGTACTCAATCGTGCTGGGTTTCAGTTCTTAGTTTGGCCAAATAATGGAATACCCTTTTAAATTGCAATGCATGAATATTGGAAATCATAAAATGATATTGGTATTGAGGGTTTGAAACATCGTGTCCTATCGTACTGGATGTGGTCATCTTTTCAGAACAAGAGAATTTCGATATCCAATTTGAATTATCCCAACGTTTTTTAAAGGATTCGTATTTTAAAATCTTCTCCCATTTTTCGATACTAGGACATTAATCAATCAATAAGGTACTAATTGTGGGCGTTGCGAGGGTACTAATCCTTCCTCGTGCGTAACTGACTCCCAGACCTGTTTTCTTAAGATTCGTAGACCAAAATGTTTAATGAGGTGGCCCAATCACACTTCAAAAAGATTGGTGGCGACTCCATTTTTCTTTTTAAGGTCGGTCCGTTTTCCAAACAAAAAAATAGTTTCGACATGATGTTTTAAACAATTAGAAAAAAAAGTAAATTTAAGAAAGAATTAAAAAAAGGATTAGCAATTTGATATTGTTTTCAAGTTAAATCTAAATAGAATCGAAGAAGTAACGAAGGTCGAATAAAAAAATTAAAGAAAAAACAAGACTATCAGTACTTATTTAACACGCCTTTAAACTTTCTCATTCTCATCATTTACTTCTTAAAAGAAAAAACAAGACCTGTCTAATAAAAATATAAAAGTATTATTTTTTTTTTTAAAATAGGGCTAAATTAGTAAAATTGGTAAAGAATGAGGGTTATGTTAGTGATTATATTTAGTTCCTAAGCGGGGATAACATAAAAAGTAAACAAAGGAAAGAGAATTTAGCAAATCGAATAGGGGCAAATAAAAGTAGATGGATTAATTCCACACAAATCAATAAGTACAAGGACTATCTTTGAAATTTAACTATATTATAAAGTACATACATAAATATGATAATTTTCCAATGTGAAAGCTTTCCGATTGAGACAAGGACGCCTTTTTCTACTTGACATGTCATCTCTTATATAATTAAAATAATAATTAAACCCCACACAGCGTAATATCTATATATAATATTTCATTTATTTTAGGAGTCAATATAAATATTTAATTTATATTTGAAAACAATTATTTTAAAATGGAAATAATTTCTATTAAAAATTCATTCCATCTCTTTGAAAAAATAAAATTCATTTATAATTAAAATTTTCTTTTAACTTTTAAAATGATTAATTTTTAGTAATCTAATTTAACATACTTTTACAGAAATATACAATTTTTTAAAATAAAAATATTTCATAATAAGAATAAAGAATTAATATATTTAATATGCCATATAACTTGATATATTTCTTTTATTTATAATATTTTGTAAATTTGAGGTATATATTTTTATTGACGTGACATTTTCACATTAATTATCGATGTTAACGTGGAGCTTGTTAATAGTTACGTCAATTTTGCTGTTTATTTTTAATAATTAACATTGGTCAAAAGATCGCATCAATTAAATTTATTAATTCTAAAATTCAATTGACTGCAAAAAGTAGAGGGGAGGTTAATTGATTTTTATTTTTTTGAAAATTTTCAAGGGACTTTTATACCATTTAGTGAACCTTACTTTTGTACTCCTATTAATTGTTTTTTAAGTATTATTTTGTATATTAGAAATGAGTTATGAGTATAATTTCATACATATGAAGGTATCTGAACTTGGTAATTTATATTTATTTGGTATCTAAATTTTTTTTAAGACTTAATTGATACCTAGTTTTAGAAACCATAAGCTGACTTGGTACTTTTTTTAAATACCTGATTAACACCATTAAAATACGTTGATTTGGTATTGACGACCAACAGTATGGTGACATGTGGTAGGCTAACATTTTGACACGTGAAATAATAAAAATATTTAGAACGTCCATGTGTCAAAATGTGAGACTACCATGTGTCACCATGCTATTGGTTATCAGTGCCACGTTAGTGTATTTTAACAATGTTAACCAAGTACCTAAAAAAAGTATCAAGTTAACTTACGCTTTTCAACTTTAGTTATCAGTTATGTTCTAAAAAGAGTTTATGTACCAAATAAGTATAAATTATCAAATTTAGGTATCTTCACATAGGGGAGATTTTAAGGGGGAGTAGGTAGGGCCCTTGCCCCTATCCACAAAATGAAAATTATGCAATTTAATTTCTTTATGAATAATGAAATTTTAAGTTAATATATGATAAATTTTTATTTTGGCCCTCTTAAAAAAAATGTTTAGTCCCTTTGGAAATGATGAAATAAAAAATTAATAACTGATAAAATTATATTTTAACCTCTTAAAAATTTACAATTCTATTCTAACTCCCACTAAAAGAATTTTTGGATTCGTTCCTACCTCCGTATATATTAACCCTCAATAAAAATTCAACTTAAAACACTTAAAATCTCACGAGTATTTGACACCCATGCGAAGTTGTCGTTGCCTCTAGGTAATATGTCAAATTTAGCCCTTAACATTTATATTTTTTTTTTGTCAATTTGGCCTTTATTTTTTTAGCTAAATTTGACCTTCAAACTTTTAAAAATAGTCAAATTTGACAATCAACCTTTTGAAAAGAGTTGAATTTAAGTTTTTTCAACAAAAATGCTAACTAAAATGTTAAAGTTTTAAATACAACAACCTACGCGTTAATCCATATGTATTCCATGATATTTTGTTTTTAAGTTTTTATGATTTTTTTTTTAAAAATTTAATTTTGATTCTTTTTATTTTTTTTTAATTTTTGAATTATTTCTTTACTTGACATATAAGACAAATAATGTTATGCTAGCATGATGTGGACATGGATTACCATGCGAGTTGTTACGTCAACAACATTAAAAATTAATGTTTAAGTCATCATTTTCGTTAAAAACAATATAATTTTTTTTTAAAAAATTAACGGTCAAATTTAAGTAAAAAAATATAAACATTAAGGGTCAATACTTTCATCTTGATAACATAAATTTGACATGTTAGAATGTGGACACCAACAACCTACAAAATTCCAAAATATGTGCTTGGGTTGAAAACATTTTGTGAACAAAATCATATTTTTTGTCGTGTTAGCAAATTTCCGAGTGCATATTTTTGTTTTTTCCAACTAAATCTTATTTGGTTTAGTTTAAAATTAAAAACTGGAGAATACCAAAAATCTCGAAACCTAGCAATTTTGGAGTCCGAAAAAGCCATTGAATTTACACACCACGATTAATGATAATAATAATGAAAGAAGAAACAGGATAAAAAGGAAAAATATAAATGAACAAATCAAACCACAGGTGTCGCCTAAAGTCATAAATCCTGACCAACAGAGGGTCCATATGCAAATTTGCACGCATGGCAGACCTGCAATAAGACCAAGCTATCAGTATAATACTGTTAAACTTTGATATTTCACAAAGTTCCACGAAGCAAACAGACAAGCTAAGATGAAAAAAGAGCCTTCACATTATTTAGTTTTGCCGACCAAATGCTTGAGCTTTTAGTTTAGGAGATTAAATCCTTCATTTTCTCTTCTTCTTTCTACATTTTTTGCATCTGCATGTTTCGTCTTCACCTTCAAAAGATGAAAAAGCTTTGTCCTGATGTTACCTCCAATGGAACCCTGTAACCCCATCTTGTTTTCCAGTTTGGGTCTTATGTGGGTCATTTCCATCACTTTGGTGTCGGTTCATGGAACTCAATTCTTCATAATTATGAACTCCATTCTTTTAGACATTTTAATTATTTGAAGCATGTCAGGTGAACATAATAATATCGATCATTATAAAGTTCAAGATTATTAGGTTTTCTATATATGTCTCAATCAAGTACTCTCACCCTTAAATTTTATAGTCTATTTTATTATTCAAATTCCTAATTTGTAGCTGCTTCTACTAATAATATCATTTTTAAGGTTTTAAACTCATATTTTTTAGAATGCAATGGAAATTACCATTGTACTGATTAAAATTATTGTTTTTAAGATTCAAACACATAATTTTCACAACTTGATGGTGAGAAAGATACGAATACATGATTTGATCCTTCAAATAATTTTGTTTCTCTTAAGGACATAAATATTTAATACTTTTATGTTCACTCTCTCAACTATATCATTTCAACTAAAGTCATATTTAATTTTTATGTCAAATTTTAATAAATTTATTACATAATTATTTCCACTCATATTATCGATGTGCCATGATCTAATATATATATATTATGTATTAAATTCTACATAAATATAAATATATTAGTATTTTTACTAATATAATTAATAATTTTAACAAAATTATTTTATTATTACATAAAATTTTATAATTATTTATTTTAAATTCAATTTATATCCTTAATTTAAATATAATAAAATGAATTAAAATTCTATTACTCTTAAATGTAAAAAATGATAAAATGTAAAAGAAGTTAAAATATTTAATACTTGACAAAATATTGGGAAGATAGCTCAAATATAAAAATAGATAAATCTTGTCTTGACTTGTATGGAATGGTGGTTAAAGCTTTTGCCAATACTTTTAGTTTGAAATTAAGATTAACATGAAAATTTTAATGTACCCAAATTAAATATAAAAAAGTAACTTGTTTGACAGTTCATCTTCAGCACAAGGAATCGGATTCTCTAAAGGTTGTGCTTATTTGAAAGTTCAAAACCTCAAGACTCTAAGATTTCAGCATATCAATGGATTCATGTACACTTTCACATCTAATTTTTTATTATGATATTCTAAAAGTCATATTGCTTCAACTTCTACCGAATTATTGTCACTTATTTTTTATTATCTCTTACCATTTTGAAAATATTCATAGGCATTATGTTCGATAAGATTATCATGCAAAGTAATTCATAGCCGACATTAAAAAAAGATAAAATAAAATGGAAAGGCTGAAACTAGCATGTTCTTGGCAAATCTAACTTTTATGAGGTATACAAAGAAAAATGTGAAAACTTTGTATACAACATCACAAAAGAAATCAAGGATGTTAGTTTCTTTTGTGTACAACAGGTCATCAAAAGAAGAATTATACCATTTATCATGCTTGGCACACAAAGAGATGTACATTTCTTAATTTTGTTTGTTTTGAGATTAATTTAACTTCAGTACTTAGACGTCCACTTTTTTTTTAAGTTTACAAGTGCATATACAATAACAAGTAATACATATAAAAATCAACTACAACCAAAATCAAGCATTACAAATTGCAATCAAACTAAATCCAAAGCCAAACCAAAATATTTCTAAATAGGACTGACACATGGTGAGATTTAAGCTATAATAAATTCGGAGACAACCCACTCATGATTTATACAAAATGGGAGTCAAATTTGGGCCATAAAGATCACAAGGCCTTAGGCTTTGCCATAGTGCCAAAACTTCATTGACAATACCTAGACAGACTTAGTGAATAGATTTTAATGCAACAATTCACATCAATGTGTCTATGCAAGGTTGCCAAAATTACCATAAGCCAAAAGATGGTTAAAGATACATCTATATAGGTGACAATAATTTGGTTGAAGTTGAAACAATATGAACTTTTAGATCATTATTAAGAACTAGATTTCATTTGGATTTATTTGTCGCACCATTTTTAGGTAAAAACTTAATTTTAATTTTAGCATTGAGCAAATTTAGTTATTGTTGTTCATTTGGAAATGAAATTTTAATCTTGATCATGAATGGATTTAGTTACAATATATGTTACGAGAGTTTTCATAGTTCTATGTTCACATAACGGATGAGCAAAATTATTTAGAATGCCTTTTGGTTAGATGGTAGACTTTTAAGATCATAAGGTGATGGTAACATACAATTATAAGGTGATAAGTATATACATATAGTCCAATTGGGAGATTATTGGATTTTTTTAATGTAACTGTAACACCCCATACCCGACACAATTGTCGGGTCCGAGCTACGGGATGCCACATTCATTGCCGGAGCAACTATAAATCCATTTACCTTTTACATGTGACACTAACCACATTACGCAACCATAATTTGTTTTTCAATCAAATCCAAGTTTTATACGAGATTATGAAAGCTCTTTTGATAACTCGAGATCGAATTAGGACCAAAATGTAAAGTTTGCAATTTATCAGGTTGACGTCGCTATTTCAAGGGTTCCTCGTCGTGATGCAACTCACTGACTTGATTTCGTCGCGATGTTAACAGGCTGACATGATCGTTTATTTTCAAATGGTCCAAATGGTACCTATTCAAATCACTCATTTAGTTCAAAATGTATATCAATTCAACCATTTCAACATTCTAACCATTTCCAAATGCTCAATTTTATTCTCTTGCGTCATAAAATCCTATACATTACACATTCAACATATCAAAATTTATCCATTTCAACCATATAATCGTTTCAACCTATTTATGTCATGAACATACATATATATATCATTAACAAGTAATGAATTTGACTCCAACACATTGCCAATTCAACATTCACCATAGCCATTTAAATACAAAATAAACTCAAAATTTAGGTACATATCATATACCAAAATAAAAGGAACTATACAAACATTGTTGAGCCAAGAACTTTTGATTGGATGTTGTATCACGTCTCAAAATCTTGATGTCTACTAGAAACTACGCATGGAAAGAAACAATCATACGCTGAGTGGGAAATCTCAATGGTCATTTTATAATTCAAATCAATGCAACATTAGCATTAGCAAATGAACACAATGAATTCAAGTTCAATATTTAACCAATTCACACTCCATCATGCCAAGAGTTTCTATTATCATATATATATATATATATATAACAAATTTTTATACCAATTCATTTAACATATACAATAAATTCACCATATCATACCGCTCAACAAATGCCAATCTATGTCCATTCATTATATAACCACTTAAAACATTCAATACAATGCCTTGTATTAGTATGTATACAAAAATCCATTTAAGTTTCAAACACATATACATTTAACAATATGTTACCCAATTTCCATTTTCAATCAATGTCATTTGATCTTTCAACTTATGGTTCAATTCTCTTTTAGAGACTATTGACTCATTCATACTCTATTGTAAATCTTTGATTATTTGATATTATTAATAGTATCTTTAGAGATTAAAATTGATATTTTTAGAGATTTTAATTAAGAGATATTATTTCCTTAGTTATTAAACCCTACATTTATATATAGTTGTACATATTACTAAGAAATAAATACTTTGAGAGAGTTTTTACCTCAATACATTAGATTGTTCATCTCTAATTTCATCATGGTATTAGATTTTTTATCTGATTTTTGGGATTTTTTTCTGATTTTTTTTTTCAAAAACCCTGGAAACCCAAATTTGGTACTTTCCACCCTAGCCCTATATTTTTTTCTCTCACCGTCCCTACCATTGGAGTCGGCATCCACTTGCCAGCGAAACCCCAAACTCTGATGACTAGAAGACCTGCACGTGAGCCTCATGGCTGTCACAAGTTTCTGTAACTTCGTTTCACGTGCCACGCGTGGACTCCACCTGCTGTCCTTGTGTTTTTTTCGACGCCGTCATTGTGCTTATTGCTCTCTTCCGGTCATTCTCTTCTAAGTGTTGGTGTGTTTAAGTTTTTTTTTGTGGGATCTATTTGGTTTTTTTGGTGGTTTTTTATTCTAATTGTGCAAGCAGATTTTTTGGGGTTTAATTATTTTTTCCAACATTATGTCTACAGATGAAAAGCCCATGATTCTAACCGATAATCTCTTATTGCAGATCAGCTTTGTGAAGCTTGATAGACATAAATACCTTGCTTGGTCAAGGTCTTGTTTGTTGCTTATCAAGGCTCGCGGCTTTCAGGGATACATCACCCGTAAATCGTCGAAACCTAAACTCACTGATTGAACCTTTAGTCAGTGGGGTTGAACGAACTTTCTTGTTATGGCATGGCTTATCAACTCTATGCAACCCCATATTTCCAAAACCTATTTGTTGCTTAATATTGCGGAAAATATTTGGAATGTTGCTGCTCTCATTTACTCTCGTGTTGGGAATGATGCGTAAATTTTTTAGATTCGTAATAAGGTCCATGGTACAAAACAAAGGGAGTTAACAATTTCTCAATATTTTGCTGAATTAAGTGGGTTGTGGCAGGAACTTGATTATTATCAAGATTTAAAAGCGAATTGCGCCTAGGATGCCGAAAAATTTCAAAAGATGGTGGAAAAGGAGCGTGTTTTTTATTTCTTGGCTGGGTTGAATACTGAGTATGATCAAATTCGAGTTCAAGTTATTGGCAAGACTCCATTCCCTCTCTCCATGTGGCATACTCCTATGTACAACAGGAGGAGAGTCGTCATGTTGTTATGCTCTATAATCCACCTTTAGAGAAAGCTGGCCTCATTGCTAACCATGATGGTCCATTAGGTGGTAAGTCTGCTAAGGATCACTTGAGGTGTGAATACTGTGGAAAACCACGGCACACTAAAGATTCGTGCTGGAAGTTGCATGGTCTCCCCACTCGAGGCCGTGGTGGAAAACAAGGGGGTAATTCTTTGCCTTAGGCAAATTTGTTAGACTCTGTGACAATAGAGGATAAGTCCACTTTTGTTGGAAGTTTTACTTCGGACGAGATTTAACATCTTTGACACATCTTGTCCCAATTGGACTCTACCTCGATTGCCAAGTCTAATCATGTGAACTCAGGTACTATTTTAAATACTCAATCTACTTCTTGGATTATTGATTTCGGTGCGAATAGACATATGGCAGGGTCAAACAAAAACTTATTTAACTATAGTACTTGTCCATCAAAAGATGGTGTGCGACTAGCCGATGGCTCCCTCACCTCCATCTTTGGAATAGGTTCTGTTGTTTATACTCCTAATATCACTTTATCCTCTATCCTCTATGTCCCTAAATTCCCAATTAATATTTTATCTATTAGTACTATCACTAAAGCCTTAAATTGTAAACTTGAATTCTTTCCCGATCAAAGTGTTTTTCAGGACATCCAGACAAGGAAGGCGATTGGTAGTGTTAAATTGTGTGATGGCTTCTATCTTCTAGATCGATTGCCCAATATGTCTCAAGCATTATTTGGAGACAATAAATATGTCAATCGAGAGATTATTCAGTGGCATAGGCGGTTCGGACATCCATCATTTACTGTACTTGCCAAGATGCTTCCTAATTTATTTTCAAGAACTTAGTTAGACTCTTTAGGTTGTGATGCTTGTGAGTTTGCTAAACATACAAGAAACAGTTATCCTTTGCGTAATAATAGAAGTACTATTCCTTTTGAGATTATTCATTCGGATGTTTGGGCCCCTATTCACCTTACTTCTTTAACTGGTAATCATTGATTTGTTACTTTTATTGACTGTTGCACTCAGATGACATGGGTATTTTTATTAAAGTCCAAAAGTGATGTTTTCTCGTGTTTTCGTTCTTTTCATAAATTGATTACTAGCCAATTTGATGCTAAGGTTAAGATTTTGCGAACTGATAATGGAATCAAGTATAACTTTAATGATTTTTTGGAATCATTTGGGATTTTGCATCAGATCAATTGTCCAAGCACAAGTACTCAAAATAGTGTTGTCAAAAGAAAAAATCGGCATCTTTTGGAGGTGGCTAGATCACTTTTGTTCACTATGAATCTCCCAAAGTCTTATTGGGGGGATGCGATTCTAGTTGCGGCTTATCTTATTAATCGGATGCCTCTTAGGGTCCTTGATTTTAAAAGTCCCATAGAAACCTTATAGGGCAAGATGAATTACCCAGTTTCACTAAAGGTTTTTGGTTATGTTTTCTTCGTTCATATTCGACATGGGAGCAAATTATTTTCTTGAGTAGTCAAATGTGTTTTCATTGGATACTCTCCCATATAGAAAGGTTACAAATGTTATCATCTGCCATCTAGAAAGTATTATGTAAGTCTAGATATAACATTTCATGAGGATGAACCTTAATTTTCTTCATCACACCAATCTCTACAGGGGGATGTTATTGAAAATGAAGAGATGATACCTTGTTTTGTTACTCTTCCTAGGGAGAATTTAGTTCCATCAGAAACTTTGGTTCAAAAGAAAACTAGTGGACAATTGTTGGATATGTAACATCCTGAACTAGGGGTTGTTTGCAATTTAATTATTTTTCCCATGTGTGTGCTTGAAGAAATATGTATGTTTGATTGCTTGACATATTCTAGGGTCTAGTCATAACCCCGGGCTAGGTCTGACTTAGGGCTAAAAATTTCTTTTTAGTGCTTAAGAGGAGGGAGCTAGGTGAGATAGGGGTTAAGAGAAAATTTTGGGAGAAGTTGGACACAAGGAATTAATTGGCATAGTGGCTTGGGGCGTTGTAAGGGGCTGCGGCAATGAGGTCCCATGTTCGAGTAGCATGGGTAGCAATGGGTGTTTTTTTTTTTATGCATGCTGGCGTGAAGGGAGTGAGCTAATGGCCTGCACGTGGGACTATTAATTTGATAAGGATAAACCTTGTTTTATTTTTGATTTCGGCTGGAGGAGTGGGGTTATTAATATTTTATTCTCATTTTATTTATTGAAGAGGTGTCAAAGGATGGGATAAAGGATAGATATTGTTTTTAATTTAATTGAAAGGGTGATAATTAAAAGATAAGAATTATCACATTAGGAAGCAATGGCCGAATGAAAAGAGAGTCCTAGGGAGTATTTTCGGCTAACACTTTTCTTTCACCTTTTTCCCTTGTTGTTCAAACCGAAACCCCTTTCTCCTCCTTTGATACTTTTTGATTTTTCTTTGGAACATACAATAAACCTTGTGCCAAAAACCCTGCATCCATCTTTGTCGAAATACTCTAAGTCTCTCCTTTTATCTCCTTTCTTTCTTTCAAGCCCGACTCCATACCATTTTTCTTTGTGACCGAATACTCCTTACCATATAGAGCATAGGCCGAATCCCCAAAGGAAGGTACTATCGATTTCAAAGGTTGGTAAGTGTCTCTCTTTAGCATTCGGTTTCTTTTCTCTTCCTTTTAGTGTGCCGAAGTTTGAGAATAGGCCTTGGTAAGGTTGGCCGAATGTGTTTTTAAGACAAAATGTGATGTGTTCTCTTGTGTGTAGGTAATGTTAAGGGGCATTGAAGGAGTCTTCCGGGATTTCAATTCATTTTGGTAAGTAATAGATAGTTTCGGCCAAGGGCCATTTGTTAAGAATTTATGCCTAACACCGAAACTAATGTGTTCCATATAAGGATCTCAACGATTTCAGGAATAAGTGCAGTTTCGGGACTTGGTAGGAGACCAAAGCAGCAACCAAGGTGAGTGTTATTTCGAGTACGACATATCCTTCGGGATTATTAGATTTAGCCAAATAAGGTTTTTTTGGATACTAACCTATAGTGGCCGAATGTAGGGCAATACGAGAATACGTTTCGGGATTTTGTGATATCGCATAGATTCGGGATTTCTCTTTAGATCTTCGGTTAAACAGGTGTGTAAAACTCTTACACACTTTATTAGTTGGCATTGCTTATTATGTTACACTTAACTATGTTGATAGTGATTTGCCTTGTGGGTTTGTGCATGGATCCCAGGTAAGTCGCTTGCGATTTTAAATATGTTACATGAATGATATGGTGGGTAAGATGCTATGCCATGACTTATATGCATGATTTATGATATTATGTTAGCATGTTTTGAGCATATTGGTAACGGGATTGAAGAGATGAGGGGGATTATTCTCTATGGACTGTCACCAATGGTTTTGACCACAAGATGGGTTGGCCCCATCGGTTTAATTGTGACTTGGTCACCAAAGGTTTTGACCACACCGCTGATATAAATTGTGACTAAGTCCCGTGGTTTGGTACCACCATGGTTTTGACCACATATTGATAATTGTGACCTATGGTCATCGATGGTTTTGACCACACGATGGGTTGGCCCCATCACTTGATTTGTGACTCCGGTCACGGTGGTTTTGACCACCAAGGGTTTTGACCACGGGGTAGTTAAAGGAGTATGGATGGCTAGTTTTGGGTTGCATGTTTTGCATGTCTTACTAATATTTTATGTATGAGTTTGCACTTCTGAGTTGGGGATTTATACACTGAGTCTTGGTGACTCACCCCTTCCCACATCATTTTGCAGATGAGTAGATCGCGAAGATGGAGCCGGAGAGGACTCGAGGCGGCCATGCTTGTTCCTTGGATTTGGAATTTTATTTAGTTCAGTCTAAGTTTATTAATTACTAAATTTTTGGTTGGATTGTAATAAGGCCGCTAATAATTATTTTGGGTGTTTAAGTAGTTGTTTAAATTCATTCCTACTATGCTACTAATGAAACTGTAAATTGTTTAAATAAACCGGCTAAAAGTGATGTTTTCAAAATGGGGAATCTTTACGAGTTTTCAAAGATGTTACCATTGGGTAGCAAAACTCACCAAGTTAACAATACTTAAATGATCAAATGTTTTCAAAGGCTTTCAACTCAACCAAGTTTTCAAATCCATTCTACCTGAGTTTAAATAGACACTGTTTTATAATTTCTGCAAATTTTTCAGATTTCTATCAGATAATCAAAATCTTCCAAAACATTTTTACTCTGTGACATACCAGATCCGGTCGAGGCTCATGGGTCGGGTTTAGGGTGTTACATTTTTGGTATCAGAGCCCGGTTCAAAACTCATTTGTAAGGCACAGGGCCCAAAACATTTTTGTAGGCCTCTGTGAATTATTATGAAAATGGTTTTGTTTTGAACAAAGATGGCATCGAGTCTTGACACCAATCCGCCTGTAAGTATCCCTGACTATTCTGTGAATACTTGATAAGGGTAAATGGGTAACTTGGGAACGTAGAATAGAATGATAGGTACTTGAACTCTAGGACTAGTCTACCCCAACTACTACATAAGACTTAATTGCTTAATTAAACAAACCTATGTCTAAGTCGCCGAGTTAGGGTGTGGTAACCATTGTGCGCATGTCTAGGATTGGTATTCGGTGGGAGTTTGGTATTTAAGCAGCTCGCGTGACTCACCTCTTCTCCACTCGAATCCTACCTGATGCGTAGCTTCGGTTCACCCTAACCAAGAGGACTTATTCATGGGCTAAACCCTAACTAAAACCCGAAAGGGAACTAGCCGTATTTTCATAAAAACCCTAGTTTTAAAACTCTTAAAATTTCTTTTTAATGTGTGAGAACTATTGTTTTACAACATTTTTCTAAAAAAAAATTTGATTTGTAGAATTACTAAAATACCCCTAGGGGTAAAATTACAAAAACGCCCTTGGTTTATGAAATTCCCAAAGTACCCACAGTTCCAATCAAAATTTTCATTACCTGTAAAATGTCCAAAAACCTTAATTTGCAAAATATCAAAAATGTCATGATTTTGGAAAATTATGAAATTCCCCTAACCTATAAAATTACCAAAATGACCCTGATTTTCAAAATTTTTGCAACACCATCAACTTGGAAAACAAATTCTCAAAAAGAACCCTCAAAGTTTTGCAACATTTGGAAATACCCCGAAATTATCAAACTTTACAAGTTACCCTGATTTATTACCAAAATACCCCCGAGCTTCAAAATCACCAAAATACCCCCGAATTTCAAAATTTTTCAAAAATACCCCGAGAATTTAAAAGTTCTAAAATACTTTTTGACAAAATCATCCGAGAACTTTTTTTGAAAAATTACAAAAATACCCCTGTAGGTTAAAATTACGAAAATACCCCGTGTAGTGAAATGATGAAAATGCCTCTAGACGTTAGATATGGTCTGTGAAAGTTGTTTGTGTGATGGATGTACTTAGAACTAGGAGATAAGCCTGAAACTAGAATTATAGGTAGATTCGACTTCGAAAAAATCACTTCAAAAAAAAAACTATTCCTCATAAAATTGCTCGTGGGTAAACAAAGGAATGATTAATAATGCATAAAATTCTTAATCAGATAAGCGCGAATGAGAAGAATGAGTACAAGAGGTCGTGGACGTCCGCCGCGTGGCCATGGTAGGGGTAGGATGACCTTGTCGAGCCAGCAGGGTCTGGTCATGGGTCTAGAAATGTGATACCGGATCTGCCGGCGACAGAAACTGAGTTTCAAGATCAGATCGATGGTAACGATGTTGTATCCCAAGCTGCACTACGAGTGTTGGAACGAGTTATCGAGGCAGGCATAGGTGTAAGAGCTCGAAAATCCGTGGTTGAACGACTCCGGGCTAACGAAGCAGAAGTGTTTAGAGGAGTTTCTGGAGTGGCACCCAGTGCGGCAGAGTATTGGTTGGAATCAACTGGGAGGATCATGGATAACTTGGGTTTTACAGTTGAGGAAAAGTTGAAGGGTATAATCTCTCTACTTCGGGATGAGTCATACCAGTGGTGGCATACCGTAAGGGATTGAGCTATGGCGGAGGATCTCACATGGGAATTCTTTAAGGCAGCCTACCAAAAGAAATATATAGGAACTAGCTACGTGGATGCGCAGCGAAAGGCTTTCTTGAACCTGGTTCAGGGTAATAAGACAGTGGCAGAGTATGAGGCCGAATTTCTTCGATTGAGTAGGTATGCTCGTGGTATTGTGGGTACCGAGCATGAACACTGTGTCAGATTCGAGGATGGGCTGAGAGATGAACTGAGGATGATGATAGCTCCACAACAGGAACGGGAGTTCGCTGTCCTAGTGGAGAAGTCTAAGGCTGCTGAAGGGGTAAGACAGTCAGTTAGGCGAAATCAGGATAGGAGTTAGAATAAGAGGAGCTCTGGATCTTCGAGGTTTTCTGGTAATCAACAGAAGAGGACGAGGTATAGTGGGTCAAATCAAGCTACTAGGTCTGCTGCTGCTTCTAATCCTCAATGGCCGCCACGGTGTGCTCGGTGTGGGAAGTCTCACATGGGGGAGTGTTGGAGTGGTAATCGGGGATGCTTCGAATGTGGATCCATGGAACATCGAGTTAGGGATTGTCTAAAAAGGCAGCTAGGCTAAGGTCTGAGGGTCAGGATCGTGCACTGAATAGGAAGGATAACCAACAGCCACCGAGAGATCGGGGTGCAGGAAGAGGAGGTAATGGTGCTGGCAGAGGTCGTGGGGTATCGAGGGGAGGTACCGGTGGTACTGAGGCTAGGTAACCTGGTTTGGTCTATGCCGCGAGGAGTCAGGAGGAGGGCGACGCACCGGATGTCATAACCGGTATGTTCTTGATCTTTGGAGTACCCTATAGTGCCTTAATTGATATTGGCTCAACCCACTCATACATTGCTAGTAGCGTAGTGGAAACTCTGCACTTAGACTCTGAGCTTACTTCTAGGAAGATGACTGTATTAAGCCCTCTAGGTCACTCTGTAGAAGTAAGTAAACTCTATAGGAATGTACCCCTAGAACTCCAAAGGGTCGTATTCTTGGCTGACTTGATGGAACTACCGTTTTGGAAGTTTGATCTAATCCTCAGGATGGATTCGCTAGTAAAGTATCAGGCTAGCCTGGATTGCGCAGCTAAGCGCATGGTATTAAAGACCATGGAAGGAGAAGAGGTGATGATGATAGGTAAAAGAAGAGATTACCTATCTAATCTGGTTTCTGCATTGAAGGCGAAAAAGATGGTTAGAAAAGGTTGTGAAGCATATGTAGTGCATGTCTGTGCTTTGGAAGCTAAGGGTACAGCTGTGAGAGATGTCCGGACCGTAAGGGATTATGTTGATGTGTTTCCAGAGGAACTCCCGGGCTTACCTCCGGACCGTGAGGTTGAATTTAGTATAGATTTGTTACCCGAAACGTGCCAGTATCTATAGCTCCGTATCGGATAGCGCCGAAAGAATTGGTAGAGTTGAAGACTCAGATCCAAGAATTGTTGGATAGAGGGTTCATTCAACCAAGTGTATCGCCTTGGGGAGTTCCAGTGCTTTTTGTCAAGAAGAAGGATGGAACAATGAGGATGTGCATAGACTATCGACAGCTGAACAAGCTGACAATAAAGAACAGGTATCCTTTGCCCAGGATTGATGATTTGTTCGATCAACTCAAGGGTGCATCGGTGTTCTCTAAGATCAACCTTAGGTCAGGGTACCATCAACTTAAGGTGAAGGAGGCTGATATCCACAAGACGGTATTCCGAACTCGATATGGGCACTACGAGTTTCTGGTAATGCCTTTTGGTTTGACGAATGCACCAGCCGCGTTTATGGACATGATGAACCGGGTTTTCCAACCCTATCTGGATCGATTCGTCGTGGTGTTCATAGATGACATTTTGGTGTACTCGAAGTCATAAGAGGAGCATGACGCACATCTTTATGTGGTTCTGCAAATTCTAAGGGAGAAACAGTTGTACGCCAAATTCAGTAAGTGTGAGTTCTGGCTCAAGGAGGTAACTTTCCTAGGGTATGTTGTTTCAATGAGGAATCGGGTGGATCCCGTAAGATTGATGCAGATAGAGTGGAAACCACCAAAGTCGATTCTGAAAATTTAGAGTTTTACGGGTTGGCGGGATATTATAGGAGATTCGTGGAAAATTTCTCCTTAATCGCAAAGACCGCTGACTAAGCTCTTGAGAAAAGGAGTTCCGTTTGTGTGGTCCGAGAAGCGACAAGAGAGTTTCGATAAGTCAAGAGGATTTTAACGAAGCACCGGTCTTGATTCACTTTGAGGCGGAAAGAAATTCATCGTGTATTGCGATGCATCGCATCTTGGTTTAGGTGTGTGTTGATGCAAGAGGGAAGGTGGTTGCTTATGCGTCCACGACGCTTGAAGCCTCACGAAGGTAACTATCCGGCACATGATTTGGAATTGGTCTGCTGTGGTTTTTGCCTTGAAGATTTGGAGGCACTATCTGTATGGGGAGAAGTCGGTAGTGTACACGATCACAAGAGTCCAAGTACCTCTTGACTCAAAAAGATTTAAATCTGAGGCAGCGGAGGTGGATTGAGTTGCTGAAGGACTACGACTGCTCAATCGAATGCCATCCGGGTAGGGCTAATGTGGTAGCTGATGCATTGAGCCGTAAGGTGGTAGTGGATTTGCGAGTCATGTTTGCTCACCTAAGTCTCTATGAGGATGAGTGCCTTTTGGCAGAGTTGCAAGTGAAGCCGTCTTGGATTGATAAGGTCAAAGAAAGGCAGATGACCGACGAAGTTCTGAGTACTCAGAGGTTGCAAGTACAGAGCGGTGAGGCCGAAGGGTTCAGCTTGGGTAGTGATAGAGTGTTGTATTTTCATGGGAGAGTATGCATGCCTAAGGATGATGATTTGAGGCAGCGGATCCTTCAAGAAGCTCATAGCAGCCTGTACGCTATGAATCCGGGAGGCAGCAAGATGTATCGGGATTTAAGGGAGCAGTTTTAGTGGCCGGGTCTTAAGCGGGAAGTAACCGAGTTAGTGGGCAAGTGTCTGACATGCCAGCAAGTTAAGGCTGAGCATCAATTGCCATCAGGGTTGTTACAGCAGGTAAAGATCCCACAGTGGAAGTGGGAGGAGATTACTATGGATTTCGTAAGTGGGCTTCCCCTTACGCCCAGTAAGAAAGACTCGATATGGGTGATAGTAGATCGGTTAACTAAGTCGGCCCATTTGATACCGGTAAGGGTTGACTACTCACTTCAAAGGTTAGCCAGGCTGTATATAGCAGAGATAGTGCGGTTGCATGGAGTACCGGTGTCTATTATCTCAGATCGGGATCCCTGGTTCACGTCGAGATTCTAGAAGGCCTTACATCGGAGTTAGGCACGGTTGAATTTCAAAGACGACTTTTCATCCGCAATCGATGGACAATCCGAGAGGTAATCCAAGTGTTGGAAGATATGTTAAGGGCCGTGTTTTGGACTTCCATGGTAGCTGGGAGGAGTACCTACCTTTGGCAGAATTCGCTTATAACAATAGTTATCAAGCAAGTATTCAGATGGCACCGTATGAGGCACTGTGTAACACCCTGGTTTAGGGGCTAGGTAATTTAAGTATAATTCAGGTGTTGGTAGGTTTTTGGGTGTGTTTGGAGGTGTTTTAGAGGTTTTAAGAATGCTCGGGTAAAGGGAAGGCTTAGGAAAAGTTTTAATTTTAGGGTTAAGAAATGGAGCCGGGCTTTAGAGGCTTAAGAAATTTATTTGGAAGGTTAAGGCACATGAAAGGTATTGGCAAAGTGGTTTTGCGCTACTTGGGGCTTTGGAAGGTGGCGCCTAAGGGAGCAAGGGTTCGAGTTCTTTGGGGTAGCAACTTTGGTTTATTTTTAAGGCGTCAAGGATTTGGGCTAAGTAGGCCTTAAAATAAATGTCAAGTTGATGGACATGAAAGTCCAATTAGCGAGTGGCTCTTAGGCGCTACTTAGTATTGGAGGGAGGAGGTCGCGGTTTGAGGGCCCTGGAGCTGCATTATGGAGTTTTATTTTGTTGTTTGGTGATGGGTGAAGTAGGTTGGATTTAAAATAAAATAGTGGGGCTTTATATCAAGGAATGCAAGGTGGCAGAGTGGCTGGGGCGTTACTTGGTGCATGGGTTCTAAGGTCCCATGTTCGAGACCTATGGGCGGTGGTTTTTCTTTTATTTTGCAGCAGTTTGGGCAGCGAAGGGACGACACATGGAGTCTTCAATAGATAGGCTGGTTGTGTTTCAAATTCGTGGAAGATAAGGATGAGTTTTATTTTATTTTGTATTTTAAGTTGAAGGAGTGATAAGGGTTTGTTATTTTATTATTTTAGATAAGTGTAGAATTATTTTAGTTAGTTTAAAATTAGTAAATAGGTGATAATGGGTGCTATTAGATTATTTTATTATTTTGAATTGGGTGGTATTGAGTGAATTTAGGAAGGAAATTTTGGATTTGGTAGAAGTCATGGCGAATGGGGGCTTGGAGTGTTTAATCGGCTTTGGAGTCTTCTAGAGGAGAAGTCATTAAATTTGCTTTCTTTTACATTTTGTGTGTCAAATTCCTTTTAATAATAAAGCATTCATCTCTTTATTTTTCTTCCTTAAGTTACTTTGCCGAATTTGCACCTTATTTTCTCTTTGACAAAAGCCAATTCTCCTAAGCCTTCTCCATTCTTCTATTTCTTCTTTCTTCAAACTCCAAAGTCGTTCTTTGTGTTAGCGAATGTGCCATCACCATTTGTTGAGCCATAGCGAATATTTATTTGGAATCCTTGTCACCCCTTTTCTTCTTTTGTTCTCTTCAAAGCCAAAAGTTGGAGATATCACTCTATTTCTTGGTTGTGGCGAACCTAGGAGGTGATTCGGAAGTTGTTCATACGTGATAAGCAACGTGTGCGGTGGTGCATTAAGGGAAATCTCTGGATTCGATTCCTCAAGGTAAGCCTATGTAGTTTCGCCAAGGGCCAATTTTATGGACTAATGTGCTTAAGCCGATTTCAATGTGGTTTCATTTAGGATTTCGACAAGGATAATCGAAGCTTAGGGATTCGATTCGTTGGTAAGAATGTTAGTAAGTGACTTAGATTCGTTAATAGTAAATTATGACTTTGTTGATTAATCGTGTGGTTACGATTAAGTATCGCCGATGGATCGAGTGCCGATCAAGAGGAGAAAGGAAAGCTCCCATCCCGAAGTTCAAAAGAGATCGGTTTACTGCATGTGCGAGATTGGCCAACGGGGTGTGGGCATAACGAAAACGATAGGCGATAATCTGTAGTCTCGCTAAACGATAGCGTCGGATCGAGGTTTAGAGCTTGAGGTTATAAGGTGTGTAGTTAGCCATTGTTTCGGGTTTTATGTGATATCTGCTATGTTATATGCTTACTAATAAGTGCAGCGTAAAAGTGCAATAGATACCCTAAAAGGGGTATGGCGCGATCGTAAATAGCAAATTGTTAATATTGTTGTCATTTATTTAAATATGAGTGTATGCCTATATTTGTGAATGACATGCACATGCATCATATTGTCATTATATCATGTTACATGTGCATGGGTGGGTTATGAAAGAAGGTGCGGGTGTACTTGAGTGCGTGGTTGATGTCGACTTTGTGCTACATCGTGGATTGGCGCCGATCGAGGTCGCGTTGTGGATCTTTGCGATTTAGTTCGCGTGGTTACCTTGATTGATATCGGCTTTATGCCATATCGTGGCTTGATGGATTCTTGTGCTCCATCGTGGATTGATGTTAGCTATCGCTACATCGTGGATGGCATTGGTTGCCTTTTGGAGGGAAAAGGAGAGGGTGACTCGATAGTCCCACGGTGTGTGGTAGGTTTGGATAAGGGGTGTGTAGCGGTTGGACCTTAGGATTGGGTTGGGTTTCATGTTGCATCGTTCTGTTATGAAATGATATGGTAATGGGCCAAGCCCAATATGACATGTGGATTGGTATGTTTTGAGAACATACGTGGAAATGGGCCAAGCCAATGATCGATGGATGATGAGAAAAGGGCTAGCCCAGTGCTTGAATATGATTTGATTGTGGGCCAAGCCAGTTATGGTAATGTCTAAATGGTTATATTTACATGTTGCATTTGATAATTGGGATGTTATGTGGCTAGCATGTGGGTGGATTTCGATGGTTTTAATTACACATCGAGTGCAGTATGACTCACCCAATTATCTTCCTAACATTTCGTGATTCATGAGTTGGACCGGGTTGGAGAGGAAGCCGTGTGGGCCATGCAGATAAAGATGTTTTAGTTAGTTTTAATCTTAAGTATTTCGATTAAATAATGGTTGTAATAAAAGGCCTCTTTATTTATTTTTGGGATCATTTTATTATCTTTTAATTAGGGTTTTATATTATACTTAGATATATTTTCTCCAAATGATTTATAATATAATAAATTATCATAAAGTTTTAATTCACATCTTTTATATCGAGCTTATATTATTAGATAATTTTTATGGACACACTCTCGGAAGTTAACAAAATTTTCAAGTTTTATTCTAAAGATAAAGATTTTCAATCGTCATTCCTGATGGCATAACGGATCCGGTCAAGGCTCGTGGGCGGGTTTGGGGATATTACTGATTGATATCGAGCAGGTTTAAAACTCGACTTTGAGGGTTTTGGGCCCAAAACATTTTCAAAATGGGCTTTTCAAAATATGGGCTTTTCTCAGGTTATTCTGGCATGGCACTGTACCTCGGCCGAGTCCACCAGTAAGTACTTGGACTTGTGAAGTAATTTGTTATATGAACTGTTATGGGCTTTGTTGGGCTCAGAGATTAGTGAATTAGGATCAAGAGAACTCTAAGGCTAGTCTACTCAAACATGTGCATAAGACTTAAGGTTACTAAACAAACCTATAAAGTAGGTCGTAGTGTTAAGGTGTGGCAACCTGTAATGCGCATGTCTAGGAGTGGTATTCAAGGGAGCTTGGTATTTAAGCGATCCGTGACTCACCTCCTCTCCACTTGAATCCTACAGTGCGTAGCTACTGGTTCACCTTAACCAAGAGGACTTGTTCACAGCGGAACCAATTATTAAAACCCGAAAGGATTAGCCTTCTTGTTTTAAAATTCTTGGTTTTAAAATTTTCAAATTTACCCTTTTGGTTTGTAAACCCTAAATCTGGTTTTGAAAAAAAAGTGTTTTCTCAATTTACCCAAAATTACCAAAATGCCCTAGCGACAAAATTACAAAATGCCCTCAGATTATAAAATTACCACATACCCTCAACTTTTGTTAAAATGATTTTTACTTTGCAAAATATTAAAATCTCTAGTTTTCAAAATATCAATATACCCCGATTTGGGAAAATTTACTAAAATACCCCTGTGTTGAAAATTACTAAAATGCCCCTGACTTTCAAAATTTCTGAGTTAATCCCAATTTTAATAAAATTCTCTCACTTTGCAAAAGTACCCAATTTTTGTATTTCAAAATAACACCCCGACTCTTGAAATTTACAAAATTACCCTGGTTGACAAAATTACCAAAATACCCCTGGTTTTCAAAATTCTAACAGATCTCTAATTTGACAAATTTTTTTTTAGAAATACCCTCTAGTTGTGGAAATTTCAAAATGTCCTGGTTTATTAAAGTTTTAAAATTTTTCTGGTTTATTCCGAAAATGTCCCTGTAGGAAAATGACGAAAATACCCCTGGGGTAGAAACAGGCAGAAATGTCCGAATAGTGAATGTGTGTGGTAGATACCACTGAATGTGCCTTTACTGAGGAAGGAATGTGTTCTTGTTGATGAACGGATGTGTGTGTGAATGTGATTCTTGAACTAGAGTAGTAAACTCGAACTGAAACTTTGTGTGATCGAAAGAACTACTTCTAAATATCTTTCATTTCATAAAATTTGCTCGTGGTTAAATATTGGAACAATTACTAATGCATAAAACTTCTTAATTAGATAAATCAAGACGATAGAGATGAGTTCTAGGGGACGCAGTAGAGGTAGAATGGCAGCATCGGAACCGATAGGGTCTGGCCATGGGTCAAGAAGTAAAGTGCCGCCAAAGAAGGACTTAGAGGGCAAGATCGACACGGAGAAGATGTAGCGGTGTCGCAAGCTATATTACGCGTGCTTCTGACAAGTGGCAAGAGCTGGTATGGGAAGCGAACTCGGAAGTCGGTGTCGGAAAGGCTTAGATCGAGCAGGCCGAGATCTTTAGAGGAGTGTCGGAGTAGCTCCTAACGTAGCGGAGTATTGGCTAGAAGCGATTGAAAGAATCATGGATGATTTGGACTGCACCAATGAAGAAAAGCTGAAGGGTGCTGTTTCGTTGCTTCGCGACGAAGCTTATCGTTGGTGGCTCACTGTCAGGCAAGGTGTCCCGGCAGATCGACTGGATTGGGATTTCTTTAAGGCCAAGTTCGAAGGGAAGTATGTAGGAGCCGTTATTTGGACTCGCAAAGGAAAGCGTTCTAAATCTAGTGCAAGGAAGTAAGTCGATAAATGAGTCTGAAGCGGAATTTGTGCGGTTAAGCCAAGATGCTAAGGGAATTGTGGCCACCGATTATGAGAGGTGCGTCCGGTTTGAGGATGGATTGCGAGATGAACTTGAATGTTGATTGCTCATAAAGGGAGAGAGACTTCAGCGGTGCTAGTGGAGAAAGCTTCGGATTCTTGAAGAGGTTAAGAAGACTATCAAGGAGAACCGAGAAAAGAATAGGAGCGAGAATAAGAGAAGGGTTGGACCGTCAGCATCGTTTGGAGATGCTCAGAAAAGACCGAGAGTTGATAATACGGTACGTCCACGTGTGCCAGTTGTTGAGAATCAGAATCGTTCTTGTGCTCGGTGTGGAAGACCTCACACGGGAGAGTGTTGGGGAAGCGATAAAGAATGCTTTCGGTGCGGATCTAAGGCACATTTGGTTAAGAATTGTCCTCGGCGACGAGGGTCGTAGTCCAAGCCATGGAAGGAATGGTTCTAGTCGAGTCAACCAAGGATGTGATAAGCGGGTAAGCTCCTTTGTTTTGGAATATTCTTTAATTGTTTTCCTTGTTTGTAAGTTAGCTCTTTCTTGTATGATCTGGATCTTGAGAGAGAACTTAAAGAGGCGTCGGGGAGGATGATAGACTAAGATCAGAGTGCGTAGCGGAGAAGTAGAATAGCGAGTTATGATTATTCGGTAATAAGTAATTTCGAGGACGAAATTATTTTAAGGAGGGTAGAATTGTAACACCTGGTTTAGGGGCTAGGTAATTTAAGTATAATTCGGTGTTGGTAGGTTTTGGGTGTGTTTGGAGGTGTTTTAGAGGTTTTAAGAATGCTCGGGTAAAGGGAAGGCTTAGGAAAAGTTTTAATTTTAGGGTTAAGAAATGGAGTGGGCTTTAGAGGGCTTAAGAAATTTATTTGGAAGGTTAAGGCACATGAAAGGTATTGGCAAAGTGGTTTCTTGTTGCTTGGGGCTTTAGAAGGTGGCGCTAAGGAGCAAGGGTTCGAGTTCTTTGAGGCACAACTTTGGTTTATTTTTGCGTCAAGGATTTGGGCTAAGTAGGCCTTAAAATAAATGTCAAGTTGATGGACATGAAAGTCCAATTAGCGAGTGGCTCTTAGGCGCTACTTAGGCGCCTGGAGGGAGGGAGGTCGCGGTTTGAGGGCCCTGAGTGCATTATGGAGTTTTATTTTGTTGTTTGGTGATGGGCTGAAGTAGGTTGGATTTAAAATAAAATAGTGGGGCTTTATATCAAGGAATGCAAGGTGGCCGAGTGGCACAGGCGTTACTTGGTCGCATGGGTTCTAACAGTCCCATGTTCGAGACCTATGGGCGTGGTGGTTTTCTTTTATTTTGCAGCAAATTGGCGAGGCGATGGATGGCACATGGAGTCTTCAATAGATAGGCTGGTTGTGTTTCAAATTGGTGGAAGATAAGGATGAGTTTTATTTTATTTTGTATTTTAAGTTGAAGGAGTGATAAGGGTTTGTTATTTTATTATTTTAGATAAGTGTAGAATTATTTTAGTTAGTTTAAAATTAGTAAATAGGTGATAATGGGTGCTATTAGATTATTTTTATTATTTTGAATTGGGTGGTATTGAGTGAATTTAGGAAGGAAATTTTGGATTTGGTAGAAGTCATGGCGAATGGGGGGCTTGGAGTGTTTAATCGGCTTTGGAGTCTTCAGAGGAGAAGTCTTGCAAATTTACTTTCTTTTTACATTTTGTGTGAAATTCCTTTTAATAATAAAGCATTCATCTCTTTATTTTTCTTCCCTTAAGTTACTTTGCGAATTTGCACCTTATTTTCTCTTTGACAAAAGCCAATTCTCCTAAGCCTTCTCCATTCTTCTATTTCTTCTTTCTTCAAACTCAAAAGTCGTCTTTGTGTTAGCCGAATGTGCCATCACCATTTGTTGAGCCATAGCGAATATTTATTTGGAATCCTTGTCACCCCTTTTCTTCTTTTGTTCTCTTCAAAGCCAAAAGTTGGAGATATCACTCTATTTCTTGGTTGTGGCGAACCTAGAAGGGTGATTCGGAAGTTGTTCATACGTGATAAGCAACGTGTGCGTTGGTGCATTAAGGGAAATCTCTGGGATTCGATTCCTCAAGGTAAGCCTATGTAGTTTCGCCAAGGGCCAATTTTATGGACTAATGTGCTTAAGCCGATTTCAATGTGGTTTCATTTAGGGATTTCGACAAGGATAATCGAAGCTTAGGGATTCGATTCGTTGGTAAGAATGTTAGTAAGTGACTTAGATTCGTTAATAGTAAATTATGACTTTGTTGATTAATCGTGTGGTTACGATTAAGTATAAATCGATGGATGCGAGTGCCGATCAAGAGGAGAAAGGAAAGCTCCCATCCCGAAGTTCAAAAGAGATCGGTTTACTGACGAGATTGGCCACCGGTGTGGGCGTACAACGGAAAACGATAGGCGATAACATAGTCTCGCTAAACGATAGCATCGGGATCGAGGGTTTAGAGCTTGAGTTATAAGGTGTGTAGTTAGCCATTGTTTAGGGTTTTATGTGATATCTTCTTATGTTATATGCTTACTAATAAGTGCGTGGTAAAAGTGCAATAGATACCCTAAAAGGGGTATGGCGGATCGTAAATAGCAAATTGTTAATATTGTTGTCATTTATTTAAATATGAGTGTATGCCTATATTTGTGAATGACATGCACATGCATCATATTGTCATTATATCATGTTACATGTGCATGGGTGGGTTATGAAAGAAGGTACGGTGTACTTGATGCGTGGTTGATGTCGACTTTGTGCTACATCGTGGATTGGCGCCGACGAGGTCGCGTTGTGGATCTTTGCGATTTAGTTCGCGTGGTTACCTTGATTGATATCGACTTTATGCCATATCGTGGCTTGATGGATTGTTGTGTGCTCCATCGTGGATTGATGTTAGCTATACGCTACATCGTGGATGGCATTGGTTGCCTTTTGGAGGAAAAGGAGAGGGTGACTCGATAGTCCCCGGTGTGTGGTAGGTGGATAAGGGGTGTGTAGCGGTTGGACCTTAGGATTGGGTTGGGTTTCATGTTGCATCGTTCATTATGAAATGATATGGTAATGGGCCAAGCCCAATATGACATGTGGATTGGTATGTTTTGAGAACATACGTGGAAATGGGCCAAGCCAGGTGATCGATGGATGATGAGAAAAGGGCCTAGCCAAAGCTTGAATATGATTTGATTGTGGGCCAAGCCAGTTATGGTAATGTCTAAATGGTTATATTTACATGTTGCATTTGATAATTAGGATGTTATGTGGCTAGCATGTGGGTGGATTTCGATGGTTTTAATTACACATCGATCTCATATGACTCACCCAATTATCTTCCTAACATTTCGTGATTCATGAGTTGGACCGGGTTCGAGAGGAAGCCGTGGGCCATGCAGATAAAGATGTTTTAGTTAGTTTTAATCTTAAGTATTTCGATTAAATAATGGTTGTAATAAAAGGCCTCTTTATTTATTTTTGGGATCATTTTATTATCTTTTAATTAGGGTTTTATATTATACTTAGATATATTTTCTCCAAATGATTTATAATATAATAAATTATCATAAAGTTTTAATTCACATCTTTTATATCGAGCTTATATTATTAGATAATTTTTATGGACACACTCTCCAGAAGTTAACAAAATTTTCAAGTTTTATTCTAAAGACAAAGATTTTCAATCGTCATTCCGCAGTGGCATAACCAGATCCGGTCAAGGCTCGTGGGCCGGGTTTGGTGATGTTACACACTGTATGGCCGAAAATGCCGTACTCCTACGTGTTGGACAGAGCTGAGTGAACATCGGATGTTGGGTCCGGAGTTAGTGGCAGAGACAGAAAGTAAGGTTAGAGTAATTCGGGCTCGTCTTAAAGAGGCATCAGACAGGCAAAAATCCTACGCCGATCTTAAGCGCAGGGATGTGGAGTATGCAGTGGGTGATAAGGTCTTCTTGAAGGTATCACCTTGGAAGAAGGTGCTGAGGTTTGGCCGGAAGGGCAAGCTAAGCCCTAGATTCATCGAGCCGTACACAGTGTTGAAACGTGTGGGACCGGTAGCTTACCAGCTTGAGTTGCCGGCAGAATTGAGCCAGATCCATGACGTCTTCCATGTTTCGATGCTGGGGCGCTATTGATCGGATCCATCACACGTAGTGCCAGTTGTGAAAACTGAAGTGAACTCGGACTTGTCTTTCGAGGAGGAGCCAGTACAGATTTTGGATCGAGATGTCAAGGTTTTGAGGAGGAAGTCAGTACCTTTAGTAAAAGTGCTATGGCGAAACCATGGTACGGAGGAGGCCACATGGGAACCCGAGGATGTGATGCAGCAGTAATACCCCCAACTCTTCTGATCCAGGTAATTTCGAGGTCAAAATTATTTTTAAGGGGGTAGAACTGTAACATCCTGAACTAGGGGTTGTTTGCAATTTAATTATTTTTCCCATGTGTGTGCTTGAAGAAATATGTATGCTTGATTGCTTGACATATTCTAGGGTCTAGTCATAACCCCGGGCTAGGTCTGACTTAGGGCTAAAAATTTCTTTTTAGTGCTTAAGAGGAGGGAGCTAGGTGAGATAGGGGTTAAGAGAAAATTTTGGGAGAAGTTGGACACAAGGAATTAATTGGCATAGTGGCTTGGGGCGTTGTAAGGGTGCATGACAATGAGGTCCCATGTTCGAGTAGCATGGGCAAGAATGGGTGTTCTTTTTTATGCATCTTTGGCGTGAAGGGAGTGAGCTAATGGCCCTGCATGGGACTCTTAATTTGAAAAGGATAAACCTTGTTTTATTTTTGATTTCGGCTGGAGGAGCGGGGTTATTAATATTTTATTCTCATTTTATTTATTGAAGAGATGTCAAAGGATGGGATAAAGGATAGATATTGTTTTTAATTTAATTGAAAGGGTGATAATTAAAAGATAAGAATTATCACATTAGGAAGCAATGGCGAATGAAAAGGGAGTCCTAGGGAGTATTTTCGCTAACACTTTTCTTTCACCTTTTTCCTTGTTGTTCAAACCAAACCCTTTCTCCTCCTTTGATACTTTTGATTTTTCTTTGGAACATACAATAAACCTTGTCTTGCCGAAACCCTCCATCCATCTTTGCCAAACACTCTAAGTCTCTCCTTTTATCTCCTTTCTTTCTTTCAAGCCCGACTCCATACCCTTTTTCTTTGTGACTAAATACTCCTTACCTTATAGAGCATAGGCCGAATCCCCAAAGGAAGGTCTTGTCGATTTCAAAGGTTGGTAAGTGTCTCTCTTTAGCATTTGGTTTCTTTTCTCTTCCTTTTAGTGTCTTAGAAAGTTTGAGAATAGGCCTTGGTAAGGTTGGTAGAATGTGTTCTTAAGACAAAAGGTGATGTGTTCTCTTGTGTGTAGGTAACATTAAGGGCATTGAAGGAGTCTTCCGGATTTCAATTTGTTTTGGTAAGTAATAGATAGTTTCACCAAGGGCCATTTGTTAAGAATTTATGCCTAACGCCGAAACTAATGTGTGCCATATAAGGATCTCAATGATTTCAGGAATAAGTGTAGTTTCAGGATTTGGTAGGAGACCAAATCAGCAACCAAGGTGAATGTTATTTCGAGTACAACATATCCTTCGGGATTATTAGATTTAGCCGAATAAGGTTTTTTTGGATACTAACCTATAGTGGCCGAATGTAGGGCAATACGGGAATAGGTTTCGGGATTTTGTGATATCGCATAGATTCGGGATTTCTTTTTAGATCTTCGGTTAAATAGGTGTGTGAAACTCTTACACACTTTATTAGTTGGCATTGCTTATTATGTTACACTTAACTATGTTGATAGTGATTTGCCTTGTGGGCTTGTGCATGGATCCCGGGTAAGTCGCTTATGATTTTAAATATGTTACATGAATGATATGGTGGGTAAGATGCTATGCCATGACTTATATGCATGATTTATGATATTATGTTAGCATGTTTTGAGCATGTTGGTAACGGGATTGAAGAGAGGAGGGGGATTATTCTCTATGGACTGTCACCAGTGGTTTTGACCACAAGATGGGTTGGCCCCATCAGTTTAATTATGACTTCGGTCACCAGTGGTTTTGACCACATCGTTGATATAAATTGTGACTAAGTCCCAGTGGTTTGGTACCACCAGTGGTTTTGACCACATATTGATAATTGTGACCTATGGTCATCAATGGTTTTGACCACACGATGAGTTGGCCCTATCACTTGATTTGTGACTCCGGTCACCAGTGGTTTTGACCACCAGTGGTTTTGACCACACGAGGTAGTTAAAGGAGTATGGATGGCTAGTTTTGGGTTGCATGTTTTGCATGTCTTACTATTATTTTATGTATAAGTTTGCACTTCCGGGTTGGGGATTTATACACTGAGTCTTGGTGACTCACCCCTTCCCATATCATTTTGCAGATGAGTAGATCGCGGAGATGGAGCCGGAGAGGACTCGAGGCGACCATGCTTGTTCCTTGGATTTGGAATTTTATTTAGTTCAGTCTAAGTTTATTAATTACTAAATTTTTGGTTGGATTGTAATAAGGCCGCTAATAATTATTTTGGGTGTTTAAGTAGTTGTTTAAATTCATTCCTTCTATGCTACTAATGAAACTGTAAATTGTTTAAGTAAATAGGCTAAAAGTGATGTTTTCAAAATAGGGAATCTTTACGAGTTTTCAAAGATGTTACCATCGGGTAGCAAAACTCATCAAGTTAACAATAACTCAGATGGTTCTAAATACTTAAATGATCAAATGTTTTCAAAGGCTTTCAACTCAACCAAGTTTTCAAAATCCATTCCACCTGAGTTTAAATAGACACTGTTTTATAATTTCTGCAAATTTTTAGATTTCTATCAGATAATCAAAATCTTCCAAAACGTTTTTACTCTGTGACATACCAGATCCGGTCGAGGCTCATGGGCCGGGTTTGGGGTGTTACAGGATAGGCCTGATTTAAGGACATACTCTAGAAAAGACGAGAAAGAAGATGTTATCATACAATCTAATTTATGCCATGACTCTTCACTCTCATGTGAGTCTTATTTACCTCCGATTACAACTAATTTGGAATTACCAATAGCTCAACGAAAAGGTGTTAGAACCGACACTTTACATTCTATCTCTGACTTTGTCTCTTATGATTCCTTATCCCCGTCCTATAGAGCTTTTGCTTTATCTTTGTTCTCTATTTCTGTTCCACAGGATTGGAGAAAAGCTACCACTAATCTAAGATGGAAGAAGGCTATGATTGATAAAAATGAGGGCTTTAGTAAAAAATGAGACGTGGGAACTGGTAAATCCTCTTGAGGGCAAAAAATGGTTGGCTGCAAATTTACTATTAAGTATAAGGCTGATGGTTCAATTGAAAGCCTTAAAGCCAGATTAGTAGCTCAAGGATTTACTTAGACATATGGAGTGGATTATCAAGAAACATTTGCTCTAGTTGCTAAATTGAACACGATTAGAATCCTTTTATAATGTGGAGAAATTCTTGACTAGGACTTACAACAGTTTGATGTAAAGAATGCCTTCTTACATAGAGACCTGGAAGAATAAGTGTATACTAAAGTTCTTCCAGGATTTGAGGATAAAAATACTCAATGGAAGGTATGTAGATTGAAAAAGGCCCTATATGGACTAAAGCAATCTCCCAGAGCCTGGTTTGATAGATTTAGTAAGGTCATGGTGTCGTTTGGCTATCAAAAAAGTAATATTGATCTTACCCTCCTTATAAAACATCACAAGGGTAAGATTACTCTTCTTATAGCTTATGTTGATGAATAAATATACAGGAGATGACAAGGAAGAAATGATTCAGCTTAAGAAACAATTTGCTTAGGAATTCGAAATCAAAGACTTGGGAAAGTTACAATATTTCCTCGGAATAGAAGCGGCCAGGTCGAAATAGGGAAATTTTATTTCCCAAAAAAAGTATGTCTTAGATCTTTTGACAGATACTGGCATGTTAGGTTGCAAACTAGCCGAATCATCTATTGAGAGTAATCATAAGTTACAAGCAGGGATTAGTGAAATGGTGGATAAAGGGAGATACCAAAGGCTTGTCGGACATTTGATTTATCTCGCTCATACTCAACCTGATATAGCCTATGCTGTTAGCTTGGTAAGCCAGTTTATGCATGATCCTCGAGAAGCTCATATTTAGGCAGTATTGTGAATTTTGTGCTATTTGAAGTCTGCACCAGACAAAGGTATTCTCTTCTCAAAAAATAGTCATCTCAAGATAGAAGTATTTACATATGCAGATTGGGCTGGCTCTCTTGATGACAGAAGGTGTACAACTGGTTATTGTACTCTTGTGGGAGGAAACTTAGTCACTTGGAGAAGTAAGAAACAAAGTGTTATGGCTCGATCAAGTGCAGAGGCTGACTATAGGGCCATGGCTCAAGGAGTTTGTGAGCTTTTATGGCTACAAAAAGTATTGGAAGAGCTGAAGTTATTGAACGAAAATGGATCTACCTTGTACTGTGACAGCAAAGCGACCATCAACATAGCTCAAAATCTAGTACAACACGATAGAACCAAACATATCAAAATAGATCATCATTTTATCAAGGAAAAAGTAGCCAGTGGTGTCTTAAGTCTACCTTACCTAGCATCTGAAAAACAGTTGGATGATGTTTTTACTAAAGGACTCAACTGTAAGACTTATCATAATCTTCTTTGCAAGTTAGGCATGCGAGACATCTATGCACCAACTTGAGGAGTGTTGAGAATCTTTGATTATTCGATATTATTAAATAGTATCTTTAGAGATTATAACTAAAATTTTTTAGAGATTCTAATTAAGAGATATTATTTCCTTAGTTGTTAAATCCTACATGTCTATATAATTGTACATACTTCTAAAAATATATATACTTTGAGAGAGTTTTTCCCTCAATACATTAGAGTGTTCATCTCTAATTTCATCATACTTTATTCAGCCCCCAGGATTCATTTTTAACCGGTTCGCATAATCTTTTATATGCTTCCTTTATCATGAATTTTATATACGCACATATGGTTCCATATCATCATATTATTTCAATTCAATATCATTTATCAAGCTTATGATTTATAATCCCTATTAACCTGACTCAGACTCGGACGGATACACAAATAGTCTAACCAACACACCAATCTGGCACTGGAGTGCATCATCAGATAAATTAAAGTAGGGGAAATTGATACACATAGTGCATTTTAACACACGAAATGCATCCTGCCACATGAAGCGCATCTTGGCACACAATCCAATCATATAGCATGACAATTATATCCGATTTTACCCGAACAATTAATAGGGTATTGATGATCCAATTACATATCATATTCGATTCACTTATCATAGTCTCATTTCATTTCATTATCAATCTATATAACATACTATTATCAAATTCATATCATCACATATTCAACACATTATTCCATACCATTTTTATCATCAATTTATAATATAAGAAATTTATTAGTTTATATCATGTTTATTTCTATTTTATTTATTTCAGTCCAATTCTCGATATTCAATATCAACAATCACGAATCAAGTCATGAGACATTTAATCATCTTACCTCTTTAGCTAGTATGCCACAATCATGCATATATATATTCGTATGTTTATATATATTGTACTTGAATCATAAAAGTACAATTCGGAATCGTGGTTAATCGTCAGCGACTCTTGTCTTTCCTTTCCCTCTCGAAGGCCCAATGTTGCCTTTAGCTACGTTTGATAATTCAATTTATAAACAACATCATATTTTATCAAATTGACATCCAAATACAAAGTCAACTATATTTTTCAGTTGATTCAGTTTAGTCCCTATACTTGGGATAAACATATTTTTCGATATCTAGCTTCAGATCAAAATCCAATTTCACATTCTTTCATTAGAAACCCTATACTTCGTATTCATAGCACAATCTCATGATAGGTTTTCAATTTATTCAATTTGGTCCCTAATGTTACAAAGTTAACTATCAAACTTATTTAACTTTACAATTTAGTCATTATCATGATTGAAGCTTAATAGCTATCATATTCAAGTCTAATTTATCAATTTCTAAACAATGAAACTTGTTAAAAACTAACAATTGAACAAATTGAGATATGAGCTAACTAAATCAAACTCCTTGATCATAAATCTATAAAACTTAATGAAAAAAGCTTGGTTACCTTGAAATTTTTGCTTGTTGAATATTTAAAGGTCAACAAGGGTTTTTCTTTTCTTTTCTTTTTTTCTCTTAAAGTTTGGGATGACGAAAGCAAATGAGTAAGATGGTACATTCATCCTCCACTAACTTAATATTTATACTACGATTAATTATTATAATTAAGCTTGTTTAATTAGATTAATTAAGGTTTTATTATAATAAGTTAATTATTAATTAAATTGAATGGTATCCACCACCACCCCCATCATCGACTATCTCATATTAATCCATGGTTAAATAATTATTTTGGTCTTTTAAATAATTACTATTTAGGTCATTAAGTCTTTTTAATTAAAACTCAACAATGATTGGATTTTTACAATTTAGTCCTTGAGCTTTAATTAATCATTTTCTTGGTGAAATTACTTAACTGAACTTCAATATATTTTTACAATAAATCTATAAATATTCATATTTTATATTTACGAGTTCGATTCTGAAAAAAATTCGAACCTATATTTTTCGACACTAAAAAACTAGATTGTTACAGAATATGTATAATAAGTAATAATTGTACGTAGGATGGCCCAAATTAAAAATATTTAATGTGATTAAAATTAAGTGAATATGGATTGTTAGATAAAGTATTGTGTAAATAATTGTATTCATCTACACTATTTTTCATGAAAAATGTATTTACTAATACTACAGTCCCATTTTAAATTATCTATATGATATGTGCCTTGGACAATTAGACTGCATGCACTGAATCAATTTGTACGCCTATCCAAGTTTCATTTTGATTCAATTTTGACCAAGACTTGCAATTGACCAAACAAAGCCTTAATTAAAGGAAAGATGTAGGAAAAAAATTCAGTCAAGCGGGCTGGCTAAATTAAACGGTAAAAAACTTGATGGACGGACCAAGACTTGATTCAGACCGATTAATGGTTGGCCATGTGAACTAAGTGTGGAGGGACTGGGTCTTTGCCCTGGGATGTAGACTATTGAGCATCCTATTAGGCTATTACCCCTTGATTGAAAATACTTAATCTAATATGGTTTAATCATTTTGGGCATTTTAAATTAGTTTTAATTTAGAAATATAAAAAATTCAAAATTCAAAAAAATAGAAATAAAAAAAAATTATAATTGAAAAAAGATTAAGGATACAAACGAGGTCGCTCAAATCAAAACTCAAGTCAATCGATCAAAAAGCAAAATTCAAGGTCACATTTCAAGTCCAAATCCAAATTTAATTCCGATCCATGCGGCCATATCACCGGTCCAAATCTAATTTTAATCTAAAATTCAGTTCACTAATTGTTAGAGCCCCCAATCTTTGGTCCTTTTTCTTTTAATTCGAAAGGGAATGCACCACTAGATTAAGATTTTTATAGTTTATTATTATTTATTATTGCTATTTATTATTTTATTTTTAAAATTTCTTTCTTTCTTTTTTTTTTACGGTTCTTCTTAGGGTTTGAAAAAATAAAAAAATTTCAAATTTCAAATTATTCAATTAATTTAATCGAATCAAATCAATTTTTTTTTTCGAATTTTAAATTCAAATCGAGTTAAATTTTTAAATTTAAATAATTCAAATAATTTACTTCATCTCAAATCTCCAAAACCTTTTCCTTTCTCTTTTCCCGAACCCCCAAAATTTCTTTTCCTTTTGTTTTCACTTAAGACTTTTACTTCCTCCTAAATTCCAACTTTTTTTTTAAATTCATGTCTACTATTTATATTATTGAATTAAATTTCATATTTTATACTATTTATATTATTGAATTATTTAATCATGTTGAATTTTTATAAATTTATGTTAAAATTAAATTATTGGTGATGACATAAAATATTTATGTTAAAAATTTTATTAGTATCAATTTCACATTTTATCTTTAAAATAAATTTTATTAAAAATCATATTTTTATATTTAATATATTTTTTAATTTTAAAATACATGGTGACAAGAACTAGAAGATAATTGAAGCAACTAAACAAACAAAAAAAGCTAACCATTATATAAAAGATTAATAAATAAATTATCAGAAAGTTAATAACAAATTTGATTACGGTGAGTGGCAATTGATACAATGACCTAAAGTCATTTTTTTAATTTAACTCGAACAAATATATTTGATTTAATTTGAATTCTATCTCACTCGACTTGATTTAAGAAAATTTCAAATAAAGTTAAGATAATAAAATAAGTTTCATCAACTCAATTAACTCAAAAAATTTCATTCTATTCGATTTGATCGAACGCTCACCCCTAATTTCTCTTCCTTCGACATCAAAACCATAAAAAAAATTCACATTTTAAAATCAAAGTCAAATTTGTTAGTCAAGTTCTGGTCCAAATCAATTCACATGATAATCATGTTGGAAATATTTTTTTTGAAGATATTATATGATCGATATTGAATTTGACCTATTGGTTGTGTTTAAAACTTGGTGATTAAATGTGTACTACACATTTTGTAACAATTCGAATTCGATTTTTTGTGTGATTAAAAAATGCGATTTCGAAATCTCATTTTTTATGTTCTAGTCCGTAAATGTTAAATAATAATATTTATGAATTTAATTTGGTAATATATTAAATTATGGTTTAGTAATTTTGTTTAAATGATAGTTAATTAAGATACAAGTGTAACGATCCTAAAATCAGTGGTGTCGAAAAATAAGGTATCGAGACCTCATTTCTATAAATATTTTTATTAAATAATTATGGAGTTGTGATAAAGATGAATTAAATTTTAGATAGATAATTTTTTAAAATAATAACTAATTAATGTATAAGAATTAAATCATAAAAATCAAAAAATTAACCGCTATTAATTTTTATTTGTTAAAAGGGCTAATTAATATTAAATCAAGGCTTTAAATGAAAATTTAGTCAAGATGTTGGACGATTAAGTGATGATTTGTTTGTAAATAAAGTTATTATTATAATTATATTATTATATTTATGAAACATAAAGACACGGAAAGAAACAAAGCCATATTTTTTTTCTATTCATCTTCCACCGTCAAAAACTCCATGGAAGTAAAAGAAGAAAACTCCCTTGACTTTCAATCTTTTCGAACCTTGCATGGAAAGGTATACTAAGTTCGTTTTTCGTAAATTTTATGTTTTTGAAATCGTTGTAACTCGATTTAGCTATTTCAAGTATAAAATTGTAAAACTATTAAAGCTTTAAAAATGTTTCCATTGATTTTTTTTTTTTTTGGTGTTAATATGTTGGTTTATAAGTTTAGAAATAAAAAAAGGGACTAAATTTAAAGTTAAAATGCTTGTTTTGTATATAGGAATTAAAATGAAAATAATTCAAAATTAGCATAAAATTTCTGTAATTATAGATATTATAAGGTTGTAGAAGGATGTGATTAAAGTCGATTGAAAACGTGGCTTAAATATAAAAGTTATAATTGTTTGGGTTTTAGGGACTAAATTGAATAAAATGTAAAATTTTAGATAATTGTCAGTAAAATAAAATTGGACTATTATATGCATGAAATAAACTGTTATAAGACATTTTAAACTGATAAACTGAAATGAATTACCATATAGATCAAGATTTGAATCAACCGATAGATAATCAAGGAAAATGAAAAATTATTGATTAGTCCCTACACTTTAACTCGTTAGTAGTTTTTGCATATAAGTTCATATGGTGTAGTTATGTTTGTAAATGTATTGGATGTGTTTAAATTATGAAATTGTATTTTGTAATTGTATTTTGAATTGGTTATAAAAGGGTACAAATAGGTGAGAAATGGATTGAATTGTAAAGAATTGAATTAATGTGTTAAACATGCCCGGATGAACGTATGAAAGGATAGGATACAATCAACATGCTAGTAGGGTTACACTGTACGAGATATGGTATGTGATGATACTAATGTAATGAGAATTCACTATTTAAATTGGAATCCAACATTTGTTGCGAACTACCGAGCTTTGACTCTACGGAGACCATTGTTACTAATTGTCTTTATGGATACCTTGGTGTGTTTTGGAGGTATGTAACGTCTTATGGCATATGATGTCTACAGGCTTACCATTTCGCTACTTAGGTGTGTTCTAGAGTTGTCGCTCAAATGAGCAATCGAGTGTGCTTTGGTGGTTACTCGCATTTTCGTACCTGTTATTATAATTCATCGCGTTAAATGGTTATAGCATCAAGTTAAATGAATGAATGGTATTGTGTATTGTGATAGAAATTGATGATATAAGACTAAATGACTAAAATGATGATATGTGTTTTGAATTGATATTTTATATGATGATTGAATAATGTAACTGAAGTATATATATATTTGATGATACTGATTAAAAACATTGAATTGAGTTGAATGGTATTGTATAGATTGAATTACTATGAGACTTAAATCTAATGATCTCACCTAATTGTTGTTAAAAGTGACAACATGAACTTTGTATAGTTAGCTAATTTATTATGTTAATTATGAATTGAGGTGAGTAGACTGTTTTAGTTCCTATGAACTTATTAAGCATACATAATGCTTACTCGGTTGTGTTTTCTTTATTTGTAGTTATCTTTTGTGGAACGAGGCGATCAGATCACTTTGAAGCTCACACTATTGAGTCCTCAATTCGGTAGTCTTTTATTCGTCCTAAACTCGGTTATGTGGCATGTGTATAAAGAGTCATAATGAATTTGTACTTATCTTGAATATCCATGATTTTGAACCTTAAATGCTATGTGGCTTGAATGGTTGTAAGCTAGATGTATAAATGTGCATAATGGCCTAGTGACAAGTTATATTCCAAGTAGGTGAATGGTTAATTTTCAACATCGAATGTTTGAGCTAATGTGATGAGACTGATATGTTTGAATTGGCATAGAAATGTCATGATTTAATATGATGAATTACAAAGTTGAATAGGTGTTAAGTTTTTAGCTTGATAATTAAACCGAAATTGCCAAGAGGGGGTGAATTGGATTTTAAAAAATTTAGTGGAAGTAAAGAAAGAATATGCAATAGTGAACATAAATATTTAGAGTGGTTTGACCCCAATTGCTTACTCCACTACCTTAGCTTTCCACAGCTAAGGATTTTTCCCAAATTCACTAATTTATTCAACCTTTAAGGATAAGGTTTAACATTACAACTCTCTTAAGATTTCTACCCCAAATCTTAAGATAAACCCTCTCAAAGAATTTCAAAGAAGAAAACTAAGAAATAATTCTAACAAGATCATAATGTTTGCAAATTAAGCATAAATAGGCAAGAATACACTTGAGCAAAAGTAAGACAATAAGAGCTCACAAGTGTACACAAGAGAATTTTAGAAGTATTGAGTACAAAGGTTGTTTGATTGATGATTTTTGCTTGACAATTATTTTGCTTGAAAATGCTTTCTTGTTCTTGTAGGAATTTTAGAAACTGGTATTTATACCCCCTAATTGGTTTCCAACCGTTGAGGTTATTGTGGTAGTTAATAGAGCCGTTTGGAATGTGCAAATAAGCACATTTAATACACCTACAACAAAGAGTATCGATACTAGATAAAAAAGAATAGTTATTTTTTGTAATAAATGCTAAATTCAGTGGCAGTTGGAGTTTAAATATCAATACCAAAACAATTTTATCGATACTTTGTAGGTTTTGTGGAAAACTGAATACCATTTTGGTATCGATTTTTCAAGAGGTATGGATATTTTCAAAATTATCGATACTTGGCCAAAAAGGTATCAATACTTTTTGGCCTAGAGCAATTCTGACTTATTTGAAAGGTATTTTGACTGGATAAAATGATAAACGACTTTCTTACTTAGTCAAAATCATTTTAACTTGATTTTAAAATTGTTATAAAAATTTTCTAAGAATTTAAAATAGATATTCAAAATTTTATCTCTTAGATTTCAAATTGACAAAATCATTTTGTCTATTTTATTTAATTTTAACTTTTAATTCAAAAACATTTCAATTTGTTATATCAAAATCTTTTATCAAATAAAGCTTGGTTTAACAATTTCCCCATTTTTTATAAAACAAATCATTTGGTAAATTTGTTTTTGAATTTGCTGCTCCTCTTAATAAAAGTCATTTTGAATTTAAGACCATAGTAAAATTTAACATACAATTTATCCTTCATTTTTACTTTAAAGAAAATAGTCACATAATTTGCATTACTTGCATATGGTTAGCACAAAAGAATAAAAGTAATCAATCAATTTACCTTTCCTTCTCACTCTTTTTGTTATATCAAATGCCAAATAAAGCTTAAGGAGAGAAGTGGTTAGTTCAACATAATAGATAGATAAGTGAATGGGCAATGAACAAAAAAAAAAAAAAATTAGGGTATCTCAAAATACCAATAACGTAATAATATGCAAGAAAACATAGACATAGGCATTAAAAAAAAAATCTAGGTGCAAATGTTATGAGTATGAAATAAATGGAAATGAAAAATGCTAATCATCGTGACGAGGAGAAAAAGGAGGAGTCGAAGGGAAGCGAGCTAGGAGAGACACAATTTGTGTCTCTAATGTCAATAGTCGAGTGTTAACATCATCTCTAAATCCCCTTACATCATTACTCAAGGAGTGTACAGTGTCGAGAATAACACTATTTGTAACACCCAAAACCCGGCCTAGAAGTTTAGACCAAGTTCCGGATGTCACATTGGTCACCGAAGTAACCATAGTTAAATTTTACAAAACAAGTTCTCAAGTCAAACTGAAACATTTAATCGTTTAAAGTCCAGTAAATATCATTGCAATTAAGTAAAACATATAACCAAAATTAAATTAAAACGAATTTGTACCACAGCTTTATAAAATTTTACAGTTCAAAAATCGTTTAACCCAATATAAACTGATAACATAACTCGATAATCATTTATTTCCACTGGGACTATCTGAGACCTCCGCATACCGAGCCCAGTGTCAGAATTCAAAAGAGTACCTAAAAAGAAAACACTAAGAGGGGGTGAGCTTCACGAGCTCAGTGTGAGTCCGAAACAAGTCTAAAACAGAGATACAAAATTCAAAACAACAGACAAAAATATGGTATTCACATAAGAAGCGCAACAGAATTCCGAACACACGAAATCAGAAGTCACATCGAAACTGGTGCCCAAACAGAGCTTAACAATCCGAGCATATTAGGTTCACATAGAAGTCTCAGCACAAATGTTAATTAGACAAATAGATCACAGACAACTAGTCATTCAGTTAGAACTCACAAACAGATGCGGATGTATGCAGTCTAATAAAAACCCATCCATCCAGCCAACACACCTCTCCGTCCCCTGATCACACCCTAAAAGAGCTGTTAAAGCTCATCCAACCAAACACACCATTTAGGACCAAGTAGGCCCATCCAACCCTATACACCATATAGAGTCATCCCGGGTTGCCTGGCAATAATGACTTATCAAAATGCAGTTGAACTGCCAGATCAGATAAATATACGCAGCGAGGCTGATGTATGTGTTGTATAGTGTAGTATGTAAATTGCAAGATAGACAAATTGCGCTTTGAACTACGCACGGATATATATATATATATATATACGTAGCATAGCTAACATACATGCGGTACAGTGCACTGTGGTAAACCCCTATACCGGTGAATTATAGCTTAACTGGCAGATCAAATTAGAATCAGTCTCCCCTCTCTTCACAATCCCATCTCAAAATATTTTATGCAGATGTATGTATGCATGCAATCTCATAAAACAGAGACATAATATTAGACAGTCAGACAGAACAGATGTGCACACACACCCAATAGAGCAGATTTAGATTCAAACACTTCACATGACAGTCACACAGATACAGTCAAGCTGAAGCCCAGATAAGAATTCTTAACAACCCTTGTTTAAGCTTAGCCAAGGGCTGAAGCGCACTGTAACAACCCGATTTAGGGGCTAGTCAAAACAGTGATCTCGGGATCACTAATTCGAGGTTAGAGAAATTATTTTCATGTTATTTTATGTGTTATAATATGTTTATAAGGGTGCATGGAAATTTTGGTGCTTTAATTTTAGCGGTTTCATTCTTAATTGTGAAAAAAGACTAAATCGCATAAAGTGCGAAAGTTCCATTTTATAGGCTAAAGGTACCAAATAACCATGAAATGTTAATTGGAGGTCTTTAAAGGGCAATTAGACCATCTAGAATGTGTTGGTCGGCCATGTGGACAAGGGAGACAAGAGCATTTATTTTTGGTCAAAAGTTGGTGATATTAGTTGAATAAAAGTATAAAATAAGATGATATAAGTAAAAGGCTATCATCTTTTTACTTTATTCTCTTCTCCCACTGAAAATACAAGCTAGAATAGGGGTTCTTGAAGCTAAAACATTCAGCCAAGAAATCCTCTTGCAAGTAAGTGATTTTGATGGTTTTAGTTGATAATTTTTGTATTTTTGGAGTCCCTAAAGCTTAAGCTAGTTAATGAGTGGACTAATTTGCAATATGGTTGAGAGTCTAGGGACTTGCCATGAGAGAGTTTAAGTTGGTTGCTAAGTTTTTATGGAAGAAAATGAATGTTAGGAAGATAAGAAACAACTTTTATGAAATGTGTTGTCATGAAAACACCTAATTTGGACTAAGATGCAAATGTTGTAGTTTGCTCATTAATGCATGAAATAGTTGGAATTGTGGATAGTTGTAAGATTATTAAATGTTCAGTTAGGCTTGTTTAATAAGAAAATGTGATGAAAAGTGATTTACAAGCCTAAGGGCAAAATCGTAATTTTGCCAAAGTATAAGGGCAAAATAGTCATTTTTTCCTAAGTGTAGATTATGATGAATTATGATGTATAAAGTGATTGAATGAGTAAATTTTATTGTTCTAGATCAAGAAAAATGAAATTCAAATCTAGAGAGGGAGAAAAGAGAAAAGTGGGCAAAAAGGTCCTTTCTACCCTTTCTGATATCGAGGTTAGTTCGTGTGCAAACGTTGTAATTATGTGCTGGTTATTTAATATATCGATGCTGTATGGAATTTATAATTACTCTAGAAATGTATTAAATATGTTTGACGAGATTTCAAGAGAATTAAATCTAAAAATAATGGGAAAAGTAAATAGTATGATATGGTGATAATTAAGGTCCCGTGTAAGACCATATTGGAATATGGCCTCGGTGTGTGATATTAAACAAGACCATGCTAGGAAAATGGAATCTATATGATAATTAGTGTAAGACCCCATCGGGGGCGTGGTGTCGAAGTGATGTAATGTGTATGCGACTCAAGAATGTTACATAACAATTTGAGTGATTCAACAGATATGTTGAAAATGAGAAAGTATGTGGTTGTACCACGAGAGATACATGTATGAGTTTGAACTAAATTGAGGTAAATTTGGTATATGATGAACCCATAGTGGGTCATGTGTAAATGATGCATCCAGATTGCATATGTTGTATCTATAAATGCATTGAGTGAAAGCAAATGATTATTGTAGAAATCTAAGTAAGAATGATAGTGTGTGAGGATGTTCCTGGATGAACATTTGAAATAGGGAAATGCATGTGGATAAATATCTACGAATATACAATAATGGTGGGCTATGTGTGATACCACCTTGTTAATTATTAGTGATGGGCTGTGTGCGATACCATCAACAATTTTATTAATGGTAGGCTGTGTGCGTTACCACCATATCCTTTGTTACCGATGGGCTGTGTGCGATACCATCGAGTTTAGTGACTAATGATGGGCTATGTGCGATACCAACCTATTAGAAATTGATGGTAAGCTATGTGCGATACCACCCTATTAGAAATTGATGGTGGGCTAAGTGCGAAACCACCAAGTAACTGGTAGTATGGATGAGTCATTGAGAAGTTACGATATGTTGCATCATGTGACTATGTGGTGTTAAGTGCAAGAATGTAAATTAATGAATGCGAGTCTTAAGCTCGAAATATGGTTAAAACGTGGTAAGAGACGGAATGAGTAAGCATTAAGAATGATTGAATTGGTAACCATAAGTTTACGAGTAAAACTCATTATAATACCTTGAGATGGTGTATATACAATAAGTATCAATAATTGATTAGTATTTGCATATGAACATACTAAGCATTATTGCTTATTCCTTTTCTTTTCCCATCTCTTATAGGTTTGCTTAACTAGCTCGGGTTGGAGATCACTGGAGATGTTTTCATACTATCGAGCAGACACTTGGTATGAGGTTTCAAGTTCTTAAAAGTTATGGCATGTATAGGGATAGTATTTAATGTTGATTAAGTCATAGTTGATATAGCCAAATGTGTTAGCCTAAGTGAGTTTATGGTTCGATTGTGTATAGCCATAAATGATGGCTTAAGTTGTTTGTAATTATACCAAAGATAGTTTTCCCTCGTGTATGGGATGAAGACTTCATTTTATAGTTTAAATGTGATAATTCAAGAGTTATGATTGATAATGTGGAAATTTATGTGATGGTGTATGAATGTATGCAAGTGTGGGTGGCTAAAGGGCTTGGTAGATAGCCTACTAATTGTCCACATGGGTAGACACACCGGAGTGTGCCTACACCGTGTGAGAGGCACGGCTAGCACATGAGCATGTGCATAGGTCGTGTGAACGAGTCAGAATGCCAAGGTTTGGCACACGAGCCAGGGCCACGGGCGTGTCCAGGCCATGCGAAATTAGTCAGTGTCAACCACGGGTGGAAGACACGGGCATGTCTTAGGGGCACACGGGCATGTCTTAGGGGCACACGAGTCAGAATGCCAAGGTTTGGCACACGGCCAGGGCCACGGACGTGTCCAGGCCGTGCGAAATTAGTCAGTGTCAACCACGGGTGGAAGACATGGGCATGTCTTAGGGGCACATGGGCGTGTGGCCCCTATTCAAGTGTTCGTAAAGTTTCGGTTTGGTCCTGCAATATCCCGAGCAGGTTGAAAAGGGTCTCATTGACCCATGAAAAGGATGTTATGATGGTGAATGAAAAGTTTTAAATTGGAAAACGTTTTTATAGCCTTAAGTGAATGATCAAGCAAGTCAAGTCCGATAATGCCACATGCCCGGTTCCGACGGAGAACTCAGGTAAGGGGTGTTACATGCATGACCACATTTTCAGATCAGAAAGGCACACCGAACCAATATAAGTGTCTTAGGACCACACGCCCATATACTCTGCCGTGTGGGAAATGTCTAGGCCGTGTAGGAGGTCAAATGCCCGTGTGTAAGGGGCACACGGCCGTGTGACTGAGGCACACGCCTGTGTGAAGGGAGGCACATGGCCGTGTGATAGAAGCAGACACTCGTGTAGACTGGGGACATGGCAGGCCATGTAACTCTCTGTCTGTAACAGAGCGATTTTGGGCTTAGTCCGAACAGTGGTTTCGGGACCAAAATTTGATGTAGTAAAATTTATTTTTATTACATTTTTAGGGTCTATAATTTTACGAAATGATTTCGCGAAAATTTCCGTTTGACAATTTTGACGTTCGGGCACTCAATTTAGTAAAAAGGACTAAATTGTAAAAAGGTACAAAAGTTGAGTTCTACATGCTAGAGGTGTCTAATTTCTATGAAATTTTAAATTAGACATCCTCATATGATAATTAGACCATTATTTAAGTTTATGGACAAAAATGGACATGATTAGCTGAAATTTTAAAGTTTGGCAAAAAAGGCATTTTGGTCATTTGGTAAATAAAAGAATAAAAAGGGAAAATAAAGCCAAAATTTGATCATCTTTCTTCAACATTGGCCGAAATTTGGGAGAACACCATACCTAGGGTTTTGTCATCTTTCAAGCTTGATTGTAAGTACATCCTAGCATCGGTTTTATTGCTCTTTATGTTTTTGAAGTCGTTATCATCTGAACTACCTATTTCTACTATTAATTTAAGATGTGGTTGATGTCTAGGGTTTGAACCATGTTATACATATGTGTATTTTGATGTTTAATGGTAGATTATGCATGTTTGATGTGTGATAAACAATTTTTACTAGGTGATTTTTGATGAAAATGCATAAAAAGGACCTAATTGTAAAAAGTTATAAAATGGGTAGTAAAAATCAAATTAAATGGAAAATGTAACACCGCAAACCTGGCCTAGAAGTTAGGCCCGAATCTGGTGTGTCACAATGAAGAAAACGTATAAAGGATCTTGTGATTCGTACTAAAATAGGTGTAATTGAAGAAAAGAAGTTTGTTTAGAAATATTTGATAAAAATACTACTATTCTTTGAAAAGCTGATTGAAGAATTGATATTTGAACTAGTGATCTTTTAAAACCGTAACTTTTGAAAATGCCGTTGATAATTTGAAAGAAAGTCCGAGTTAAATCATTTGTAAAAGTTTATTTATAAAATCCACTTATTAATCAATTTGGAAAATCGTTGATTATGCTTTTAGAAAATTCCCATTTAAAATAAACCAACAAAATAATAAATAGGTCAAACATAAAGCAAAATAAAATAATCCAGAGGCCTTATTACAACATAAAAATCCAGATAGTAAAAATAACGAAATAGAGTAGAAAAATAATTTACTAATGTTTGAAATATTTATTTCCGAAGTATGGCCTCCACCGAGTCATCCATGGGCCCAAGTCCTCGTCACTGAGATTTACCTACAAGGATTAAGAAAGAAGGTGGTGAGTTACAAGAACTCAGTGTATAACCCCTTACCATCATCCACTGGGCCTGAGCCCGTTTAGCAATATCTTGGGCTTGAACCCATTTACATAATCTTGGGCCTAAGCCCACTTTCATGTAATAAATAAATGATATGAATACAACCCATCCCATCCAGCCAATCTCTCCACCCGTACCAACCAACCTCTCCTGTGGGATCAAGTCAACCCACCCTGCTAGTCTCTCCACCCGTACCAACCAATCTCTCTTATGGGGATCAAGTCAACCCACCCATCCAGTCTCTCCAATTTGCAGTCAAGCTGCCATTTATAATATTTGTGGCTGAGCCACCAGAATCATTTACAGTAATATAATCGGCATACAGCCTTAGTCACGATGGCACAAAGCCATATTTAAATTGGCACATAACCATTATCAGAATTTGTGGCAAAGCCACCAGTCTACTCTTCTATTCATTCAAGTTTCCCATCCCATGCAATATGTAAATATGCAACATACATAGCAAATCATGATATTTACAAATATAACAACAATAACTATTTCATACAAAAGTTTAGCCCATTAACACTTTGCAATTCGGCACATTAAGGCAATTTATCAAATCGGCCCATTAAGGCAATATATCAAATCGGCCCATTAAGTAATATATTAAATCGGCCCATTAGAGCATTTTCGTATTTCAGCCCATTAGGGGCATTTCCATAATTTGGCCCATAAGGGCATTTTCGTAATTGGGCAATCGTACCAGCTAAAGGTATTTCGGTAATTTCATAACCAAGGCTTAACTACTAATTTGGGCATAAAAAATTGAAACTATCCATCAGCGTCATATTGACTAAATTGACTATAACTCATGATAGAAATCTCGAAATCTAAATCCGTAAATTTTCCTTGAAACTAGACTCATAATTTTTCTTACTACAATTTTTCCAGAATTTTTAGCTTAACCATTTAGTACAGTTTATTCCTTAAATTTTCCATTGTTTCACTGTCCAACGATTCTGACCTCTCTTACCCAAAATCCAAATATCTCACTGTAAAGTTTTCATATACTGCTCCCACTTGTCTCTATTAATAATAGGCTCACTAAGGAATCCATACATATAAATTATGTCCCATAATTCACTTTTTACAATTTTATACGATTTTTCCAAGATAGAACAAAATACCCCGAAGTCATTCAGAACCAGTCTCACTAAAATTAACATATCACAGAATATAATATTTCTTTTCCTTATTTATTTCTTCCATATTAAAGTAGACACAGTAATATTTAATCTGATATCTTACTTTTTAATTCCTTTTATCCAATTTTTCATGATTTTTCAAATACACGTCACTGTTTCTAATCGAAACTATTTTATTACAAAACATGATTACCACTATGAGCATACGCACGTCCGAGTGGTCACGGATGCCGGTTATCGGTTTTCTTCGGTATTTCTACCCAATCACAGATTATTTCATGTAAACTTTCAAAGAGATGTGAGACTTACACACCATTTCAAACATATATTCGAAAGGGTACGGGATTACACACCTTGATTACGAGTTGTGCTTTCTACCGATTTCAACACCTATATTGATAGTTGATAGAAGATTAGTCTCAACTTCGATAATCGTAACTAGAAACACTTTATTAGGCTAACTCCACTTACCACGACTGTGATCTCCCTCGATGCACCAAGAATCGATCCTACCAATAATATTAATTAGCCAACCTTCAATCCAATTAACTCAATAACCGAATGGAGATATCGAATGGACTATGAAAGATTTTCCTTACCTTAATCGATTATAATCCCGTTTCTCACGATCGTCCTATGACTAGAGATGATTAGGCGATGTTATGGTATTCGGCCTCCCTCTATATCACGATTGCTTAAGGAATGAGAAAGAAAGAACGATGGAAAGGTTTCAGTTATGGAGGAGAATGAACAATGATATTCGGCTATCAAGGAGATTAGACAAAAGATGAATATGTGACCAATTCAAGAGAAGAGAAAATACACTATTGTGCTAATATGTTTCGGCAAGGAGAGTTGCAAAAAGAGAGAAGATGGCACAAAGGTTGCAATAGGATTTTTGGCCAAAACAAAACCAAGGCCTTACCAAATGCCAAGGTAAAATTTTCAGCCACCTATCTACCTCAAAACCGTCCACATGCATCCCCCCTTAGGATAAGAGCTTGGCCACCCAAGCTTTCCAAAACACCATCCACAAAATAAGCCTCTTGTCCCCCTTACTTACCTATTTCTCTTGATCCTTTTCCCCAACTTCAACCTTGCCTTATTCTTATAGCCACCTTACCAAAAATAATGAAGTCCACCCTTGCCATAAATAGTCCTTGGCCGACACTTAAGGAAAGAGTGCAAAAATATTAGCTAAACATTGCACACAAAGGGATTTGAACCTCTTCCCTCAAGGTACTTCACTTAATGCCATAACCTCTTTACTAATTGCTCACTTGTGCTAACCATTTATTCATTTATTTCAATAAGCATTGAAGCTACTTACTATCTCTCCTTAAAGTACTAAAATACCAAATTTTTCCTAAGGCCCAATTCATAGAAACCCTGTAAACTCCAAATTCACTTAACTAATAGTCTAATTTGCAATAATGCCATTCTCTTGTTCTCAAAATTTTAAACATTCCTACGTCCAAGGCCCATTGGGCCCAATCCTACTAAGCCCAATTTTGGGATGTTACAATTCTACCCTCCTTAAAGAAATTTCATCCTCGAAATTTCCAACTATAGGAACAATCGCAAATCCTAACCTAGCACCTTACACCTCCACTACGCACTCTGATCTTAATAACACTAATTCACTTTCTATCTCTAACCCTGAAAACTCTTCATATCATCAAATATTTAATCCCCAGAAGTAAACAGGTATTTATTGCCCATTCATAAAATTTCCTACATTCAAACATCACGTCTCACCAAAACATACATGACTTGATAGTGATGGAACAATTCCGAGCCTTATGCTCCTTAGACTCACATCTCCAACATGCTCCTGACCTCATCCAGCACTCACCCGGATGACGCCTTCCACAATAATTACAAGCTGAAAAATTTGGACGTGCCTTGACAAGTTTCACAGAACGAGACTATGACCCTAAAGAACCATGATCTCTTTTCTTCTTACAGTCCATAGACCCAACTCGAAGTGCTTCACTGATTTCCTTAACCTCCTTCAATACCTTCTTAACTATCTAAGTCAGCTCATCAACCCCAAATCGATCATGAGATCCCGTCTCAGCCACTAACGATGTTTGCGCCTCTCTTTCGGGCACATGCCTTGGTGCCGAAGATCTAGTCCTAGCACCTCGGCCTCTACCATATCCACGTCTACCGCGTCGCATCTTCTAGCACTCATGTTCACTAAGTCGATATAATCTTATTAAGAGTTTTATGAATCATTATGCTATTCGATGTTTATTAAACAATGTTTTATGGAGTATGAGTAGAAAAATTATTTTCGAGAGTCAAATCAGCATCCTAGAGTCTCAGTCTCTATAGTTTCAACTCCTAAAGCTAACAGTTCTAGAGTATTCTACTTTGTAGAATTTTTGTATCACAAAAATTATAAAATGAAAATAAATACTTACTTGACTTGGTGCCGGATACTCGTGGTGCCATATTTCCTTTAGAACATATATTTATAAATCAAAATTCTAAACAGCTTTTGAAAACACTTTTGAACCCAAACCACGGTCAAGTTTTGCAACTGGGCTCTGATACCATAAAATGTAACACCCCAAACCCGCCTAGAAGTTAGGCCTGAATCTAGTGTGTCACAATGAAGAAAACGTATAAAGGATCTTGTGATTCGTACTAAAATAGGTGTAATTGAAGAAAAGAAGTTTTTTTAGAAATATTTGATAAAAATACTACTAAACTTTGAAAAGCTGATTGAAGAATTGATATTTGAACTAGTGATCTTTTAAAACCGTAACTTTTGAAAATGCCGTTGATAATTTGAAAGAAAGTTCGAGTTAAATCATTTGTAAAAGTTTATTTATAAAATCTACTTATTAATCAATTTGGAAAATCGTTGATTATGCTTTTAGAAAATTTCCATTTAAAATAAACTAACAAAATAATAAATAGGTCAAACATAAAGCAAAATAAAATAATCCAGAGGCCTTATTACAACATAAAAACCCAGATAGTAAAAATAATGAAATAGAGCAGAAAAGTAATTTACTAAAGTTTGAAATATTTATTTCCAAGGTATGGCCTCCACCGAGTCATCCATGGGCCCAAGTCCTCGTCACTGGGATTTACCTACAAGGATTAAGAAAGAAGGGGGTGAGTTAGAAGAACTCAGTGTATAACCCTCATCACATCCACTGGCTCGAGCCTGCTTAGCAATATCTTGGCTTGAACCCATTTACATAATCTTGGGCCTAAGCCCACTTTCATGTAATAAATAAATGATATGAATGCAACCCATCCCATCCAACCAATCTCTCCACCCGTACTAACCAATCTCTCCTGGGGATCAAATCAACTCACCCCGCCATCTCTCCACCAAGACCAACCAATATCTCCTGGGGATCAAGTCAACCCACCCATCCAGTCTCTCCAATTTGCAAATAAGTCGCCATTTATAATATTTGTGGTGAGCCACTAGAATCATATCTGATAATATAATCGGCATACTGACCTTAGTCACGATGGCACAAAGCCATATTTAAATTGGCACATAGCCATTATCAGAATTTGTGGCAATGCCACCAGTCTACTCTTCTCTTCATTCAAGTTTCCCATCCCATGCAATATGTAAATATGCAACATACATAGAAAATCATGATATTTACAAATATAACAACGATAACTATTTCATACAAAAGTTTAGCCTATTAACACTTTACAATTCTGCATATTAAGGCAATTTATGAAATCGGCCCATTAAGGCAATATATCAAATCGGCCCATTAAGCAATATATTAAATCGACCTATTAGAGCATTTTCATTTTTCAGCCCATTAGGGGCATTTCCATAATTTGGCCCATAAAGGCATTTTTGTAATTTGGCAATCGAACCCGCTAAGGGTATTTCAGTAATTTACCCTCTAAGGGTATTTCGGTAATTTCATAACTAAGGCTTAACTACTAATTTGGGAATAAAAAATTGAAACTGTCTATCAGCGTCATATTGACTAAATTGACTATAACTCATGATAGGAATCTCGAAATCTAAATCCGTAAATTTTCTTTGAAACTAGACTCATATTTCTTCTTACTACAATTTTTCTAGAATTTTTAGCTTAACCATTTAGTACATTTTATTCCTTAAAGTTTCCATTGTTTCACTGTCCAACGATTCTGACCTCTCTTACCCAAAATCCAAATATCTCACTGTACAATTTTCATATACTGCTCCCACTTGTCTCTATTAATAATAGGCTCACTATAAATCATGTCCCATAATTCACTTTTTACAATTTTATACGATTTTTCCAAGACAGAATAAAATACCCCGAAGTCATTCAGAACCAGTCTCACTAAAATTAACATATCTCAGAATATAATATCCCTTTTCCTTCTCCGTTTCTTCCACATTAAAGTAGACACAGTAAGATTTAATTTGATATCTTATCACTTTTTAATTCCTTTCATCCAATTTTTTGTGATTTTTCAAATACACATCACTGTTTCTGACCGAAATTGTTTTATTACAAAACATGATTACCACTATGAACATACGCACGTCTGAGTGATCACGGATGCCGGTTATCAATTTTCTTCGGTATTTCTACCCAATCACAGATTATTTCATGTAAACTTTCAAAGAGATGTGAGACTTACTCACCATTTTAAACATATATTCAGAAGGGTACGGGATTACACACCTTGATTACGAGTTGTGCTTTTTATCGATTTCAACACCTATATTGATAGTTGATAGAAGATTAGTCTCAACTTCGATAATCGTAACTAGAAACACTTTATTAGACTAACTCCACTTACCACGAATGTGATCTCCCTCGATGCACCAAGAATCGATCCTACCAATAATATCAATTAGCCAACCTTCAATCCGATTAACTCAATAACCGAATGGAGATATCGAATGGACTATGAAAGATCTTCCTTACCTTAATCGATTATAATCCCGTTTCTCACGATCGTCCTATGACTAGAGATGATTAGGCGATGTTGAGGTATTCGGCCTCCCTCTATATCACGATTGCTTAAGGAATGAGAAAGAAAGAACGATGAAAAGGTTTTGGTTATGGAGGAGAATGAACAATGATATTCGGCTATCAAGGAGATTAGACAAAAGATGAATATGTGACCAATTCAAGAGAAGAGAAAATGCACTATTGTGCTAATATGTTTCGGCAAGGAGAGTTGCAAAAAGAGAGAAGATGACATAAAGGTTGCAATAGGATTTTTGGCCAAAACAAAACCAAGGCCTTACCAAATGCCAAGGTAAAATTTTCAGCCACCTATCTACCTCAAAACCATCCACATGTATCCCCCCTTAGGATAAGAGTTTGGCCACCCAAGCTTTCCAAAACACCATCCACAAAATGAGCCTCTTGTCCCCCTTACTTACCTATTTCTCTTGATTCCTTTCCCCAACTTCAACCTTGCCTTATTCTTATAGCCACCTTACCAAAAATAATGAAGTCCACCCTTGCCATAAATAATCCTTGGCCGACACTTAAGGAAAGAGTGCAAAAATATTAGCCAAACATTGCACACAAAGGGATTTGAACTTCTTCCCTCAAGGTACTTCACTTAATGCCATAACCTCTTTATTAATTGCTCACTTGTGCTAACCATTAATTCATTTATTTCAATAAGCATTTAAGCTACTTACCATCTCTCCTTAAAGTGCTAAAATACCAAATTTTTCCTAAGGCACAATTCATAGAAACCCCGTAAACTCCAAATTCACTTAACTAATAGTCCAATTTGTAATAATGCCATTCTCTTGTTCTTAGGATTTTAAACATTCCTACGCCCAAGGCCCATTGGGCCCGATCCTACTAAGCCCAATTTTGAGATGTTACAGAAAAGGTGGACTGCTATAAGCATTAAAATGGTTCGACTGGGCTCGGGCTACCATGAAATTGAACATATTTCATTTTATGAGACTAGGGACAAATGTAAAATGTAAAAAAGTTAGGGAGAAAATAGTAATTTTATCAAGGATGCAAATTAATGTAAAGGTATGTGTAAAATGATGAATTGATAGTCAAATTTGCTTATATAGACTCGGAACAACCAGTTACGGAACTAGATCGAGGAAAAAGAAAAGTCTCAAATTAGTTGAGTTTCAAATACGAACCATTCTTAAGGTAAGTTCATGTAATTTAATTTGGTCTGTTATTAAGTTTTTATTGAATTGTGCAATTGAGATAATATATATGTGATGATATACCTTATGAAATAATCACAAGATAATAAACACAAATAAAATGTCATTTTCCTGGTTAAACATTGTAATTCGATGGATTATAATAATTTTCTTGTAATGAAGAAAATGATATAGAAAGGATTTAGCCCGAACAGGTAATCCTAAGCTACACTCTCTTGAGTAAATGTTATGAAATAGATTTAGCTAGGATGGATAATCCATAGTAGGCTCATTAGAAATAACATTATCAAAAAGATTTAGCCTGGACTGGTAATTCTGAAAAAGCTCTTGGGAACGAATGCTAAGACGGGATTTAGCCTGAACTGGTAATCCTGTTATTTAATGTGGCTTGAGAGTGTGCTCTACGAATATGTGCTTAAAGAGCACTTTGGATGTGAATTGACAAACGATTGACATGTATACCTCGAGTATACTACCCTAGTATCCATCAAAATTACAATAGTTCAATGAAAAGAAATCCTGCAAAATGGAATAGTGAAATGATATGAAAGTTTATACTATAGTGAGCTTATCTATGTTGGTTTGATAACTTTATGATGTGTATGACTAACTTGTTTAATGAGTGAACATATTTAGGTAACTTGTCAAAATATTTATGGAATGAATGCATATATATATATACTTATTTGAATAATTATAACTGGTAAGTTTCTTTCTATTACGCGAACTTACTAAGCATGAAAATGCTTACCCCGTTGTACTTTTCCCTATTTTATAGTGCTCGTAAGGCTCGCGAAGGTTGGAGGATTCGGTTGGAGCAAGATCACACTATCCACAAATTTCCTTTTGGTATAGCTAAATGATTCATTTTGGTATAATGGCATGTATTAGCTACTTGGCTTAGATGAAGGCTTGTAAGGAATATTTTGTGACTTAGCCTTTGGAATGGCTAAGGATGTTCAATTGGTGCAAGTATGATGTTATTGCATGTCCAAATTCTCAAATGTTAAGTATGGTGGATAATTCATTTTTGTAAGTGGTCATTGAAATAGGCTAATATTGGTTTAGTTATATACTTATATGATAATGTATTTCATGGATGTGAGAATTTGCATGGGTTGAGTTGACAAGTATGTGATAGAAAATAGCATGTGAATGATGTGGCTGATTTGGTTGAGTGTATGTGTTTGGATTGGTGCTATGTTTTGTTTTGTAGGTATGCGCATGGAAGGGTGACAAAATGGGTTAGTAAATAGCCTTGTTTTTGTTAACATAGGTAGACACACGGGCGTGTGTCTAGGCCGTGTGTGACATACGGTCAGCCCCACAGGCATGTGTTCTGGCCGTGTGTCCCTTGCACCTTAATTGATTCAAAACAGAATGTCCAGAATATAGCACACGAGACATGGGCATGTGTCTCAGCCATGTGTGCTACACGAACTTAAACACGGGCATGTGCCCTGGCTGTGTGAGGTTTGCACCTATTTTATGAAAATTTTTTGAAAATTTAATCAATACGACCTAAGCACATAGGCGTGTGACTTGGCCGTGTGACCTCAATTTGATGATGACGTCATAAATAGAAAGCTACCTAAACTGAACACGACCTGAAGCACGGGCGTGTCTCAGGGTCACATGGGCGTGTAACCCCTTTTTCATGAAAATTTTTAAGTTTCCCAATAGTTTTCAAAGTTCTCGGTTTAGTCCCGAACAACTTTCGATGCATGTTTTGGGCCTCCTAGGCTCGTTTTAGGGACGATATGAATGTTTTTGGAAAGTTTTAAATTTGAGTGGAAATTTATGTTTCGATTTTGAATGTTTGCTTGTGAATAAGTCCGATAATGCCTCGTACCCTATTCTGGTGTCGGATATGGGTAAGGGTGTTACAATCCCATTGGTACTAAATTACAGTCAGGTGTGGTAGTGTAAAGGGTCTCACACGCCCGTGTGCCCACCAGACATGGTCGTGTGTCCCAAAACACACGCCCGTGTAGAATCCCTAAATTCTCAAATTAGCCACACGGCCATGTGGCACCAAATCACTCAAACCCTTAATCCCCAAACTCACACGCCCATGTGTCCAAGGGACACGACCGTGTGAGAAATGATAAAATCCCCAAGTTGGCCACACAGCCGTGTGGCACCAAATTGGCCCGAAAACCTTAATTTCCAAAAGCACACGATCGTGTGAACTAGCACACACCCGTGTGAAAACCCAGTACCACGAAACCACCTCAGAACAAGCTAGAAAGTGATATTTTAGCCATCACAACAGCCCTCATCTTCACAATGATAGAAGAGTATCTGGATATGTCGTATTTGTAACATCTTAAAAATGGGCCTATGCATTTTCGTTTAATTGTACGAAATGACATGTCTTATGTGTTATGAATGTATTTTGAATATTTTTGGAAACCTGGGAATGTATGGAAATGTCAAGTTAAAATAGGAAAGTGAACATTTTGGAAACTTGGAAACGTCAAGTTAAAATAGGAAAGTGAACATTTTGGAAACTTGGAAATGTCAAGTTAAAATAGGAAAGTGAACATTTTGGAAACTTGGAAATGTCAAGTTAAAATAGGAAAGTGAACATTATTGGAAACCTGGAAATGTAAGGAAATGATTTAGAAATGTTGAGTTTAAAAAGAGGACACTAAGGCAAGGTGGCCTTAAGAAAATTAATAGGAGGAATTTGACACACAAACAGGCTTGGAAAAGTGGCCTGAAGATATCACTTGAGGCCCAGGTAGGTGACGCCACATACAAGGGTATTGGGCCTAGGTTCGAGTCACTTGGGGAGCAAATGAAGGAGTTTTATTTTTGCTACAAAGAGTAGAGAAGTGGACGGCACTAAGGAACCCAAGGGAAGAGTTTTATTCTCTTTAAATTTCATCTAAATAGGAGATAAATAATAGATTTATTTATCATTATTTTTAGGAGATAATTGTTGGATTAATTCTTTTAATAAAGTGATAATTCAAAGGATAAAGTAATCAAAATAGAAGAGTGGTGGCCAAGTAAGGGATTCTGAGTAGTAATTTTGGCTATAAGAGGGAAAGAATAGGGCTACTCATCAATTTTTCTTCCTCCTCTTCTCTCTGCCGAATTTCTTAGTGCTCTCCTCTCTTCTCTTCTCTTCTATTTCATTTGTTAAGCCGAATCTATAGTCCACCATTGCCAAAATTCTCAAGTTCTCTTTTCTTTATTTTTTTGGAAACCGAATACCCCAAGAGAACCCCTAGCCGGCTTCTCCATTAAATCCTAAAAGCCGAAACCTTATCATCTAGTCATCAAGGCCGATTCTTTAAGGGGCTTTTAACAAGGGTGCTGCCGATTTCTTAAAAGGGTAAGATCCAAAATTGGTTTCAATTCTTTTATATTTTAGACCTATTGAAAATTTAGGGACTAATCTCTATTATTGATTTTGGCCGAATTATGGAAGGGTGTATTCGGGATTTAAGAATTGTCAACTACAAGAAGGTATCTTTCGGGATTTCAAGGATCTAAGGTAAGACATATGTATATTCGGCCAAAGGCCATGTTTTATATTTTAATGTTAGATTAAATCTAACATATGGTTATAGGAATTTCGATAGCATTAAGGAAGTAAGGATCCAATTCGGGATTTAAGATTTGGAAGGTAAGCACCTATGTATATTCGGCTAAAGCCTAGATTAGTATTTAGATCTATTCTTTAAATATTCAAAATAGTCAAAACTAACAAATTAATAAATCTAAGGATCAGTCGACTACAAGGAAGAAGAAATTCTTTTCCCGAAGGTACACCATAGGCCATGTGTTCCCTAGTTATTCGGCGAGTTTCGGGATTTAAAATCCAGAAGGTAAGTATCTATAGCATTCGGCCAAGGCCTGTATTGATACTAAGATCTATTTCTTACATGTTAAAAAGCCGAAACTAACCTATGTAGAGATCCATTGTTTGGCCGAATACAAGGAGGAGTATAGCAAAGTTTTTGGGATTTGAGTGATAAGCAAATCGGCATCAAGGTAAGTTTTAGTGTACAAATCCTACTAGGATTTGATTTTGTGGCCGAATGGCTTTTCATTAAAACTTTAATATGGGCCGAATGTAGGGAGTTAAAGATCTAAGGTAGTAGATAGGATTTTCGGGATTTCAGTGAAATTGTTAAGAGAATCAGGTGTGTACCCTACCCTAAGTTTTAATATGTTCATAGCTATGTTTTAAATTAAATGTGCATATTTATAAGAATGTGAATATGGCTAAGGTACCATACTATGGTACAAAGTACTAAGGTACGTTTCCTACTCCTACTAGGAATATGAATATATGTTATTTTTAACATGTGAAAAGTGATAAGAATGTGAATTAAGGCATGATTTTGCATATTGTGTATGAAAATTGGGGGCATATGGGTTATATGAAAAGGGGAAGTTAATGTGGTGACCTAAGACCACGAAATCTTAATGTGGTGACCTAAGACCACAATAACTGAATGTGGTGACCTAAGACCACGAATTCTAAATGTGGTGACCTAAGACCACGAATTTTTATAAGGGCGATGAGCACGTCGACTGCAGCGTCTGCCTTCGATGGTGTGTAGCGGATGGAGGGTTGACTTAGTAGTCCCCACGGTGTGCAGGATGGTACGGGTGGTGTGTAGCGGATGGCATATAGGTTTGGGTTCGGGTTGCATCATATTGTTTAAATGTTTTATGAACATGTATGATATTGTATGCCTGAAATATTAAATTTTAGTGTTGGTTACACATTGAGTCTGTTGACTCACCCCATTGTGGGATTACTTTTCAGGTGGCGACCAGTGATGGACCGGGCCGGCACATGCTTAGTGGAGGCCATGTGAAGTTCAAATTTCTTTTATTTGGACTATTTTACTTTAAGTATTTTGAATTTAAATTTTGGGAATTATTTGATGTAATAAGGCCTTAGTAGAATTATTTTATTCTGTTTTTATTTATTAAGCTTACAAACTTTTATTTATTAAAAGATTAAATAAATTTATTTTAAAACAAAGCCCAAACGTTTTGTCACTTAAAGTAAAGGATTTCTAATAATGAAATAAATTTGTTTTCATCTCAAGCCCAACCCAAAATGATCTTTCTTCCAAATCACACAAGTTTTACCTAATTAAGAAAAGAATTTGAAACGGTTTACACTGGGGAACATACCAGATCCGGTCAAGGCTCGTGGGCTGGGTTTGGGGTGTTTCAATTTGGTATCAGAGCCTAGTTTTAAACTCTCGGCCTTGGGTTTAAGACCCAAAACATTTTCAAAGTTAAGCCCAAAAAGAATTTTTGTGAATTAAGCAGGATTTTCTGGCATGGCCCACTAAGTCTCCGACCCGAAGTCCACCAGGTAAGTACTCCGATCTCCTGTGTGAATTATAGTATGAATTGTAGAAGGGTAGAGATGGAATGGAACGTAGATTAGTGAACTAGGATCTGTTGAACCCTAGGACTAGTTTACCCCAACTACTACATAAGACTTAAATGCTTAATTGAACAAACTTGTGGTTAAGTCGCCGAGTTAGGGTGTGGTAATCATGGTGCGCATGTCTAGGATTGGTTTCGGTGGGAGCTTGGTATTTAAGCAGTCCGCGTGACTCACCTCCTCTCCACTCGAATCCTGCCTGGTGCGTAGCTACGGTTCACCCTAATCAAGAGGACTTAATCACGGGCTAAACCCCTAACTAAAACCCGAAAGGGACTAGCCGTATTTTTATGGAAACCCTAGTTTCAAAATTTCTAAATTACCCTCTTGATTTGAAAAGATTATTTTTATAAATTTCCCTGAAATATTTCTGATTTACAAATTTACTAAAATACCCCTAGTGGTAAAATTACAAAAATGCCCTTGGTTTCTAAAATTACCATATTACCCTCGATTTTAGTAAAATTTCTCTATTTTGAAAAAGTGTCCAAAAACTCTATTTTATGAAAAAAATTCAAGGACTTTGATTTGGGAAAATTACTAAAATGCCCCTGTTGTAAATTAATAAAATACCCTTAGTTTTTAAGATTTTCAAAAATACCTCGACTTTTGCTAAAATGTTTCTAATTTACAAAAATACCAAAAACTTTTGTTTTACAAATATCAAGATACCCTGATTTGGAGAATTTACGAAAATGCCCCTAACTTCTAAAATTATCGAAATAACCCCAATTTTGAAATTTACATAACAATCACGATTTGGAAAATAAATTTTCAAGATAACCTCGAGTTTTTGTAAATTTTGAAATACTTTTGATTTATAAAGATTATTTTCAAAGTGACCCCGATTTATTACCAAAATATCTTATAGGAAAAATGACAAAATTACCCATGGGGGAGATGATCAGGATTGCCCAAAGTAGTGAAGTGAATGTCGTGAATGAATGTGTCTCTTCCGAGATGGATGAATGTGAATGTGAATGTGAATCTCTGAATTAGAATAGTGAACTTGAACTGAGACTTTGTTTGATCGAAAGAACCACTATTAAACTCCTTTTCATAAAACTGTTCGCGGTTAAATAGTGGAACAAAGTACTAATGCATAAAACTCTTTAATCAGATTAAATCGCGACGTTAGAAATGAGTTCTCGGGAACGTGAACTTAAAAAAAAAAATTGTGCCTAGGAAGTATGATGGCTTTATCAAGATCAGAGTGCACAGCAATAGCGTAGTGTGGTGAGTTAGATTGTACGATTGTTCGTTAGTAAGTAATTTCGAGGACGAAATTATTTTAAGGGGGTAGAACTGTAACATCCTGAAAATGGGCCTATGCATTTTCAGTTTAATTGTACGAAATGACATGTCTTATGTGTTATGAATGTATTTTGAATATTTTGGAAACACAGGAATGTATGAAACAAGTTAAAATAGGAAAGTGAACATTTTGGAAACTTGGAAATGTCAAGTTAAAATAGGAAAGTGAACATTTTGGAAACTTGGAAATGTCAAGTTAAAATAGGAAAGTGAACATTATTGGAAACCTGGAAATGTAAGGAAATGATTTAGAAATGTTAAGTTTAAAAAGAGGAAACTAAGGCAAGGTGGCCTTAAGAAAATTAATAGGAGGAATTTGACACACAAACAGGCTTGGAAAAGTGGCCTGAAGATAACACTTGAGGCCCAGGTAGGTGACGCCACATACAAGGGTATTGGGCCTAGGTTCAAGTCACTTGGGGAGTAAATGAAGGAGTTTTATTTTTGCTACAAAGAGCAGGGAAGTGGACGGCACTAAGAAACCCAAGGGAAGAGTTTTATTCTCTTTAAATTTCGTCTAAATAGGAGATAAATAATGGATTTATTTATCATTATTTTTAGGAGATAATTGTTGGATTAATTCTTTTAATAAAGTTATAATTCAAAGGATAAAGTAATCAAAATAGAAGAGTGGTGGCCAAGTAAGGGATTTTGAGTAGTAATTTCGGCTATAAGAGGGAAAAAATAGGGCTACTCATCAATTTTTCTTCTTCCTCTTCTCTCTGCCGAATTTCTTAGTGCTCTCCTTTCTTCTCTTCTCTTCTATTTCATTTGTTAAGCCGAATCTATAGTCCACCATTGCCAAAATTCTCAAGTTCTCTTTTCTTTATTTTTGTGGAAACCGAATACCCCAAGAGAACCCCTAGCCGACTTCTCTATTTAATCCTAAAAGCCGAAACCTTATCATCTAGTCATCAAGGCCGATTCTTTAAGGGCTTTTAACAAGGTCTTCTGATTTCTTAAAAGGGTAAGATCCAAAATTGGTTTCAATTCTTTTATATTTTAGACCTATCGAAATTTAGGGACTAATCTCTATTATTGATTTTGGCCGAATTATGGAAGGGTGTATTCGGGATTTAAGAATTGTCAACTACAAGAAGGTATCTTTCGAGATTTCAAGGATCTAAGGTAAGACATATGTATATTTGGCCAAAGGCCATGTTTTATGTTTTAATGTTAGATTAAATCTAACATATGGTTATAGGAATTTCGATAGCATTAAGAAAGCAAGGATCCAATTCGGGGTTTAAGATTTGGACGGTAAGCACCTATGTATATTCGACTAAAGCCTAGATTAGTATTTAGATCTGTTCTTTAAATATTGAAATAGCAAAACTAACAAGTTAATAAATCTAAGGATCATCGACTACAAGGAAGAAGAAATTCTTTTCCGAAAGTACACCATAGGCCACGTGTTCCTAGTTATTTGGTGAGTTTGAGATTTAAAATCCACAAGGTAAGTATCTATAGCATTCGGCCAAGGCCTGTATTGATACTAAGATCTATTTCTTACATGTTAAAAAGCCGAAACTAACCTATGTAGAGATCTATTGTTTGGCCAAATACAAGGAGGAGTATAGCAAAGTTTTCGGGATTTGAGTGATAAGCAAATCGGCATCAAGGTAAGTTTTAGTGTACAAATCCTACTAGGATTTGATTTTGTGGCCGAATGGGTTTTCATTAAAACTTTAATATGGGCCGAATGTAGGGAGTTAAAGATTTAAGGCAGTAAATAGGATTTTCGGGATTTCAGTGAAATTGTTAAGCGAATCAGGTGTGTACCCTACCCTAAGTTTTAATATGTTCATGGCTATGTTTTAAATTTAATGTGCATGTTTATAAGAATGTGAATATGGCTAAGGTACCATACTATGGTAAAAAAAACTAAGGTACGTTTCCTACTCCTACTAGGAATATGAATATATGTTATTTTTAACATGTGAAAAGTGATAAGAATGTGAATTAAGGCATGATTTTGCATATTGTGTATGAAAAATGGGGGCATATGGGTTATATGAAAAGGGGAAGTTAATGTGGTGACCTAAGACTACGAAATCTTAATGTGGTGACCTAAGACCACAATAACTGAGTGTGGTGACCTAAGACCACGAATTCTAAATGTGGTGACCTAAGACCACGAATTTTTATAAGGACGATGAGCACGTTGACTGCAGCGACTGCCTTCGATGGTGTGTAGCGGATGGAGGGTTGACTTAGTAGTCCCCACGGTGTGCAGGATGGTACGGGTGGTGTGTAGCGGATGGCATATAGGTTTGGGTTCGAGTTGCATCATATTGTTTAAATGTTTTATGAACATGTATGATATTGTATGCCTGAAATATTAAATTTTAGTGTTGGTTACACATTGAGTCTGTTGACTCACCCCGTTGTGGGATTACTTTTCAGGTGATGACCAGTGATGGACCGGGCGTGATGCTTAGTGGAGGCCATGTGAAGTTCAGATTTCTTTTATTTGGACTATTTTACTTTAAGTATTTTGAATTTAAATTTTGGGAATTATTTGATGTAATAAGGCCTTAGTAGAATTATTTTATTCTGTTTTTATTTATTAAGCTTACAAACTTTTATTTATTAAAAGATTAAGTAAATTTATTTTAAAACAAAGTCCAAACGTTTTGTCACTTAAAGTAAAGGATTTCTAATAATGAAATAAACTTGTTTTCATCTCAAGCCCAACCAAAAACGATCTTTCTTCCAAATCACACAAGTTTTACCTAATTAAGAAAAGAATTTGAAACGGTTTACACCGGGAAACATACCAGATCCGGTCAAGGCTCGTGGGCCGGGTTTGGGGTGTTTCAGTATTCCCAAACCTTTTTCAACAACTAACACCCCAAAATCAATAGTTAAGAACACAAAAGAGAATTTCCTAAACAATAATTCACAAAATTAAAGGTAGACATGATTCGAATCCCACACCTGACTCGCAATTGGAGATGCCCAAATGCTAACTCGACAAGAAGGAAACGAGGCTCTTCAAAGTTCCTCCCTCGAGAAAAAATGACCCAAAAGAAAAATAAAGAAGAACCAAAAAGAAAAGAAACCCCAAGAGGGAAAAGAAACGTCCAGGAACTAAAAAGAAATAAAATAAAAATAATGAACTAAAAAAAATAGATAATTAAAATAAAATAAGATAATATAAAAATTATTACTTAAGCAAAACATAGTAAAATGTTTCTCCAAATGCCCACCCAAAGACTCGAACCCAGAACCTTTAGGTTCAGTAACAATCACTCAACCACCAGACCAGCAGACCCATTCTGACACTGTAACAGCTTAATTTAGGAGCTAGTCGGAACAGTTGTCTCGGGACCACTAATCTGGGGTCAGAGAATATTATTTTAATTTTATTTTATGGGTTATAGTATGATTATAAAAAAGCATAGAAATTTTGGTGTTTTAATTTTAGCGATTTCATGCTTAATCGCGAAAAAGGACTAAATCGCATAAAGTACGAAAGTTCTATTTTAATTGCTAGAGGTGCCAAATAGATAAGGAATATTAATAGGAGGTCCATAATGTGAAATTATGCCTTATTTTAAGAGGTGTTCGGCCATAGGGGACAAAGAATTGACTTTGTCATATTGTTAGGTGAAATTGGTGATAAATTTTTATTTTTATAATAAAATAAAGAAAAGATGATATCCATATTTTTACTCATCTTCCTCCACCAAAAATTGCAAGAAAAATAGGGGTTTTGAAAGATTTTAAATTTTAGCAACTTATCTTCACACAAGTAAGTGATTTTGGTGGTTTTAGTTGATAATTTTTGTACTTTTGGAACCCCCAAAGTTTAAGCTAGCTAATGAGGGACTAATTTGCAATATGGTTGAAAGTATAGGGACTTATAATGAGAGAGTTTATGTTGTTTTCTGAGTTTTTATAGAAGAAAATGGATGTTAGTGAGTCAAGGAACAACTTTTGTGAAAGGTGTTACCATGAAAACACCTAAATAGGACTAAGTTGTAAAAGTTGAAATTGTGTAATAAATGCATAAAATAGTTGGAATTATGAGTAGTTGTAAGATAAATAAATGTTCATCTAGGATTTTTTAATGAGAAAATGTGATGAAAAATGATTTACGAGCCTAGGGGAAAAATCGTAATTTTGCCATAGCACAAGGGCAAAATGGTCATTTTTGCCTAAGTAGAGATTATGATGTATTATGATTATAAAATGATTGAATGAGCAAATTTTATTGTTCTAGATCAAATAAAACAAGATTCGAACCTAGATTGTGAGAAAAGAAAAATATGGACAAATATGTCCCTTTCTACCTTTTTCGGTATTGAGGTAACTTCGTGTGCTAATAATGCAACTATAAGTGAAGTATTTACTATCTCGATGTTGTATGAATTTTATATTGACTCTATGAATATATTAAATATGTTTTGACGAGATGTCAAGAAATAAAAGTCTTCAATTGAATCTAAGAATAGAGGGAATGCAAATATTATGATACTATGATAATTAAGGTCCAGTGTAAGACCATATTTGGAATATGGCCTCGATGTGAGATTTTATATAAGACCATGTCAGGGACATCGCATTGATATGATATTTCGTATAAGACCATGTCAGGGACATGACATCGATATGATATTTCATGTAAGACCCTATCGGGGGTGTAATGTTGATATGATACTATGTGTACGAGACTTAAGAGTATTCTTTAGCAATTTGAATGATTCAATATGTATGTTGAAAATGAGAAAGTATGTGGTTATACCATGAGAGGTACAGGTATGTGCCCAGAACTCATTAGAGGTGAACTCGGTATATGACGAAACCATGGTGAGTTATGTGTAAATGATGCACCCTGATTGCATATTTTATATTATTAATGCATTATGTGAATGCGAATGATTATTGTAGAAATTTATTGAAGAATGATACTGTGTGAGGATATTCCCGGATGAACATTTGAAATAGGAAAATGTATGTGAATAAATATCCGTGAAGCGATACCACCTTATTATTGGTTAGCGATGGGCTGTGTGCGATACCATCGCCAATAGTATTAATGGTGGGTTGTGTGCGTTACCACCTTAATATTTTTTATCAATGGAATGTGTACGATACCATCATGCTTAGTATTAATGGTGGGCTATGTGCGATACCACCTTATTAATTATTGAATGGTCGGCTGTGTGTGAAACCACCGAGTAGTTATTATTATTCTGGGGTGATAGTGAGAAACTTAACTAAGTGAAATTTGCATGTGGCTTTGTGGTGATAAATGCAGGGTATAAATGCAAGTAAAGATGAACAATGTTTTATGGTATGAGTTTGAGATAGGTGAAAGTTTAGAATGAGTATGCATTATGAATGATTGAATGGGTATTCATAAGCTTAAGTGAAAATCTCATTATATTACCTTGTGGTTGAGTATAATAAATGAATGTCAATAGTTGCTTATCATTTGCATATGAACTTACTAAGCGTTATTACTTACTCCTCTTCCTTTCCTATCTCTTATAGGTTAACTTAACTAGCTCGGGTTGGAAACCGCCGTAGATGCTTTCATACTATCGAGCAGTCACTCGGGTATAAGGTTTCAAGTCTTCTTGAGATATGACATGTATAGGGATCTTATTCAGGTTGAATTAAGTCATAGTTAAAGTATCCAAATGTGTTGGCCTAAAAGAGTTTATGGTTGGGTTGTGTATAGCCATAGATGATGGCTCATGTCGATTGTAGTGGTGCTAGTAATAGTTCTCCCTCGTATATGGGAAGATAGTTGATTTCATGATTCAAATGTGATAATTCAAGAGTTATAATTGATGATTTGAGAATGTTATGTGGTGATGTGTGAATGAGTGCAGGTGAGGGTGGCTAAATGGCTTGGAAAATAGCCTTGAATTGGTCCACACAGGTAGACACACGGGTGTGTGACTTGGCCGTGTGTCTCTTACATGTTAGTCTTGCAAGTCAGTGTCGTCCACGAGCTAGCTACACGAGAGTGTGCCTAGGCCGTGTGCCCCAAATGAGGTTGCTGACGTCACAAACAGAATACCCAGGTTTTTACACACGGGTGAGGACACGGACGTGTCTAGGCCGTGTGGAGCACACAGGCCAAGAACACGGGCATGTGTCCAGCGATGTAAAAACCCCTGTAGGTTCAAAAAAATAATTCTACACGGGCTTGGAACACGGGTGTGTGATACATCAGATGGGCGTGTCCCACTCTTCACACAGGCGTGTGGCCCAGTTTTGTGTCAAAAATTTTCTAAGTATTTAAAAGTTTCGACTTGGTCCCGAAGCATCCCGAGTATATGTAAAGGGTCTCGTAGACCCATCATAAGGACGTTACGTTTGTAAATGAAAAAGTTTTAATTGGAACAAATTTTATAGCTTAAAGTTGAATGCTCAAGCAAGTCAAGTCCGATAATGCCTCGTACCTGGTTTTAGAGCTGAATATGGGTAAGGGGTGTTACAGACACTTAAACGCACAACTAAACATAATAGCACACCTTTCTCTCAGACTTTAACCACTAACATCTGAAATTCTAACACCTAAAATCTAGGGTGTTACAACTCACCTCTCCTTAAAGAAATTTCATCCCTTAAATTCCCAACTAGCAGAACAGTAGTATAACACAAGCTACACCACCACGCTCCTGCTGCGCACTCTAACTCGAGTAGAACCAAATCAAACCTAAGACCTCATACATACACCTAGAACACTTAACCACTGAAGTAGATACGCAGTTTTCCTATCACACACACAACTTCAATACTTTAATCTAAACGTCCAAACATTCACAATCATACCTATCTCAAAATTGTCGAGGACACTCCCGGACCCGATGTTCTGTAGACCTACATCAGAAACATGCTCCCGTCTTTTTCCAACAATTTCCAGGATGGCATTTCTTACAATGCTCATAGAATGGAGCACTTGCACCACTACCGATACCTTCTGCAAAATCGCTATTATCAATCAAATGCGTTATAACATGCTTCACAGAATGAGGCTCCAACCTCGGAGGACTGCGATCTTTCTTCTTCCCACAGTCTGTGAGCGTTTCACTAGACTCCCTTATCCTAGCCTCAAACACTTTATCTAATGCTTCCTTTACTACCCGAGTAAACACCTTAGTATCAAGCTTCGGTTTATCGCTACCTGTAGTTGGCAAAATTGCACTGTCCTCTGACTCCTAAACTAACACACGCTCCGGAGGAGCCGATGACTCTTCGCGGTCTTGCTTACATTCAAAATCCATATCTGCCCTGTGGCTAACTTAAGATATCTACACATCTAGAAAACAAACACAGGTTAAACACAAAAATCTATATTTTTATCTTACAATTTTAGATTCCTACCTGGACCAGCATCGGAGTCTCAGACAGTTCATTTTTGTATCACATTTTAAAAACACAAATCATTTTAACTTACCGCGGTAAAGTTTTTCAAAAATTTATTTTTAAAACACCCACGTGCGCATACAGATACGTAGAAGCATCGGCTGAGTTTTTGTAAACCTGGCTCTGATACCACTAAATGTAACACCCAAAACCCGATCTAGAAGTTTAGACCGAGTTTCGGATGTCATATTGGTCACCGAAGTAATCGTAGTTAGTTTTTTCAAAACAAGTTCTCAAGTCAAATCGAAACATTTAATCATTTAAAACCCAGTATATATAATTACAATTAGGTAAAACATATAACCGAAATTAAATTAAAATGGGATTTGTATCATAGCTTTATAAAATCTTACAGTTCAAAAATTATTTAACCTAATATAAACTGATAACATAACCTGATAATCATTTATTTCCACCGAGACTGTCCGAGACCTCCACATACTGAGCCTAGCGTCAGAATTTAAAAGAGTACCTAAAAAGGAAACACTAAGGGGGTGAGCTTCACGAGCTCTGTGTGAGTCCGGAACAAGTCTAAAACAGAGATATAGAATTCAAAACAATAGACAAAAATAGGGTATTCACATCAGAAGCGCAACAGAATTTTGAACACACACGGAATCAAAAGTCACACCTGAACTAGTGCCCAAACAGAGCTTAAAAAATCGAGCACATTAGGTTCACATAGAAGTCTCAGCACAAATGCTAATCAGACAAACAAATTACAGACAACTAGTCATTTAGTCAGAACTCACAAACAGATGCAGATGTATGCAGTCTAATAAAAACCCACCCATCTAGCCAACACACCTCTCTGTTCCCCAATCACACTCCAAAAGAACTGTTAAAGCTCATCCAACAAAACACACCACTTAGGACCAAGTAGGCCCATCTAACCCTGCACACCATATAGAGTCATCCCGAGTTGCTCGGCAACAATGACTTATCAGAATGCAGTTGAATTGCCAGATCAAATAAATATACACATCAAGGCTGATGTATGTGCTGTATAGTGTAGTGCAAAAATCTACTATACAGATAAATTACAGTTTGAACTCCAGTTCAGATCAGAATTAGTCTCCCTTCTCTTCACAATCCCATCCCAAAATATTTTATGCAGATGTATGTATGCATACAATCTCATAAAACAGAGACACAATATCGACGATCGACGAGAATAGTATGCACACACAACCAATGTAATGATTGATTCAAACACTTCACATGACAGTCAGTAGATACACTCAAACTGAAGCCCATATCAGAATTCTTAACTACCCTTGTTTAAGCTTAGCCAAGGGTTGAAGCGCACGACCACATTTTTAGATCAGAAAGGCACACCAAACCAATATAAGTGTCTTAGGACCACATGCCCGTGTGCTCTGGCCTTGTGGGAAATGCCTAGGCTGTGTGGGAGGTCAAATGCCCGTGTGTAAGGGGCACACGTCTGTGAAAGGGAGGCACACGGTTGTGTGATGAAAGCAAACGCCCGTGTGGATTGAGGACATGGTCGTGGGACTAGGCCGTGTAACTCTCTGTCTATTGGCACTAAATTCGTGTACAAGGCTGACACGGCCGTGTGAGGGTCTCACACACCCGTGTGCCCACCAGACATGGCCGTGTGTCCCAAAACACATGCCTGTGTGGAACCCCTAAATTCTCAAATTATCCACACGGCCATGTGGCCAGGCCATGTGGCACCAAATCACTCAACCTCTTAATCCCCAAACTCACACGGCCATGCATACAAGGGACACGACCGTGTGAGAAATGATAAAATCCCCAGTCAACCACACGGCCGTGTGGCACCAAAATTGCCTGAAAACCCTGATTCCCAATAGCACACAGCCGTGTGAACTAGCACACGCCCGTATGGAAACCCCAATGGCCACAAAACCACCTCAGTACAAGCTAGAAAGCGTTATTTCAGCCATTGAAACAACCCCCATCTTTGCAATGATAGAAGAGTATCGGGATATGTTGTATTCCCAAACCTTTTTTAGCAACTAACACGCCAAAATCGATAGTTAATAACACGAATGAGAATTTTTGAAACAATAATTCACAAGAGTAAAGGAAGACAAGATTTGAATCCCGCACCTTACTCACAATCGGAGATGCTCAAATGCTAACTAGGCAAGAAGGAAACGAGGCTCTTCAAAGTTCCTCCCCCGAGCAAAAACATTCCAAAAGCAAATTAAAGAAGAACCAAAAAGAAAAGAAACCCCAAGAGGGAAAAAATGTCTAGGAACCAAAAAGAAATAAAATAAAAATAATGAAATAAAAAATAGATAATTAAAATAAAATAAGATAATAAAACTTATTTACTTAAGCAAAACATAGTAAAATGTTTCTCCAAACGCCTACCCAAAGACTCAAACCCAGAACCTTGAGGTTCACTAACAATCACTCAAACACCAGACCAACAGGCCCATTCTAACACTTAAACGCACAACTAAACACAATAGCACACCTTTCTCTCAGACCCTAACCATTAACATCTAAACTTCTAACGCCCAAAATTCAGGGTGATACACTATTAATCTCGGATGAGGATTGAGCAGCATGAGAGGAAAAAGCCAGTGGAGGAACATGATCAGGTGAAGGGACATGCTCAAAAGCACCTTCATCATAGTTATCTTCATTGGCAGTCGAATTACCTCCCTTGATCTACTCACCGGAGTGGGCATCATAGTGATAGTTGGCATGGTGAAGTGCCCCGTAACTTAGGGGTTGATTAGATGTAATTGGGGAGTCTCTAAGAATGATAACTTCTAACCTTCTAAAGATGTATGAAAAATAAGTTCCATGGGGAAGGGTGAGATTAGTAGACATCGCCCTCCCGACAGCCTTAGTGATGTCATTAAACATAATGAGAGCAAGGTCGGGACATCTATTAGTTTGGATAGAACTGAGCCACCAATAATCAGTGTTTCAAAGATTGACATGTTTCATAATAGGACGTAAATTCCAAGTTTGGATTAAGTGGAAGATTCGATCATGAAAAGAAAGTTCAAAAGCTAAACCGAACTGAATGAAAAGAGCTTGATTAAAAGGGCCTTTTTCATTAGAGTTACCTGTGGAAGGCAAGTGTACCAAATCTCTAAAATCTTTGACAGTAAGGCGAATAGGAGTGTTCATTCAAAATAAGGTGATGGCAATAACAAGGTCACCGAACTCGTCATGTTCGAGTTTGTCATTTGAATAAAAGGCTCAAACAAGATTATAAAACGTTGGTGAAGAAATTTTAAAAAAATCTATCCAACCCCAATTTTGAAAAACAGATAGATAAATAAAATTTATGGGTTCAAGCATACCAATATCTATTTTTCTAGATTCCCAAAACTTTTTGGAAGCAAAGTTTGCATTAAAATGAGATAGTGAGTTTGAGGATTGAAAACACTCATTAAAAGACGACTCTAGCTCACTAGATGGATTAAATGAAGATGCACTAGTTCTAGACTTAGGACCTATTCTATCTATTTAAACACTTAGAAACACTAAGATTTAAAAAAATATTTGGAGGAATTTTAACAAACACTTGGTGGGCAAGGGTTTTGGGTAAGAATTTTAAGAAAATCTTTATAAATAGGTAACCTCCTGCAACAAAACATAATATATATTGTTCAAAACAACCTAATAAACCATCAAAAAGCACTAATTCAACCTACATTTTATAAAATCAACAAGTTGAAAGTTTTTGGGTTTTACCTAAAAAATGTTGAAATAGGCAAAATCTACAAGCAATGACGAACAAATCTTGAGGAAATGATGTTTGAAGGTGTTGAAAAGCCAAGATTTGACAAAAAATCAAGAAATTTGAAGAAATTTTGGATCCTAAATTCTCTTAAGGGAATGTAAATGTGATTCCTTAAGACAATATTGATATCTAGCACACAAGCATTCACTAAACATAATGTCGAGTCTACTTGCGATAAGATAAAGCAAAGTACCAATCAGTGACCTATATAATTTTAAATAACCACATTTACCTTCCTAATCTTTATCAAGCTTTGTAAAATGGCTCATAGGAGTAGCTTGTGGTTTGAGAGTGTCCATCCCAAATGTTTTGAGCATTTCCTTCGTGTACTTAGCTTGATTGATGAAGATGTCATCCTTTCTTTGCTTGATTTGGAGTCCCAAAAAGAAATTTAGTTCTCCCATCATGCTCATTTTAGATTCACCTTGCATTAACTTAGAAAATTCTTGACAAAGAAAATCATTAGCAAAACAAAAAATAATATCATTAACATATTGAACTACTAATAAATCATTGTCTTTTCTTTTAATAAAAAGTATTGTGTCAACCTTCCCTTAACTAAAATCCTTTTCAATAAGAAAATTTGATAACCCTTCATACCAAGCTCTAGGAGATTATTTCAAACCATATAAAGCTTTTGAAAGTTTAAAAACATGGTTTGAAAATTTTGGATATTCAAAATCGAGTGGTTGTTCAACATACACTTCTTCATTTATAAAATCATTTATAAAAGCAATTTTTACATCCATTCGATATAATTTAAAATTATTAAAGCATGCAAAAGCTAAAAACATTCTAAAGGCTTCCATCCTATCTATGAGAGCATAAGTTTCATCATAATCTATTCCATCCTCTTAAGTGTAACATTGAGCAACAAGTCTAGTCTTATTCATCACTATGTTATCACTCTCATCTAGCTTATTCCTAAAAACCCATTTAGTACCTATAGTAGATTTATCATAAGATCTTTTGTTGTGTGTAAAAAAACTAATGCAATTATGCAAGTGTACACGTCATTCAAGTAATAAAGTGATAAGTAAGTATCGTCTCCACAGGGATCGAAAATTGGTAAGAAATTGAGTATGTAATTATAATACTATTAATTATACTAAAATATCAATAAATAATCTTAGAGTGAATAAGAAACTAGAATAATGAATTACTGAAATTAAATGATAAAGAACAAAGAATTGATATAGCAAGTAAAATGATGTGGAATTCACAAAAAATCAAGAGTATTTCTGTTGTTGAATGAATAAGGTTGGAATTATTTAGGAGAAATGTTCATATCAAGATAATGCCATGGGAAAATATTGTCTAATATATTGCCTAGAGATTCAATACTGTGACCTGCCTCTTTTGATAGCTAGATCTTAAGCTAAAAATCTAAGTTCCTGTACATCTACAGAACTTAGGATTGATAACTGCAATGAATGTCCTCTCTGTACAACTTGCAACATCTATGTCTAAAGTGATACGAATATTCTGTCGAGTGTTCGCTTGCATCAAATGATTCAAGATTCAGTATTTTTAACCTTTTCAAAATTAAAAACACCTAAGAACACAACATACATTCAACTATGTCTAGAGCTTGCATGCATGTATTTAAAATAAGCATAAATTGAATGTAATAGTGATATAAATAATTTCAAATCCTAGGTATTAAAAATGATAAAAACATTCACCTAAACAACTCCAACCCAGAAAAGATTTAGTTCATGGGTGGAAAAGTAAACATCAAAGGAGAATCATCCATCAACATTTCTCAATTAATTTCAAATCATACAAAATTCAATCTAGAAAAATAAAGGTAAAACTGCAGGAAGTTAATTCCACACTCCAACTTCTCTTTTATCTTCCAATTGCATGTGAATCTAGGATAGATTTCTCGTCCCCTTCCTCACGTCTGTATTCTGCTCTCTTCTAAGTTTCTACCCTTTCTTTCTCTGGAATTCTCCAATGGAGTTCTTATGTGCACAGAGAGAGAGAATTGTTGTCACCAGTCCCTTTCTCACGCTAATTCTCCTCTCCTTTTTTTTCTTCTTCTCTCCTTCTTTTATTGGGTAGATCCGTTGATAAACAATAATATATACCACATTTGGCATACTTTTGGATGATTTATCCCTTGAATTGTGGAATTCGATGCTCCTAATCCTTTAATTTCATGTTTTATACTTAGGTGAGCATAGGAGGATAAAAAGTAAGAGAAATGGGCCAAAAATGGAGAAATTGGCCAAAGTGAGAAATCAACATGGCTTCGAGTTCACCACACGGCCGTGCCACTTTAGCAGACTCAAACATAGCCTTAGCTCGATTAACACAGGCGTGCCACACGGGCGTGTCCCTACTGTGACCCGTTTTAATTCTATGCGAAAAAGGTTACTTAGAGGCGAAGAAAGACATTTTGAAGCCTATATAAACACCCTAAGTGTGACCTAAAAGGGGAGCCAAGGGAGGCGAAGCCAGAGAGGGCTGAATATAGGGAATTACTTGAAGAAAGCTAGTTGATTAATCTCAAGAAGCCAGAATCACGCTCAAGACTGAGGATCTTCCCTTTAATTCCTTAAGGGGTTTTAGGGTTTTTCTTTATGTTTTGTTATTTACTTTCTTCTGAGATGTATTCTTTTATGAACATGAACTAAACCCCTCAAATACCTGAGGGGGATGAAACCTAAGATGAATCTTGTTATTGTTTTCTGAACTATATGATAAATACTTGATTTGTTCTTAATTATGTGTTCTTAATTCTTGTTTAAATATTTCAGGATATTGATTCAAGTATTGATGTGCTTATTCAGAGGAGAAAAAGTCCCTGTCCAAGAGTAGATCTAGCATAATTAAGCGGAGTTGATCGCACTCCTAGAGATAGGACGACGAAAATCTGCCGGATTAGGGTCAAACCTAATATTGGAGTCTATAGATCGAGTTAATGCAACACTAGGGGTTTTAGTTAGAAAGAGATTTCAATTAATCAACATAGGGTTAGATGTTAGTAGCCTCAAAAGAGATATTAATATAAATTAGAGAATCCTAAGATCAGGTGAAGTGAATAAATCGTCTGGTTCAGAGTTAAATGACAAGTGAGGTCTAGGTGGATTCTTCCTCAGGTATTCTCTTGATCAATTGATTTTCCCAAAAGTAATTTCCCAATTTGTTCTTTGTGTCTTAGCATCATTAGCTTAATAATTAGTTAGATAAAATCCCCTTTATTTTAGGCTGGATAATAAAAAGAAAGTCAATACTAGTTCTTTTGGTTCCTTTGGGTTCGACATTTCGATCTTGCCACTAAGCTATACTACTGTTCGATAGGTGCGATTGCCTCAATCGTGGTGATAGTTAGTTTCTAGGCTCGATCATTCATTATATATATATTAAAACTCTCAGATCACGATCATCCATCCCACCTCAGCACACATTTTTCATTCCTCTTTTCAGGTTGGTTTTTCTTGTACACGTCGAGTTGGCTAAGAGTGACATGGATAGAGTGCTAAGTCATCTTCCCGGAATTGCCATGGCAATTCTGTTGGCAATCAATCTTACCAATTGCCATGACAATGTTTAACTTCCCTTATTTTCTTTCTACATCCTCTTAGTCCTTTTCTTCTACCTGCACCTGTGTTCACACAGAATCACACATTTCCTCCCCAAGTGATAAAAGTAACAAATAATGGCCAATGTAGCGCAATCCAAGCTTTATTATGCAATGTTCTAAAATTATTCTAGAAATGTAGATGTATTTACTTAATTTCAAACAATTAATTCCATCTAGAGGCCTAAAATATAACTCTTTTTAAGAGGTATCATCTTTCAACTAGGGTTCATACTTTACTTCTCTTAAATTGATTTAACCCTTCTTGCATAGCCAATATCCAATATTCATCATTTAATGCTTCTTTGATATTTTTAAACTCGATGCATGAGATAAATATAACAAAATTACAAGTATGTCTAAGAAAAGATCTAGTAGTTACCCCTTTCGATCCCAATATCTTACCATCCTTCTTATAGTTGAATTCTCTTGGATGAGTGACTTCCCTTTCCTCTATTGTAACCTCTTCTAGAGCATTTTGTGTTTTTTATTTAATCTTCTCACTTGATGATTGATCCTCTTTTTCATTATTATTAAAAATTTATGCATAATCATCATCAACACAAGAATCTTTACTAAGAGAAGAGTTAGAGTCACCAAAAACATGTATAGACTCTTCTACTACTAAAGCTCTTTTGTTAAACAATCAAAAAGCTTTAGAATTTGAAGAATAACCAAGAAAAATTCCTTCATCACTCTTTGCATCAAATTTACCAAGATTATCTTTGCCATTGTTTAAAAAAAACACTTGTATCCAAAGGGATGAAAATAACTAATGTTAGACTTTTTATTTTTGAAAAGTTCATATGGAGTTTTCTTTAAAATAGGCCTAATCATTACTCTATTAATGACATAACAAGTGATGTTTGTGGCTGCCGCCCAAAAATATTTTGATAAATTATTTTCACAAAGCATGGCTCTAGCCATTTCTTCTAAAGTTCTATTTTTCCTCTCAACAAATCCATTTTGTTGAGGGTTTCTAGGTGCAAAAAAATTAAGGCTAATTCCATTTGAGTTGTAAAAATTTTCAAACCCAAGATTTTGAAATTCGGTTCCACGGTCACTTCTAACACTAGTGATAAAGTAACCTTTGCCTTTTTGATTCATTATTTATTTTTGAAAATGTGATGAATTTTTCTAAAGCTTCATCTTTAGTACTTAAGAAAAGAACCAAAGTAAAACTAGAATAGTCATCAACAAGCACAAAAGCATATTGTTTTCCACTCAAGCTAGTTGTCCTAATTGGACCAAACAAGTCTATGTGAATTAGTTGAATAACTCTACTAGTTGATACATCATTAATAGGTTTAAAGGAAACTCTTTTATGTTTACCCTTAACACATGCATCACAAACTTTATCTAATTCAAAATCAATTTTAGGTAATACTCTCACTAAGTCATTTTTAAATAGTTTATGCAATATACTCATGCAAGCATGTCCTAGTTTTCTATACCATAATAAAGAATTGTTTTCATTTTTAGCAACAAGGCATGTGTCTGAATCATGCAAATCTTCAAAATGCACCATATAAACATTTCTTATCTTATATCTTAGAAGCATAATCATATTAGACACAATGTCAACTATTTTACAACCCTTATATTCATAAATAACATTGAGACCACTATCACACAATTGACTAATACTAAGTAAATTATGCTTAAGACCATTAACATAAAGCACATTTTCAATAAGAGCTGGAGAGCTTTTACCAATAAAGCCTATTCCTTCTACTAGTCCTTTAGAGTTGTCACCAAATGTAACTACTCCTCCATTTTTAGGTATCAAATTGAAAAAATGGCACTTGTCACCGGTCATGTGCTCTGAGCATGCACTATCAAGGTACCAAGAGTTTTTAAGTGAATTCTCTACCTTGAAGTAATGCTTCTATTCCTACAAACATAGAAATAAGCTTTGATTTTTTGTACCCAAATTCTTTTGGGTCCATAAGAATTAGGTCCTATAAATTTGGTCCTTTTAGGTATCCATTTAGAAATCAAGTTCTTATCTTGAGAAGTTATGAGTCCTTTAGGGACCCATACACTTTTAATAAATTTTCTTTTATAAAAGTTTTGGGGACTTATATGTTTATAGAAATTAAAGCTATTTTTAACAAAGTTTTGTTTTGAATTTTCTCCTTTTTCAAAAACTACTTCTATGTTTATAGAAATTAAAGTTATTTTTAACAAACTTACATTTTGAATTTTCTCCTTTTTCAAAAACTACTTCTATGTTTATAGAAATTAAAGCTATTTTTAATAAAGTTTTGTTTTGAATTTTCTACTTTTTCAAAAACTACTTCTATGTTTATAGAAATTAAAGCTATTTTTAACAAAGTTTTGTTTTGAATTTTCTCCTTTTTCAAAAATTTTGCTAGAGTGGGATTTTTCACTCTTAAGCAACTCAAGTTGCTTTTGATGATTATCATGAACTTTAGAAAGAAAATTATGCAAGTCAAAATTCTTTTCTCAAAATATTTTATATTAGCTTTCTTATCATTTATTTTACTTTCAAGTTCATGCTTGACTTTGGACAGTGAATTGTTTTTATCTTTAAGTTTTGAAATAGTTTTTTTATGTTTTGAAATAATTAATCCAAACTCCAAACCCAAGTCATAATAGGCATCTTGTAACTCGTCAAGAGAGTAAGAATTTGAATTGGATGAGTTAGAGTTACCTTAGATTTATCGATGACCATAAGGCAAAGATTCGCTACTTCTTGATCTTCATTGTCAGATGAGTCCTCATCACTCCAGGTAGCAATATGATCCTTAAGCTTTTTTTTTTGCTTGACACTCTTTTCTTCCATTGAGGGCAATCAAACTTGATGTGTCCTGACTTCTTGCATTCATAGCATATCCAATCTTGGGTCCTTCATTCTTTTGAAATTTTCTTCCGTTGTTGGACCTCATAAACCTCTTGAATCTTCTTGCAAACATGGTCATCTCTTCATCCTCATCCACATCTTCATTTGAATTACCTTATTCTATTATGGACTTAAGGGCAACACCAACCTTCTACTTTTCAACTTTTTCTTCTCCTTTATTCACTCCCTTAAGTCTCATTTCATCAGTGAGAAAAGAACCAATTAGCTCACCTAATGAAAGAGTCTCCAGATTTTTAGTTTCCTCTATGGCTGTAACTTTGGCATTCCAAGACCAAGGCAAGATTCTAAGCCTCTTCCGGACTACTTCTTCATTGGGATAAGTTTCCCATAGGATTTGAGCTCATTGATGATGATGGTGAATCTATCAGTTATAGCTTTGATATCATCCTTGGTCTTCATCGTGAAAGTCTCATAATTGAGAGTGAAATTCCCACCTTTGATTTCTTGACTTGATCGGTACCTTCATGAGTGACCTCCAATTTGTCCCAAATTTCCTTAGCATTGGAATATAAAGAAACTCTACTATATTCATCCAGACCAAGTACACAAAAGAGAGTATTCATGGCCTTGGAATTGAGTTGTATGTTTCTCCTATCTTCCTCATTCAATTCCTTCTTGTTCTTAAGAACTAACTTCTCTCCTTCTTGCTTTTAAGGAATGGATGGACCATCCATGATGACATCCCACACAACAAGATCATTGGCTTGTATGAACAATGTCATTCTAGTCTTCTGATATGAATAATTTGCACCATTGATGAAGGAAGTTTATTAACGAATTGAGACTTACCAACCATAATGGAACTGGAAGAAGATGTCATCTTGTGCGGTTTGAATAGAAGAAAGTTGAGCTACCTCGAGGATCTTTTCTGGGTTGTTAGATTGTCTTTTAGAGTCAAGCTCTGGTATCAATTTTTAGCTTAATTAATCAAATCAAAATTACCAAGAGGGGGTGAATTTTCTCTAAAAATATTTGGTGGAAGCAAGGAAATAATATTGAACAATGAACACAAAGATTTAAAAGGATTTTTCCCAAATTCATTAATTTGTTCAACATTTAAGGACAAGGTCTAGTATTACAACTCTCTTAAGATTTCTACCCAAATCTTAAGATAAACCCTTTCAAAGAATTAAAAAGAAGCAAACTAAGAAATAATCCTAACAAGATTATAATGTTTGCAAATTAAGCACAAATAGACAAGCATATAATTGATCAAAAGAAAGACAATAAGAGCTCACAAGTGTGTACAAGAGAATTTTGGAAGTATTGGGTACAAAGGTTGTTTGATTGATGATTTTTGCTTGAAAATGTTTTCATGTTGTTGTAAGAACTTTAGAAGATGGTATTTATACCCTCTAATTGATTTTCAATTGTTGAGTTTGTTGTAGTAGTTAATAGAGCCATTGTGAATGTGCAAACCAGAGCATTTAATACAACTTCAATAGCGAGTATCGATACTAGATAAAAAGGTATCGATATTTTCTTGTAATAAATGCTAAATTTAGTGATCATTGGAGTTTAAATATTGATACGAAAAAAGTTTTATTGATACTTTATAAAAAGGTATCGATACCGTATTAAGACTTTGTAAGTTTTGGGGAAAACAGAATGCCATTTTGGTATTGATTTTCCAAAGGGTATCGATATTTTCAAAATTATCAATGCTTGGCCAAAAAGGTGTTGATAACTTTTTGGCCTAGAGCAATTCTGACCTGTTTGAAAGGTATTTTGACTTGATAAAATGATAAAGGACTTTCTTACTTAGTCAAAATCATTTTAACTTGATTTTAAAATTGTTATAAAAATTTTAACTTGATTTTAAAATTTGTCAAATTTGTTCAATTTTAACTTTTATTTAAAAACATTTCAATTTGTTGTATCAAAATTTTTTATTAAATAAAGCTTGGTTTAACATAAGTGTTTAGGTTAATGTCGAATAAATGGGTTTCTTTTGAGGCATATTGGTATAAACGATTGAATGCGTTTGAAATATGGTAAGATGATATATTTTCTATTGAGTTTATGTAGATTTAGGTGTGTCCAAGACACCACTTGAATTGGTATTTGGTTTGTGCATGAAAAAGTATTTGAGATACTTCTTTTTTGGTTATTTGATAGGAAGTATCGATCCCTTTAGTTAAAGTATTAGTACTTTACCAAATGAACAGTATTTTTAAATGTACAGAATGTTAAAATGGTATTGATATCAAATTGGAGTATCGATAATTTTAAATAAGTACCAGTACACAATCTCAGCTATCAATACTAATGATTATGTAATTATTTTATAAAACAAACAGAATGCCAATTTGGTATTGACCACCTCCAAACGTACGAACGTTTAGAGTAAAAATCATGCAAATAAAAAGATATAAAATCAATGCGGTATCTGCAAGTGAACAACTCAAATTGTAGTATAGTTTTAGTGTTACAACAAAACACAAGGATGTATTCCTAAGATCGTACCCAAGGGAGGTTGAATTAAATCTAACTATATTTTATACACTAGCAGGTTTAAATAACAATCACCAAAATTCATATTATGATAAATAAAAGCAAGGGTTATGATTGTAAATTAAAAACTAACTACTAAAAACAAAGTTAACAACCGAAAATCTCTCAATTAACAGACAGAATATTAACTTGCTTCAGTGGTTGCAATTAACTCCAGAATTCGAGTTTTATTAGGGAATTAGTTAATAAATAAACAATATTACCTCTCGGCCTCTATTGCTTAATTAATCGACCACTACATGCTTATCTCTTGACCTTACTTTCCTAACAGGGATAAATCCATAGTTTACTCGGTAAACTTATCTCTCGACCTCTTTTATCCTATATTACTTCCTAGGTTCATCAATCCTAGGGTTTAAACGAACATGAATTTATACCAACTAACTTTATTGAAAATCGTAATTCTTTCGTTAATCACTCCCACGTCCGCTTATTAATCTCCCTATCGATCTAGCCACTCATAAACACAAGCTCCATATTTTTTAAAACCAATTTAATCATGCACAAACACACAAATACATTAAAACAAGAAAAATGATAGAAATTGCTCCATTTGATGAACTTGATACGCTCAGAATCACAAAATCTTTTGACAGTGATTGAGATATCATCAATTGCAAACAAGAAACAAAATAAAAATACAAAAAATACTTAATAAAAAAGAACAAGAAAATAAGTTGTGTTTTAAAAGAAGCTAAAATAAAATAAAACTTACACTACTAACTAAAACCCTAAAACGGCTTGGCAAAAGCTCCCTAAGCCTTGTCTCAACTTAACTATGTATAGACTAAGTTTAGCAACCCTAATTAGGTCAAACATAAGCCTTAATGACATAAAAAATTATTTGTGTTGACGGAAACACCCTCGCTTAATTTCTGCGCATCATCACCCCTGTGTCGTGACACACAACATCGAATCTGAAATTTTGCATTGGTTCAGTAGTGTTGCGACTTCGAAAGCTTGTGTTACGATTTAGATATCATTCCTAATGCTTTTGGGCCTTCAAAGGGATATCTTTCACACTCAATTAAATAATTAAAACCACCGTAAGGTCGATATTGGCCCAATAGGCCAACTAACTCGAAATAATGCTTAAAAATGCTTATTTTTCAATATTTTAAATCTAAACTAAGAAATGCAAAAATGCAATAAAATATATTAAAATGCCTAGAAAACAAGCCCTTTAAGTATCGAAAAGTACTTAATCTGCCACTACAATTTGTGGCAGATCAAATACCCTTAAATTTAAGCCGTTGCTTGTCCTCAAGAAAATGAAAAATAAAAATAAAAAGAAAATTGCAAAGATAGTGTACTCGAGAATGCTTCATACAGGAGACTGAATTTGAGCAATGTAAACAAAATGTTATGTACAATCGTGTAATTCTAATGTGATACTTAATTAACTCCCTATTTTTAATGTCGGATAAATTAGTTCAATAAATTACAAGGCAAACAAATTAAAGAATGTATATCTACCTAACCATTAATACCAATGGCATGACATCTAAGTTCGTGCTGGGACCAAGAAAAAAGGATCAAGTGAGTATATCTTTGACTCAGGGTTTCATTCATGGTTCATCAAGAATATCGATTTTGGCTCAAAATAAGGTTCTAGGCAATTCATGCATCGGGTTGGCTTTTTATCTCTAATGTATCTACCAAATAATGCATCGGGTCGGCTCAAGGTTTCATTCATGGTTTATCAAGAACATAGGGTCGACTTAAAAATTGTTTGAATTATAATTGGAGTAATTATAATCGTGCATCGGCTCTGCATCCATTACTGCCTATGTTGGGAAATGTACCCATATTGTAGTAAACATGTAATTGTTTTCTATGAATTTGAACGATGAATGAATAAATAAAGTTAACTTCACATTTCACTATTATGTCTTTTGTGTTTCTTTCTTTCATGTTTTGCATGCATAGAAAAATTGTGACAAGAAAATATTAGGTTATTGATTATCTAAGTTCAAACTGATTATAAATGACATTGTAAGAACATTTACATTACGAGAAAGACAACTTACTTCAATAGATAATCTAAACGAGTTTGTAATCCCATAAAATAACCAAATGAGCATTTGATTCAAATACTTAGAAGGATTATTATGTCGTCTACAATTCCAATTGGAGAGATGGCTAGTCTTGGCTATCGGAGCAGTTGACTCCACGGGTAGAGATGTAGATGTATTCATTAGAAGAATAATACATTAGACTAGACCCAAGATGAATTAATTTTGAACCCGTTTGTGAATTAATTCAATTGTGATGTTAATTGTGTGATTTACGTAAATCCTGAGTTCTTTACTAACCATGCGTATGTAACTCATGTGCTTTAATATAAGTGGAGGCTTATGCTCTAAAGTTGATCGAGCCCATAGTCGGTATGTTGGGCACATGACTTGCGTATGGTGTAACACCACTTACCCATATTCAATGCCAGAACAGGGCTCGAGGCATTACCGGACTTACATCATATCATACATGCATTTCTAAGTCGTAAACTTGCATCCAAATTAAAACATTTTCACAACATTCATATCGTCCCTAAAACGAGCCTACAAGGCTCAAAACATGCTTCGGGAGTGGTTCGGGACTAAACCGAGAACTCAGGAAAATTTACAAAACTTAGAAAAATTTCATCATGAAACAAGACCACTCGCCCATGTGGGTTAAGGGACACGCCCATGTGGCATATCACACGCTTGTACTTCAGGCCGTGTCCATCTTAGAGTGATTACTGACTTTCACACATGGCCATGCCACATGCCCGTGTGCTAGGCCATGTGGTTGTTTTAATTTTCATAATTCTTAATGAACAAGGTGCAGACTTTACACGGCCAGGGCATACGCCCGTGTCCACGGCCGTGTCCTCCACACGACTGAGACACACACCAGTGTCTCTGCTAATGTGTTGGCTACTAGACATTCTATTTTGTAAAATTTAAGGTGCAGGGGCCACACGGCCGAAACACATGCCCGTGGGACAGACCATGTGTCACACACGCTCGTGTGTCTACTCGTGTGGACAAAACCAAGGCTATTTACCAAGTCATTTACCACCCTCATTTGCACCGACTTGCACACAGCTTCAATAGCATAGTTCATAATACAAACAACCAACCAATACCATCAAAACTAAGGCTTATATATGTCATTTAAAAGCCAACATCTATCATGCTTAAAACATCATACTTTGCCAAACTTAAACATACCACAAGCACATCAATAATCAAGACGATAACATGACATTTGCACGCCATCATTTATCATGCTTAGAACATCAACCACACCAAATCCTACAAAACTTCACATTCACAAGAGGGCATTAACAATTACAAGCCAACACATATGGCCAAATTAATCACGACACCTATAACAAATTGACCTAGTCCCTATACATGCCATAGATTCAAAATACTTGAATTCATAAATACACGTAGTGATAGCTTGATAGTGTGATAGGATCTCCAACGATCTCCAACCCGAGCTAGCTTATTAACCCTATAAGACATGGGAAAGGAAAGGAGGTAAGCTATATTATATAGCTTAGTAAGTTCATATGCAAATAATAAGCAACCTCAACCATACATATATCATACAGTCAACATAATGTAAATCCATACGAATGTCATTTAAGACTCGTAAGTATAACTTACTCATTCACATCTTACCAAGTGTGTTTCAGGTTCAACAATATAAACACAAATTGTTATAATCTACCATAATCTCATGGTCATAATTTTATTCAGTCACAATGTTTGCTCTATCAACTTATAAGCATAATTTAACATATTCGAAATTAGCCCAACAACCGAAATCTTTTCGTTGTAACACATTACAACAATTAACAAATCATTTCGAACTACATAACAAACAGGCACATTAATTATGCTTACTCATACTTCTAAGCATATATCTAAATATCTTTCATTTGCCTAAAATATTATCTTCCCATACTTCCATAACCATTTAATAGGAATTTATGCAAATCTTCCCTTTTTCTCACATACGATAAATCACAATTTATGCGAAATAAGCATAATATATCATAACTCAATTTAGTCCGAAGGCCAATCACATAATCGTCAATCGAATTTACCACGTATTTCATACATCATAAGCATAGACCAATAATCACAAGGTCATCACAAAGTCATCCCCATAGTGAACATAAACTCACAATATCGTGAAATCATTGATTATAAACCTTACATACATACATGTACCATCTCATAACATATTTACATACTTTCTCATCTTTGACATACCCGTTGAACACTTGGAATACTAATCAGATACACGAAAAGTCTTGCACATGAGTGCCACATAGGTAACCAATGCTACCTCATATCTCATAACACATAGGGGCTCGTTCTCAAGCTAATCATGGGCCTGCTCACACAAGCTGTCAGTCAAGACGTAATTACGTAGTGCTACTCACATAAGCTGTCAGGTATCCGCAACACATGTCGGACTACCTAGCCACTGGTAGATGTACGAGACCAGCACCCGGATCACATAAATCACATATATCACATGGTTTCCTAGTGACATGTCACTCGTATCCTAAACTATTCCTAAGGTTCAAACAGGATTTCTCACTTGTCAATTCATCGTTGAACGCATCCACATTGTCATTCATAAAATTCATGCATGATAAAACACATAAAAATAAAAATATAACATTTCCTTTATTTATACACGGAACTTACCTTGGCATAGAAACGGCAAAAAGGGACTAAATCGTCAATTACTTATTTTTCCCCAATTCTAGGTCTGAACCTCGTTGTTTCTTGATTTATAATATCAAATTTAACTAATTTAATAATTATACTATTCAAATCATCCCAAAATCACATTTTTGAAAAAATTACATTTTTGCCCCTAAAATTTCACATTTTTACATTTTAGTCCCTAGGCTCGTAAAATGAAATCTATCCATTTTCCTTGAATCCCAAGCCTAGACAAACCTAAATAATGCTCATAATAGCCCAAATTTTTCATCAAATTAGATTTTCACTACCCATTTTATAACTTTTTACAAATAAGTTCTTTTTAGACATTTTCATTGAAAATCACTTAGTAAAAGTCGTTTCTCTAACCATAAACATGCATATTCTAACATTAAACATCCAAATACACATATTTACTCATCATGGGTCAAAACCCTAGACTTTAACCATATTTCATATTAATGGTAGAAATAGATAGATCAAGTGATAACGACTTAAAAAATGTAAAGAGAATTAAAAACGGGGCTAAAACGGACTTACTATGGAGCTTTGAAGATGGTCAAACCCTAGCCATGGCTTCCCCTTGCAAGTTTCGGCTAAGACATGAAGAAGATGAACAAATTTTGGCTATTTTGGCTTTTTCATTCTTTTAATTACAAATAACCAAAATGCCGCTAATTTAAAAATATTCCATTTCACATATTTCATGCCTATTCCAATACATTATACAATAGTCTAATTACCATATAAAGACCTCTAATTTAAAATCTCATAAAAATTGGACACCTCTAACATATAAAACTCAAGTTTTACACTTTTTCTAATTTAGTCCTTTTGACCAAATTGAGTGCCCAAATGTCAGAATTTTCGAACGAAATTTTCACGAAATCATTCCTTGAAACTATAGACCATAAAAATATAATAAAAATGAATCTTACTACGTCAGATTTGTGGTCCCGAAACTACTATTCTGACTAGACCCAAAATCAAGCTGTTACATATGGCATGGCTTTACTAGCAACAATGAAATTCATTGGTCGATTAAAGAGTTAACAATATCCTCTCATTGACATTGTGTGGATTGATAAATATGGAATGTGGCCACGGGTTGTTCGATCTCAAATGAGCAATTTATAAATCATTTGTCAACAATGATCATATTAATCATTAAGAAGACACAATGGTGACAATGAGATAAAATAGGATTGTATTGAGTGAACGGATTTAACTCAAAGGAATCAATAATTTCATACAAGGGTAACACACACATGGCAAGGCATTGGACAAAGCAGTTGGATGAATTGCTTTCGTAAAGAGTATAAAATAAAGATTTTTGAATAATTCTACTTCTTGTGGACTAACTCCATCATTAATTAGATTACAATTATTGGAACGATGTTTTTGGATATGATTGTAATTATTAGAGCCTAATTTTATATGTTTGATTGGTCCATATGCTAGCTCAAAAAAAATTTCAATCGGGCTACATTTGAATCAGAAGAAAATTCTACGACTTTGGAAATAATTTAATTGAGTCGATTTATTCAATGTGGAATTAAATTAGACAATCGTAAGAAGTGTTCAATTAGAGAATTTGATTAAAGAATTTTCTTGACAAATTAATTTTGAAAAATCTCAGTGATTTTTGGGAAAATTAATTTTGATTAAGTAAAGTTAAATTAATCAAATTAATTAAAATTAATATGATATTTTTGGAAATTAATTTTCAAGTCAGAAAATTGGTTCAATGAGTAATTGAAATTGAAAATTGGGCCTGTGAACCCAAAACCAAGACCGAGACCTAAAAACTGGTCGAACCGGGCCTGGTATCTGAAAGTAGGCCAATAGTCCAACCGGTGGCTGAACTAGATTGATCGAGTCGTCACTAAGCCCAGACCAAATTGACTCAAGGTGTTGTTAGGGTGTCGCACCTACGATGGCACCACCGGACATGATGATACCAGCGACGATGACGACAACATTCCGGTGGCCGACAGGTGGTCCTTCGTCAATTGGCCAGTGGAGGAATCACATTCCTACTCGGACTCTACCAAATAATTTGATTTCAGATTAACTATTTCAAAATAATATTATTTTAATAGATTTAATTTAATACTTATCTTGATAGTATTTTATTAATTTAATATTAAATTGATTATCTTAATATTAAATTTAATTTATTATTTATCTTATAAATAAATATTCTATTAATTTAATAGATTTAATATTAAATTTAATCTAATATTTTACCTTGATAAATATTATATTAATTTAATATTAAAGTGATTAAATTTAATCTTAATTAAACTCTCTAAACTCTCCCTACATAAAGAGAGCATTGAATCATTATTTTTCATGCACTTGAATTCAAGAGAATGTTGTAGAGAGAAAATTCTCTGAAAAATTATTTCAGAAGATTTCTAGAGATATTTTTCTTATTTACAACTTGACCCAAAATTTTAGATATTGTGAAATTGCCCCACTGGTAATTTTGTGGAAAATTTTCATATTCAAAGCGAGCCCACACTTGATAGATGTGTAACACACCTAAACCGAAACCGTCGCCAGAATAGGGTTAAGAGGCATTGCCTATCAATTCAGAACATTCAATACCATTCCACATCCAAACATAGCAATTCACATTCAATTAGTCCCTTAATGAGGTCACGAGACCTTAAACACGTGTTAGAAAGGGGTCGGGACTAAACCAAACACATACGAAAATTTTTGAAATTTAAACATTTATCTAAGTTACAGAGGTCACACACCCGTGTGGGTAGGCCGTGTGCCTCACACGGCCTCAGACACGCCCGTGCGTCCAAGCCGTGGCAAAATAGGGCATACATACTGACTTGTCCACTCGGCCTGAAACACGCCCGTGTGCCTCACCTGTGATCGACACTGACTTGCAGCACATGGCCAGTCACACGCTCGTGTGTCCAGCCTGTGGTCGAGTCTGACTTGAATCAAATTAAAATTTTTAAGGGACATGATCGAGCCACACGGCCGTATGCTCAACCGTGTGGGTAACTGTAGGCCATTTACAAGGCCAAACTTGCCACCCACACTTGAGATCACTTACAAGTTTCAAATCATAAACATTTATACCTCAATTAGCAACCAAAACATACCAATACATGCACCAATTAATCATCATATACATCATTTATTCCTATGCTCAAATTCAACTCAATAAGCCTATCTAAAATACCAATTCCATATTCCAAATCCTATAAGTCAAACATCATATAATCCATACCACAAGTTCCATGTCTAAACCTCAATTGTCATCAACCATTTAAGCATGAAACATACTATATTCATCATGCTCATAATTCCACACATATATACTAACATTATTCAACTTTCAAGCCATATCACATGGCAAAGTTTTTACACCTCAAAATATGCCATATCAACTAGCTTATACATTCCATATTCATATTTATACACCTTTCCAAAAACACCAAAATAGATAGCCGATAGTGTGATTGAGTCACTTACAATCCCCGGATCCGAGGTAGCTTTAAAGACACTGTAAAATAGAGAAAAACTTCACACAATAAGCTATAGAGCTTAGTAAGTTCGTAATATAATATATTTAACTCAAATATACAATGTCAATACATAAATAAACCATTCACTTAGATTGATTAACAACTAAACACAATATCATCCTCAACCATATGCTCATACAATCATCCATTCAACCTTAAAAACTATCATCAACCACATAGGTTCGAAATATACCTTTGTCAACACTTAGTTAACAAACGTTTTTGCTATTCAATGCTCGATACCATATTTCATTCACTGTTGGTTATCTCTTCAATTCAATTGCACACTTGGTGCCCAAATCATAGTTGAAGCTTAGATAACATCGTACACTTAGTGCCTTTAGATAAAACCAAATGTATCTCGGTATCGCACACACAGTGCCAATCAATAAAGCCGAAGCTTCCATTACTTCGCACACACAGTGCTATTTATCTCTGTCTCGATTTCAATAACGCACACTTAGTGCCACATTTCTCAATTTCATATATAAAATTTCTAGTTCAATAACTATACATTCATTCATTTCACATCACATAGATATAATTTAACAACTTGTATTATATCCGAACTTACCTCGAACATAGAAATACCGAGACTAGTCGATCAATCGAACACTTTGTCTTTGCCTCGATCTCGATCCGAATCTCTCCTTTCTTGGTCTATACATATTCAAATTTAGCTCATTCAATCACCACTTCATTCAATTTAGTCCAAACACACATATTTAGGGCATTTTACAAAATAGCCCTCATATTTTTAGATTTTGACACTTTTGTCCCTAATTCATCAAATCACAAAATACACAAAATTTCTATTCACATAAGTTTAGCCGAATTTTCTCTATGCTCATACAAGCCCCATATTTCATTTATTTCACATTTTAGTCCTCTAATTTCTCATTTTCATAATTAAGTCCAAATTACTCAATTTCACTAAAAATTCAAAGACGAAATATGTTAATCTTTCACCTATCTTTAATATTTCATCATCAACTATCATAAAGCTCAAACATTCATCAATGACATATCTCAAAATCTTCATCAAATTCTAAAATAAAGATATGGGTTAGCTAGAACACTAAGCAACGATCACAAAAACGTAGAAATCATCAAAAACCGATCAAAACACATACCTTGATTAAGAACAACAATGGCCGAATGTTTCAAGCCCTAGTTCTTTCTTTTTCTTCTTCAAATTTGGCTAAGAAAAGATGATAATGGCTTTGTTTTCATACTTGTTTTATTTAATAACCTTATATCATGTTTTACCATTTTGCCCTTTAATTAATCAACCATTTAACTATCAAATATTAGTCCATTTATGTCAGTCTCCACTATCCATGGTCCAATTACAAAATAAGGACTTCTCATATAGAAAGCCATGAAAAATAAACACTTTAACAATCAACACATAGCTTTTACATTTTATGCGATTAAGTCCTTTTTTCTAAATTTAGCATACAATCGATAAAATTTTCACACAGAAATTTCACACATAATAAATCACATACTGTAAGCACTAAAAATTATATTAAAATATTTTTTTGACCTCAGATTTGTGGTCCCAAAACCACTATTTCGACTAGGTCCTAAACCGGGCTATTACAAGACGTGAGTTTGAGGATAACGGAGAAGACTATTTGGTTGAAGCTTCATCCTAGATAAATCAAAGAGGTACAATTTTGATTAAGTGTTTATTACTTTATATATCACAACCAAGTCTTTTTTTGGAAAAAATTAAAACTCTAATTTTTCCCTTAAACTTATTTTCTGCTGAGTTTTCCAAACCAGTTTTGCCAATAGTCTTTCCATTGCCTCTTCCTGTAACTATCTTGGTAGCCCTACTACCCAAAGATTAGGCTGGGCTTTGTAGGCTCGGGCTACAAAATTTGATCCCTTTTGTAAATGGGTGTTCTGATTGAAACACTTTCTTGTCATCTGAGGCTAGGAAAGGCTCTTCATCATCTTCTTCATCTCCCTCCAGTGTCATCGGAATATTGAACGAGTGCATACTTATTCAGTGGAGGGCTAGTCACCCAAATGGCATGCCACTATACATAATCGATGCCCATCGAGGACATTTCTTGCATTCATCGTATGGCCCACTCAATATCTAACATGTACATCAAATCGATTAATTGGGGCTAGGTTTTGCTCTTCCACTTGGTTGGTGACGGGACGCCTATCTTCTCCTTTCGGCGTTGGTTCCACTCCTTCACCTGTTTCCACTACAAGGCAACTAATTGACCATACATGTTATACCCAAGAACGCTATTTGTCAGCATCACAAATTGCTCGGTGGGTGACATAGGAACCTTCGCCCTTTTACAGAGGGCTGTCACGAAATGGGGGAAGTACATGTGTAACACCTTATACCTGACCCGAACATCGGATTCAGGCTAGAAAGTGCTACACTCCAAAATTTCAAGTTTTAACCATTACATTCACTTAATACATTCCGCTTAACATATTAATTAATTTCCAATAATATTTAAATTATGAATCAATAATTAACTTTGCCAACTATATGAAATTAATACAATTATATTTTACAAAGTGGCTTTCATATAAAGGCAGTTTTATTTAATCTTAGAAGTCTATCCTACAAACCTATATAATTCTTACTTATGCTTGACCTTGAGACTCTACCTCTCGATCACCCCACTGTTTGCATATTACAATGAGAAACCATTCTACCTGAGCTCGACATTTTTTGGCCTGGTCCCTTCACGAACTCTTGAATTTCCCTTGATACCTGCAATACATAATGCCACATACGAAAGTTCAAAAAAACTTAGTGAGCTACCCATACCTTGCATCAACAAAATGCTAATAAGCTGGCGATTCATGATTTAGAATTAAAGTCTGACTGTCTGGACTAGGATGGTTCACCAATCCCATTGGCGTAGTGTCCATGTCACACGGAATGACTCACTTGTATATGCTACGTTATCCTCAAAACACATTCACTTATTTACTTGCACATCTTAGAGAACAATTCATCTTACTAACTACCTTTGATCTATTACGGATAAGGGTGAGTATTTTATCGAGTCGAGTTGAATCGAGTCAAAAAATTTCGAGTTAGTCGAGTTGACGAATCTTATTTTAGTAATTGAATTCAATTTGAATTTTTTCAAATCAAATTGAATCGAGTCAAAAAATTTTGAGTCAAGTCAAGTTGAGTTAACGAATCCTATTATTTATACTCAATGTTGCGTTTACATAGACCGATTATTTAACTAGTAGACGAAGTACAAGATTATTTAACTACATAAACAATATAATGGTTTTGCCTTTTAACTTAATGAGTAAACATTTTCAAGTGACGTAGTTTTACCTTTTAACTTAATGGTTTTGATTTTAACTTTAGAAAAGGTAAACATTTATCAAAATGACGTAGTTTTGCCTGTTCTTATTCAAATTTTCAAATAACTCGAATTGTATAATTCATATTCAAGTTAAACCAAAACTTATTTGTTTATTCAAGTTGTTCTAAATAACTCAAACTATTTAATTCAAAATTTAAATTTTTTATCGAGTTTTTCAAATCAAATTAAATTTTGATCACCCCTAATTACGGATGACTTGAAAATAGAAGATTTCATATTTGGCTATCAAAGCCTTGCACATAAAAATCTATCACTTATGAGACTTTAAAGATGTAATATCAAAATAAAGATAAATGTTTGACCTATTATCGGATTATTCCCGTGAACTCTATCTTCTTTAGTTACCTATGTGGATCCATATGCAAGTACTTCTTATAACAGCCTATTTTTGGTCAAATTGAAACAGTAGTTTCGGGACCACAAATCTGAAATCAAAATTATTATTTTATTATTTTAATGTTTACAGCATGATTTAATGTTGGTGTGAAAATTTCGTTAAGAAATTTTATCGTTGGTCAGTTAATTTGCTAAAAAGGACTAAATCACGTAAATTGCAAAAGTGTTGTTCTATTAGCTAAAGGTGATTTTGAGTTAGTGGATGATATTTGGTTTGGCATTTGTGTAAATATGAATTTTTTTAATGGCAAATTAGTAAAAAGATAAATAATGTTTAATTTAATAAAACCAAAATCAAATTTCATCCTTTATTTCTATTCTCCACCGATTTAAGAAGAAAACCTAACTATTTTGGTGCTAAAATTTCAGAAATCTCATCCCTTTCAATTAGGTATGTATTTTGATTCGGTTTTTAGTGATTTATATGTTTTTGTGATTGTTGCAACAAGTACTAGATAGCCCAAGGACTATTTTGTAAAAATGTTAAAGATTTTGAATGTTTCTATTGATGAATATGTATGATTTTTAATGATTGATGATAGATTTTGAATGTTCATTGATAGTTAAACAAGTTTTGTAATGTGATTTTGAGTAAAAATCTTAAATAGGGATTAAATTGAGAAATGTGTAAATTGTGTGGTAGAAATGTGAAATAAATGAAAAATATGGATTTCCAAGGGCATAATGGTAATTTGGATAGCATGGGTTAATCTTGAATTTCATGAATTTGTAATTTTGTGTAATAAGGATTAAATTGTAAAAAATGTGAAAGTTTAGGGGCTAATGTGTAAAATAGCTCAAATGCATATTTTGGATTGAATTGAATAAATAGAGGAATAAATATGCTGATTTTGATTAATTACAGATCAAGAAAAGCGGAATTCAAACTTAGATCGGGGAAAAAAGTTTCGTCATTTCGTACATGAGGTAAGTTCGTATAATTGAACTTAAATGTGCATTTATTTAATTGATGGATGGAATTGAGATTGTATTTATCCTATTAGTTGAATTTTGAGATCTTAAATTTAATGTTCGGTTTAAATAAGATGAGTTGTTAAATAAGACCATAGCTGGGCTATGGCAATCAAAAAATAATACCATAACCGAGTTATGGCATGTGAATGTAAGACCATGGCAGGGCCATGGCAATATATGTGTAAGACCATAGTTGGACTATGGCATCGAAAAATTGATGTACTCGTACTGTAAGCATTTATAAGTCAGAGTGGTTTGGTAAGAGAATTGGTGAGAAATAGATACATATCGGTATAGGTATGTACGGATAACTGTTCGAGTAACAAGTTAAAGAAGTTCAGAACTTATGAGTTAATATGGGATTAAACTTTATGTTAACTCATTGTTTGATGCTTTAAATGCAATTTATGTTAACTATTTTGAAAGGCTAATGAATGATGAGATTATTTCCATTTTACTTACGAACTTACTAAGCTTCATAGCTTACTTTGCTTACTTTTCCATGTTTTATAATCTTACGAAGCTAACTCAAATTCAAGGATCGTCAGAGACTTCATCACATTATCGAATATCTATTTTGGTACTATTAAAGTTATGTATATATGGTATATGGCATGTATAGGCTTTGGTCATTTTGGTATGTTTGATGGAAATGTATTTTGGCCATTAGAGGTAGCTTATAAATGTTATGTGGTTTGCTATAAATATTGCCATGTAATATGGTTGATGTTGAATTATGATTTCTAAGTGTTTATTACGGTATGAGGTATATAGTTGGTTGAGACATATTTATTGTGGATTGGTTTTGGATGATGAATTAGATGAATTATGGTACATTATATATATATATATATATATATGTGAGTTATGACTAGTAAAGCAAGTTGAGTTGATAGGTATTTGAATAGGTAAATGGCATTGAATTGAGTATTGAAATGGTTGAAATAGATATAGTATGAATTGTATATTGGTTGATGATTTTTGGCTACATATTTGGGTTTTGAAATGGAACCATTTGAGTCATGTAGGTACATGCAAATTTGGGTGGCAAATTGGCTTGGTAAATAGGCTATTTTTGTCCACACGGGCAGAGACATGGGTATGTGTCTCAGCCGTGTGTGACACACGGCCATGTTACATGGCCGTGTGTCCTATGGTGTTGAAATTGAAATCAAGTCAGTATGCTCCACATGGCCTCATACACGGGCGTGTGACTTGGCCGTGTGGCATAAATCAATATACCCTATAGGTTTGGCACAGCCTAGCACACGGCTTGGCGCACGGGCGTGTATAGCCATTTTTATGGCACACGGGCATGTGTGTTGGCCATGTGACCTAAGTTAGAGAGTTACATGGGGTCGGACATGGGTTGGGATGACCATGTGCTCCCATTTCGAATGTTCACATGGCTTGTGACACGAGCGTGTGTCCCCTGTTTTCAGAAAATTTTTCAAATTTTGTGAAAGTTTTTTAAGTTATTAGTTTAGTCACGAACCACTCTTAAAGCATGTTTAGGGCCTCGCAGGCTCATAAGAGGGACATTTTGATTGATATTGAATGATTATTGTTCGTATGTATTAAATATATGAGAAAAGTATGTTTAAATGTCTTGTAAGTTCGGTAATGCTCCGTAACCCTTATTCCTGCGTTGAATACGAGTGAGGGGTGTTACACTTCTTTGATAGGAAACCTTTGCAGATTCTTACTTACGAACTTGTGAAAGACAACTCATGGATAATTCCCATAGCACGCCTTGTATCAATGATTACAGATAATCCAATAAGCCAAATCTTGGTGAATAGTTCTTACTACAGATTGCTATTAGCGGTTTGTCCTAACAGACTCAGATTCATGTTACGATCCTCATGGATTCCTAATTCAGACCTAAGCTTACGGATTCATGCTTTACAAAAGATATTAACGGATTCATAAGGAAGACACTCATTACAGATTAATAAAAAGATTAACTCATCTCAATCAAGTTGGCAAATTTGGTGGTTCGTCGTATCATGCCTCTATCTCGCAATAATAGATAACTCATTCATAGTGGTACACTTTTAGAAACAGATAGCGTGTGGACGGAATCTTAAGAGTGAATCCCCTATTGCAAAATCATATATGTAATATAGTCCTGACGAACTATCATATCTTACACATACGGACTTGCATAAACAGATAGCTCATTCATAGTGGATTTATCAAGTGGATCTCATATGTATGGAGACATAGATGAGAACACATATACACAAATTTTCATACGCGATTTTATCTTATGGACCTCCACTAGAATACGCCAAGTCGGCAAGTTGGGTGAATTCATAATGTGAATTACCTTGCATACCTCTTTGGATCTTTCTATGGCCATGGATTTGCATTCATTGATATGGCTTAAAGCCTCTGACTCCGTAGAGTCCTTTGCGACCCATAAGGGGCTCTCATATATTGGTGTGCACCCTTCTCTATATAGTCTGTCCGAACCTCCATAAAACCACATATTATATATATACATTTTTTATATAGTCCGTCTGAACCTCCGCAAATCTTCCTTGTTAGTTCGAACACTTTAGTGTTCCCCCACAAGGCCGGGGCATTCACCGTTCACAGTTTGCATTTACATGTCATATTGGAGTCAAATCATATATCATTTTCCCTTCTCCGTCTTCTATCTCAATCACATTTTGATAACCCTCCACAACTCCACAAAATTCATACACATGCATTTCATACACAAGCATTCAACCAGTACTATTGTTTACATGACACATATTATGCCAAACATCTGATTCATACCTCCTGGATAAACTTACAACCAATCACATATTCTCATACTTACACATAGCATGCATCATGATATATCATCATTCGACCATAAAATTCATCATATTAGAATAGATGTTATAGACCCAACAAACAATATTAAAACATAAACATCCATTTAAGGCTTGAGTTCTAGAAGTCACCTGGAAGGTAACGCCAAAACCTTCTATTTAGCTTTATCCCTTGGTTACCTGAGCCTCCAGCTTACAAAACAAAAAAAACCCATCTCAGAATCTCCAACAAATATATTTCGTCATCATAAAAGCCAGAATTTGTCTACATGTAGAGGCCATGAAAATGGTTATCCACAACTTTATCCAAAACAGAACAAAATCGATGGATAGTTGAAATCCTTAACTTTCTTTCCTTCACTTAAATTCGTAACACAAAAAGGTTAGGAAGCTTACTAGCTTGAGAAACCATCAGTTATTCATGCACAAACTTTAGCTACCTTCTTCCATGTAGACCGCTCCTTAATCTTTCTCTCTTTCAACCAGACTAGTGGAGAAGATGAAGAAAGAGCAGAAAGATGAGATAACCACACCAGAGAATAACATCTCTCCTTTATATACTACTCATGAATTTCCTTCATTGATCTTAAATTCAATAGCCAAGTGTACATGTCCATAATCATCACGTCTCCCACTAAAAAACTTTCTAGTTCCAATGTAATCGGATTGTCGTTAAAATCTAGTCTTTTATCAACCAGTCAGCCAATTGTTCTTATTTGCACAAGAGCCCACTCAATTTGTAAATTTCTCAATTTAGTACCTAAATTCACTATTTCAATTTGAACTTAACATTTCGGGGTGTGACAACATATCCCGCTTCTAGCCACTAGTGCATTATAGCATCGCCTGATATATCCACTGACCAATACAGGCCAACTGTCTCTGCAAAATAGAGTGAAGCAAAACCACTTGAAAGGTGGTGCTTGAGAGACGCTTTGAGTCGGGGAGGCAAGGTTGCAAATAAATTGCATCCACATCTTAGCCATCTAAAACATAATGACCTAATTAAACTTAATAGGCATATTAGAACTGATTTGGTGAGTCCACTCGCCACGCCCTTGGGTGAGATATCTCAAGACTGTGTCCATATCTTTGTCTCGATACACTGTTAAATCAACTAATACTAAGAAACCAGAGGCGTAATATGGTGCGTCATAATACAAAAAAATTTCTCAAGGTGTGACCAATACCTCTTTTCCCTAAACTGTTACATGTATATGTATGTCACCCGGAACTTTGTGGATTTCCCTATTCTTCAAGGAAGCATAAAATTCGTAAACAATTACATCAATCGCCGGTTCATTTGGGGTCCAACAAAAATTACACTAGTGGTGGAAATCCATTAACTTCCAAATAGTGTTACACTCGATTAACGAGGGATTGAACCTCGTTCTTGAATGAACATACTTTCATTCATCTGTAAATAATACTTTTCCACTTCTAGGTTATGGAAACAGGCAGTATCGAAATTCGGCACTGCCTCTTGAGTGCGTTGTGCTTTATGAGATGCCATGTATAGTTTTTAATTAAACATAAATAACTATAAAACAAAACATGTAACAGATGAAGCGATTAAAACGTCAAACCTCGATTCGATCATTCTTTGCTTATTTTCAATGAGATCTAACTGTCAAATAAAAGAGAACAATGCCAAAAAAGTAATGAACAAACAAAAAAAGAAGAAGTTACCAGCAAAATTGGCGGTGGAAAGCTCGAAATTGAAGCAACTGCGATGGAAGAGAGGTACGGCGACTCCTATTGCTCTTGGGTGCTCTATTTGGTGTTTTGAAAGTGATATTTTCTCTACATTTATATTTTTTTAGGCCTTTAGGCCAGTCTTAAAATTTAGTACACTTGTCAGGAAAGCTCGCCAAGCTAGACGTGCTTTCCCCTTAAGTTGCAATTTTTGACTTTTTAATTCAATTAATTTCTTTGGTCAGATTGTTAAATGCTGGTAGTTTTGTCCTTGAGTCCTAGGTTTTCCCTCTCACATTTATATTTTTTATTTCATGTTGTTTTAAGCTTCTTCTTTTAATGATTAAATAATAATTATTTCATCCTTGAGACCCAATTTTAATTTCCTTTTTCTAAACACATTTGTAATTTTATTTCATCTTGTTTCAATCTTTTTATTTTTAATAAATATATTTATTGTTTTCAATTTTTATATTTTAATTCATTGTTTTAATTAATAAATCTTTTATTCATAAAATTAAATAATAAATATGTAATTATATAATAAAATATATACTTTACATATACTATTATATATGTAATGAATAAATATATTTTTTCAATTTTATATTTTAATTCATTATTTTAATTAATAACTCTTTTATTCATAAAATTAAATAATAAATATGTAATTATATAATAAAATATATACTTTATATATACCATTATGTTAAAAATATTTGAAATTAATAAATCTTTTATATATAATATAAACATCAACTAATTTTTTAATATATTTTCTTTATATATAATATTTATATGTCAAATGTTTATTTTCTCCATGTATATTGTGGGTATTGTGATTTCTAAAATTATAAAATGAAATAATTATTTCAAATATAATAATTATTTTTATATGTAAAATACTTCAAATATCATTGTTTTTTCATCTACATTATAAGTATGATATTTCAAATATTTTTATATGTGAAATATTTCAATTAATTATTTGAAATATCATTATGTTTATATGTGAAATATTTTAAATACACATACAAAAATATTTACTAATTTACTAAAAATAAGCATATTTGTAATAATTATTTGATTTTACAACTAAAAGAGTTATTAATTAAAAGATGAATTAAAATAAAAATTGAAAACAATATATTTATTAATTAAAAAATTGAAACAGTATGAAAAGAAATTACAAATGTGTTTAGAAAATGGGGATTGAGCCTAGGTCTCAAGGATGTAATCATTATTATTTAATCATTTAACTAAGGAAGCTAACATGTTAAAAACATTCATTAAAAAAGAAGAAGCTTAAAACAACATGAAACAAAAAATATAAACACGAGTGGGAGAGGAATCGAACCTAGGACTCAAGGACAAAACCACCAACATTTAACCATCTAACCAAAGAAACTAATGTATTAAAAAATTCAAAAATTGCAACTTAAAGGGAAAGTGCGTCCAGCTAGGCGAGCTTTCCTGACACATGTATGGAAAGCTCGCCCTGCTGGATGAGCTTTCCCTCAAAATTGGCCTATTTCCCTAAATAATTTTAAAATCGGCCTAAAGGCCTAAATAAATTTCAAAATCATCCTATAGGCCTTATTTAGCCTCAGAAAACTTAAAAAATTAGCTTCTTTCGTCTTTCGTTTATCCTCGATCCTTGATAAGAATGGTATTTTTGTGGTCACAGGATTTGAGATTACTGGCTCAGCTACCGATTCGGCTACTTCTTTACTCGACTCTTCGGGGTTATTGTTGTCCACAAATTCCTCGACAGATTCTGTGAATCCTCGTCTACATGTATGAGACCACTAGTGTTATCAAAGGTTTTACCTTACCGTAGAGCAATTGCATTAACGTGCTCTTCTCCATCCATATGGGGATTATTTTCCATACTACAAGGGATTATGGTACCAAGTTGCTATTGCATGTTGCTCATCATTTCTATCATTTGACTCATTTGGTTTTGGAGACTCTCTTTGAAGTTCATCAACGTTTCAAGTTAAAGTACATTCCAACTATACTTTTCATATACACATCTTCATTGACTAGATCTCTCCCTCTATCCGGTCGAGTCGTTGACCACATACAATATGGTCATTCCCTATTGATCTGTATTAAGATCTATGCACATGTGGGGTTGGTACAGAAGGTTTGGACGATTTTGCATTGTGTTTCCACTTCCTTGATTACCTCCCCACCTTAGATTTGGGTGATCCTTCCAACCAGGGTTACACGTGTTCAAATAGGGATTGCCACCCGTATTACCTACTTAATTCACCTCGTTCGATTAGTGCTCCAAGTTTTGTCCATAATTTTGCGTCGAATCCATTATGTTTGGTTTATAGGTTGATTCCAAATTGTTTAACTTCTCCAAAATTAACTGATAAGCATCCACCTTTTATGTTTATTTCATTAGCATTTGTTTTGGATTGTAAGTGAACCTTTTGTTCGACTATATATATGAGTTCATAGCCATATCATCAATTACTTGATAGGCTTGCTCGTATGTGTGGTTCATCAATTTTCCTCTGGATACGCCATCTAGTGTAGACCTCAAATTGTTATCAAAACCATTGTAAAATATTTGCATCTAGAGCCACTCTTGCATTCTGTGATGGGGACACTTTCTCAATAGTGACTTAAATCGATCCCATGCTTCATACAAATTTTCACTTTCAATTGCTTGAATTTGCCGATCTTATGGTGAAACTAAATGGATTTTCTTATCAGGAAAAAAATTTGTGTAGAAATTTTCTCGCTAATTTGTCCCGTGTGGTTATGGAACCAGATTCTAATGAATCCAAATAATCAGCAACATGTTCACATAAGGAAAAGGGAAATAACCAAAAACGAACAACATCATCAGTTATTAGAGGAACCGCTTTAAGTGTTGATTTGGTTCCTCCATCATGTTCCCTCAAAATTGCAATGTATTTTGGATCAATTGAATCATAGCCGTATCGATCACAAAATTATTGGCATTGATCATCGGTTTTTCAATACTACCTCACACAGTATCTAGCGTTGGTAATGTGTACTCACGTAAAGTCCTTTGAGCCATCAGTAGCTCTTCATGCATCTATGCTTGCGGTTCAGGTGGATCGTCAAATAGTGGATTTTCCCGAGGCAAATCAGCTAAGACGGGTGGATCATTTTCCATCAATAAGTGATTGCATCTCAAAATTCGCTCTGGATCAAGCTAAGGCTTGATTGGAACACTTCCACTTTGGGTTATAAACTAAAATCAGAGACAGAAAAGTGAAAATTAGTAACTAAAACAAAACCTTAATAAACAAAAGAAAATAAAATCAAGAACTCATGTAACAGCCCGTTTTTAGTGGAATTGAAATAGTGGTTTCCGGACCACAAAATCGAGTCAGAAATAAAACTTATTTTAATATTATTGCATGGTTTGCATTATGATAGGAATGTTATATGAAAATTTTGATAAGAAAATTTTATTGATTACATGCTTAATTATGGAAAGGACCAAATTGCATAAAATGCAAAAGTGGAGTTCTAGTAGCTATAAGTATCAAATAGCTATGGAATTCAAAACTTGAGGTCCTTAAATGGTAAATAGACCATTAAGAAAAGTTAGTAGATATTTATGATGAGTCATCCATGGAAATTTAAGAAAAGAAAATGGTGAAATTGGAAAGAAAAATATGATAGGAAGATAAATAATAAAATAAAAGAAAAATATCATTATATATCATCTTCCCCAAATATTTTCCATGGAAACCCTAGGAAAGAGAAAAACATTCAAGAAAACTTTCATGGCTTAATTGGGTAAGTATTTTTGTCCCCTTTTTTGTAATTTTTTTGTATTTTCGAGTTCGTAATAGCTTAATTTATCTATTTTGGGGATTAATTTGCAAATTTATCAAAGTATGAAAATCCTACCATGGATGAATATGCTGAAATTTTGAAATTTATGGTAGAAAATTAAAAGTTGTTGATAGATAAACAACTTTTACAAAGAGAATTTTGATGAAATTATGATTTAGGGACTAAATTGAAAATTTGAAAAATTGTAAAACCAATGGAAAAATTTTGATTTTGGTGAAATTCATTGGTTGTTATTAAGACATGTAAAAATCAGTTAGGCTTGGAATAAGGATTAAATTGCATGAATTTTATTTTCCAAGCCTAGGGATAAAATTGTCATTTATGAAAAGTATAGGGGCAAAATAGTAATTTTTCCTAGGAAGTGAATTGAGCTCAATTGAGTATGAAATGGATTAAATTGATGTCAAATTCATTTATATAGATCCGAAAAGATCAAATAAAGAGTTAGATCGATGAAAAGAAAAGGTGATGGATTAGTAAATTATCATATACGAACATAGTGATCCTACATGTGTTGCGCACTACTGCAACTCTTTGTGAACATCCTGTTACACGATTCAACCGGTTGTGGTCCAGCATTTATTGCAGACACAAACGTAGCTCTTCGTGAGCGTCCTGATATAAGCTCTTATGAGCTTCCTGACATGGCTCGCTTGAACTCCCTGTTATGCTATCCAGAGCTCTTTGTTAGTAATTCTTCAGAGTTATCTATTAAGCTCAATGAGCTTCCTATTCTAAACTCTTATGAGTTTCCTGTTTAGCCTGGATAAGTGTCCTGTTACATGGCTCATCTGAGCATCCTGTTATACGGCTTGAGAGTGTGCTTCCTGATTATGTACCCTAAAGTGTAACAGCCCAATTTTAGTGAAATCGGAACAGTGGATTTGGGACCACAAATCCAAGCCGAAAATAAAATTTATTTTTGTTTTATTATATGGACCGTATTATGTTAGAAATGTCATGTGAAAATTTTGAAAAGAAAACTTTATCGATTATGTGCTTAATTACGAGAAGGACTAAATCGCATAAAATGTAAAAATTAAATTCTAGTAGCTATAAGGATTAAATAGTTATGGAATTCAAAACCTAAGGTCCTTATAGGGTAATTAGACCATTAAAAAAAAGTATGTAGATATTTTGGTGACTCATCCATGTAAATTTAGAAAAAGGGTAAGGACTAAATTGAAAAGTGAAAATATTTAATTAATTAAAAGATGATAAAAGAGATATCATCTTATTTTCTCATCTTCTTCCCCAAAATAATACATGGAAACCCTAGGAGAGAGAGAAGAAACTTTCATGGCCAAATTGGGTAAGTTTCCTTGGCCCATTTTTAATAATTTTGATATTTTTAAAACCGGGATAGCTTAATCTATCTATTTGGGGGATTAATTTGAAAAGTTATCAAAGTATGGAAATTAGGTCATGGATGTATATGCTGAAAATTTGAAATTTATGGCTGAAAATAAAAGGTTGTTGATAGATAAACAACTTTTACAAAGTGATTTTTAATGAAAACATGATTTAGGGACTAAAATGCAAAGTGGTGAAAATTGACAAAAAATTCTAAAATTTATAGAAAATATGTGCTGTAAATTTTATGTTAGAATTTCGGTTAGGCTTGGAATAGGGAGTAAATTGCATAAATTTCATTTTTCGAGCCTAGGACGAAATTAGAATTTATGAAAAAGTTAGGGGCAAAATGGTAATTTTGCTTAGGATGTAAATTGAGTCCACATGAATATGAAATGTGATAAATTGACGTTAAATTTACTCGTATAGATCTAGATAGACCAAATTCAGAGTTAGAACGAGGAAAAGAGGAAAATGTCAAATTAGTATATTTATGTACACGAACATTTGTCAAGGTAAGTTCGTGTAACTAAATTGTATATGTTTTTATGCTTGAATTAAATGTTGTGTTTGTGAATTGTATAAATGCCATAAATATGTCAAATGATCACATACTCTTTAAAGCATAATAAATGATAATGTCCGATAAATGATAAATGATAAAAATGTTAATTTTACGCTTGAGTTGAATGTGAACATTTGAATTGCATAAATACATAAATATATCAGATTGGCCACCTGCTTGATAATGCTTGAAAGATGTTAAATCCCGTTTGAAAGAATGAAAATTTATGGATATGTGATTTCCCCGAAATGAACGAGGTCTTGCATTTGTTGCTGACGGGATTTAGCTCGAACGAGTAATCCTATTGACCCCATTGATGAAAGGATTTAGCCCAGACGGGTAAACCTGATATAAGTCCTCTTAAGCATATGTTATGAATTGGATTTAGCTCGGACGGGTAATCCAGATCAAGCTCTTTAGAGCATATGTCATAAAAAGGATTTAACCTGGACTAGTAATCTTGACTAAGCTCTATTGAGTATATATATTGGAGACAGGATTTATCCTGGACTGGTAATCCTGTTGTATATATGTGTGGCTCGAGAGTGTATTATCTGAAATAGTACCTTATGGGTACCACTGAATATGAATTGACGGATCTTGATTTGTACACCTCGAGTGTACTACCTGTGTATCCATCGGTATTCTGAATAAATTCAACGGGTAACAATCCAGACATAAGAAGATATGAATAATATTATTATATGTATCTGTCTAAAATACAAGAAAATGATGATACATGAAAAGTGATATATGAAAGTAGGAGATGATGATATTTGTACATGAAAATTATTTGATGAGAATGTTCATACTTGATTATAGACTTGTACACCTTGAGTATCCTACTCCTCGTGTGACCTTGATGTTTTGAATGATATGAGTAAAGTTTTAACATGAAATAATCTGAACTCGAGATGAACTACATGAAATTATACTTGTATTATAAAGAAATATGGTTTATACATGTTAAATGAACACATGTTGTGGAAAGCATATGTACATGGGAACTTGATTGTTGTTGAGCCATTTATGTTTTTGATGTTACTATGGAACATATGACTAACAAGGGCAATGAGGATGTGTGTAGGGCTTGAGATCAAATTGATTGAATGTGCCTTACATAGTTACCTTAAAATAGAATGAATGGTAAGTTAAGTACCATGTTATACAAACTTACTAAGCATGTAATACTTAGTTTTATTTCCCTATTTTATAGTAAATTGGAAGCTCGTTGGATTGGAAGCTCGGCGGAGATCACTCACACTATCCATCGGCTTATATCGGTATTTATATGGTAAATCAATTATATTTGTAATGGCATGTATAGGTTATATTGGCCCTATTGGCATGTAAATGTAAATGATGCTTGTAATCTAGCCATTGGAATGGCTAGTAATGGTTTGTTTTAAGTAGTTGATCAAATTATGTCTAACATATGGACTAAACCAAGGTAAGATTACAAACATGAATGAATGTAATGATATGCCATGTTGAATGATGGAGTTTACTTAACTTGAATTCTTGAAATTGTTGGTATTTGGATGTGAGTTTAAGTGCAGGTCATTGGTGTGATTTTGGGTGAGAAATGAAGCTAGAGATGGCTTTATTTCATCCACATAGGCAGACACACGGGCATGTGTCTAGACAGTGTGTGACGCAAAGCCTGGTACATGGGCGTATGGTTAGGCCGTGTGTCCCTTGCACATTAAATTTGAGAAATAGAATGCTCAGAATTGAGCACACGGGCAGAGACACGAGTGTGTGTCTCAGTCGGGTATGCTATACGGCCTAGAACACAGGCGTGTGTCTTGGTCGTGTGAAACCTACACCTAATTTTATGAAAATTGAATTAACCACACGGCTTAACACACGAGCGTTTGGCATGGTCGTGTGCACAAGTCAGAGAGTTACATAGGGTCGAACACGGCCTGTGGCACGGGCATGTCCCCTGGACCACATGGGCATGTGAGCCCTGCACCTTGGAAAAATTTTATAATTTCACGAAAAATTCTTAGAGGTTCCGATTAAATCTCAACTTGATTCTAAAGCTCGTATTAGGTCTTGAGGGTCCATTTAAGGGATGTTACGAATGATTTCAGAATTTGAATAGTAACTTGCATGAATTATCCGTAAATGTTTCTAAATGTTTGATAATGCTCCGTAATCCTGTTTCGATGACAGATACGGGTTAGGGGTGTTACATAAAGGCTACCTCTGTATATGAATTGACGGGTCACTGATTTGTATACCTTGAGTATACTACTTGGGTATCCATCGATATTTCAATGATTCAACGGATAAAACTCCTGATGAAAGAAAATATAAGCTAAATATGAGTTATCTCTCAGATACCCTGAAATACTTGGAAATTTTTATATGATGAGCTCATCTCTGTTTTCTTGATATTCATGAGAATTATAAGACTAACTTTTTTTATGAGAACTTGTACTTAGGCATTTGGCTAAAATGTTTTGGGATGCATGTTATATATATTTATTTATATGAGCATCATTGGTAAGTTAAATTCTTGTTATATGAACTTACTAAGCATTAAATGCTTACTTTGTTTAATTTTCCTCTGTTTTATAGTGCTTGGAAGCTCGCTAGGGTTGGAAATCGGTCGGAGCATCATCACACTATCCTTCATCCCATTTTGGTACAAATAGCAAACTTATTTTAGTATAATGGCATGTATAAGCTAAGTTAGGTAAAATAATGAAATGTTTGGCTGTAACTAGCCATTGGAATGGCTAGTGGAAATTATATTTTGATGTAATTATATAAGCCCATATCATGTTTGATGTGTGTTGGAATGGCTAAATGGTAAAAAATATATATAAAGCAAATGATGAATGGATTTGAGTTAGTATAATTGAATAACTTGTAAATAAACATAAATGTAATTGTGGTAAGTTAAACATTTGAATATATATATATGTGTGTGTTAATATATCATACATACTATTTGTATTTGGCTTGGATTATAAGTGTCAACTTGGTTTGGAAATATGTTGAAGTGTTGATGTAGGTACAAGGTAAAAAGGGTGAGAAATAAGGCTTGGAAAATGGTCTTATTTTGTCCACACGAGCGTGTGTCTCAACCGTTTATGACACATGGCCATGCGTACGGGTATGTGGTTTGGCTGTGTATCACCTGCATATTAAAAATCGAGAAACAAAATGCTCAGAATTGAGCACACGGGCTGAGTCACGAGCGTGTGTCTCAGCCGTGTGAGACAAACGGCCCAGCACATGGGTGTGTGTCCTGGTCGTGTAACCCTTGCACCTAATTTTCAAAAATTAAATTTTCCACAAGAACATGAGCATGTAGCTGGACGTGTGACCCAAGTTAGAGAGTTACACGGGTAAGCACATGGCTGGAACATGGTCGTGTGCGTCACATCGAATGCCTACACGGCCTGGGACACGGGCGTGTGTCCCCTGCACCTAAGAAAATTTTTAAGATTTCGCGAAAAATTTTCTGTGATCCCGGTTTAGTTTTGACTCGATTCTAATATGTGTTTTGGGCCTCGAGGACCCATATAAGGGACATTACGATTGATTGTGATTGATTTTTGAAAATGAATAGTAAATGACATAAATTAACTGTAATTGATCTGTAAACTCTGGTAATGCTCCATAACCTTATTCGAGCTACGGATACAGGTTAGGGGTGTTACAACTCATCTATAACTTGACTGCCTTCAAATGTACAGACTTTTAAAGTAAAAATTGTGGAAATAAAAAGATATAAAATCAATGCGGTATCTACAAGCGAACAAGTCAAATTGTAGTATAGTTTTAGTGTTACAACAGAACATAGGGATGTATTCCGAGGATCGTACCCAAGGGAGGTTGAATTAAATCTAACTATATTTTCTACACTAGCAGGTCCAAATAATAATCACCAAAATTAATATTACGATAAATAAAAGAAAGAACTAAGATTGTAAAATAAAAACTAACTACTAAAAACAAAGTTAACAACCGAAAATCTCTCAATTAACATATAAAAGATTAACTCGCTTTAGTGGTTGCAATTAACTCCAGAATTTGGGTTTTATTAGGGAATTAGTTAATAATTAAAAAATATTACCTCTCGACCTCTACTGCTTAACTAATCGACCAGTACATGCTTACCTCTTGACCTTACTTTCTGACCGGGATAAATCCACGGTTTACTCGGTAAACTTATCTCTCGACCTCTTTTATCCTATATTACTTCCTAGGTTCGTCAATCCTAGGGTTTAAACGAATATGAATTTATACCAGCTAACTTCATTGGAAACCCTAGTTCTTTCCTTAATCACTCCCACTTCTGCTTGTTAATCTCCCCACCTATCTAGCCACTCATAAACACAAGTTCCATGTTTTCTAAAACCAATTTAATCATGCACAAACACACAAATAAATTAAAACAAGAAAATGATAGAAATTGCTCCGTTTGATGAACTTGATAGGCTCGAAATCGCAAAATCCTTTGGCAGTGACTGGGATATTGTCGATTGTAAACAAGAAACGATATAAAAATATGAAAATACTTAATAACGAAGACTTGGATTCAAATCGAATCCAAGTTGAGGAACAAGAAACTAAGTTATCTTTTAAAATAAACTAAAACAAAATAAAAACCTAAAATACTAACTAAAACCCTAAAATAGCTTAGCGAAAGCTCCCTAAGCCTTACCTCTACTTAATTATTTATAGACTGAGTTTAGCAGCCCTAATTAGATCAAATACAAGCCTTTATGATATATAATATGAGTTGTGCGGACGAAAACACCCTCACTTAATTTTTGCCTATCGTCGCCCCAGTTATCATTTCTGATGCTTTTGAGCCTTCAAAGGGATATTCTGTACACTCAATTAAATCATTAAAACTACCTTGAGGCTGGTATTGGCCCAATAGGTCAACTAACTCGAAATAATGCGTAAAAATGCTTGTTTTGCAATATTTTAAATCTAAACTAATAAATGCAAAAATGCAACAAATTATATTAAAATGCCAAGTAAACAAGCTCTTTAAGTTTCGAAAAGTATTTAATCTGCTATTACGATTTTCGGCAAATCAAGTATTGACACCTATACCCATATTTTGAAAAGTTTTCAATTTGGTTCATGTTCATGTTTAGGTCTACTTAAGAGCTTTCATAAACTCGATTTTAATTGTATATTCTATTATGCTTAGAAATAAAAAAATAAATTGGTGTTTACATTGAATTAATTGATATGATCTGTATATGTTTGCTTCAATAAATGTAGTAGCATTCTGTAGCTCAGGTTTGGCAATTGGACCAAGTAAGGGGTGTTACACATTTTACATAGTTTGACTTTGACTTTTTTAATTTAAAATGTGTTAAAAAGGGATAATGGGAAAAAGATTTCATCCCCTTTCAACTCTACCAATCAGCTCCCTTCTCGGCTGTGGACAGTTCTCTTTCTGCTTGATTTTCTTGCCATTTTCTCAAATCAACCCCAAAATTCTTCGACCTACTTTGATTTCTCTCCAAAATCAAGTAGATAACTATCTTCTAAACCTATTTTCACCATCAATCTCTCCATTTTAAAACTAAGGTTCTTGGAATTAAAGAGATAAATTTAAAGTTGGAGAGAGAAAGTTTTAATCAAGGTAAAAAAAATGATTGTTTTCTTCATCTCCACCTTAATTATTTGAGATATTTAGTGTAAGAATGTTACTTGGATGTATAAATTTACATTTTGTTTACATGGTTGTGCTGAAAAAATGAGGAGTGGGTGGAAAAGAGGACTAGTAGTATAAGGTTAATTGAATCCAAGTGTGTGATAGCATAGAAAAGCCTTTATTTGATTTTTGGCGCATCCAAGAGGTAAGTACCAATGTATCTGCTTACCTTACCTTTAATAACATAATTATGTGTTTACGATAAATTGTAAAATAAATGATTGAAAGAAAATTTTGTATTAATATGGGATTATGCAATGTTGATGTGTTGAGAAATTTGAAAGGAATTATAACATTGGCAATTTTTGCCTTGAATCTTATAAAATGAGATTTATTTTATAATTTGAATAGTTAGATGCCATGGTATGATTTCTATTATTGGAATGAACATATATGTTAAAGTACTCTTGAAAGTCAAATGGTCAATATGACATTGAAACATGGCTAAGAGAAAATATGGTATAAAATGATAAGAATGAATTATGAAAATATGTGAACATGTACTACGGAAATCAAAAGATAATGGATTCCTTAAGAAACATTTATGTAACAGCCCGATTTTGGGCCTAGTTAGAATAGTGGTTTTGGAGCCACAAATCCGTTGAGGAAAATCTTATTTTTATTATATTTTTATGGTCTACGATTTCACAGAAAGATTTCATGAAAATTTCGTTCGAAAATTTTGACGTTTGGGCACTCAATTTAGTCCAAAGGACTAAATTATAAATAGTGCAAAAGTTGAGTTCTACATGTTAGAAGTGTCCAATTTATATGAAATGTCCTTAAATGGAAATTAGACAATTGGTTAAATTGTTGGACAAAAATGGACATTAGATAAGTGAAATAGGATATTTTTAAGTTAAGGGTATTTTGGTAATTTGGTAATTAAATGGACTAAAAGACAAAATAAAAGCCAAAAACCTTTGTCCATCTTCTTCCTTGGCCGAATTTAGCATGAGGGAAGCCATGGCTAGGGTTTTCAAGCTTTCAAGCTCAATAGTAAGTGGATCCAAGACCCGTTTTTAATGTTATTTACATTTTTGAGATTCCCGTAGCTAGGTTTAGGTATTTCTACCATTATTTTGAGCTAGGGTTTTTGTTCAAAAATTTATCCATGTATGAAATACATGTATTTCGATGATTTTTGGAAGAATATGGAAGTTTGATGTATGATAAACATCTTTTTCTAAGTGATTTTTATCAAAAAGCATAAAAGGACCAAATTGCAAAAGTTATGAAATTGGTCATACATGAGTGAAATAGTGAAAATTACGGGCTTCTGTAGTTAATAAAATGATTCAGATAGGCTTGAAATACAAGAAAGTTGAATGAAAATCATTTTATGAGCCTAAGGGCAAAAGTGTAATTATGTGAAAGTTTAGGGGTAAAATTGTAATTTTTTCAAAGTATGAATTATGAGTCAATTTAATTAATGTGAGTATTAAACAAGTAAAATTGTTATTATAGATCAAGAAAAATGAAGCCCAGACCGAAACCAAGGCAAGGATAAAGTATCGAACTAAATCGAGCTTCCACACACATTTTGAGTACTAAGGTAAGTTTGTATGAATTTAACGCTTCACATGTATTTTTTTTATTAAATAATTTATTATGATGTATAATGTACATTATTTTCATGAAATTAAGATTAATGATATCTTGATGAGAAAATGAATGAGAACATGCAAGAGGAAGTCCAGGTTGAAGACTCGGAATAATGAGGATACTAATATCACAGCATGAGACAAGGAAAGTCCATATAAGACCATGTCAAGACATGGCATCGAATTAAGTCAAGAATATCATGTAAGTCCATGACAAGTCATGGCATTGAAAAGTTATTATGAGGTAAAGGTTCCATGTAAGTCCAAGCCAAGGCATGGCATTGGTGAATTCATATGGCAAAGATGCCATGTAAGTCCATGTCAAGACATGGTATTGTAAGATTCATAAGGAAAGGATACCACGTAAGACCATGTCAAGACATGGCAATGGTAAGTTTCCAAAGGAAACATATAAGGAAGGTCCCATGTAAGACCATGTCTGGGACATGGCATCGACACCGAGTTAAGGGATCTCATGTAAGACCATATCTGGGATATGACATTAGCATCATGAGGCAATCCAATGTAAGACCATGTTTGGGACATGGCATTGGCATCTAGATTCATGTTTGATGAGATAGAGTAACCTTAGTTATTCCGAGTAATTCATCGGGCAAAAGAACCAAGTATGAAAGAGGTAACAAGAAAGCTAAGTAAGTAAAGATAGTAACAAGTTAAATTATTCATGAAGGATAAAGGGTTGTATCTAAGTTAAGGAAGATAAGGAATTGATATGCATATTACACTAGCAAAAGTTCTAATCTATGTGATTAAGTGTTACAGGTACCATGAGTATGATACAAGTATGAAATTATTATGTAACATGTGATGAGTAAGAACAAGTATGAGTAAGTAAGCCTAAGCATTTGAGACTTATATTGTTGTTGATGTGTGAGTTGAATGGGCCAATGAATGGCTTATAAATATTTGATGATGACTAGCTATTGGCATGGCTAACTATGGATATGCTTTAGTATTATAAGTGTGTAAATGAGAATTAATATAAAGAAAACATGATAGAGTAAAGTTAGCAACAAAACAGTTTGTACAGCAGCAGTTGTATCAATTTGAAAATTCACCAAAAATGGTGGAAAATTAATTAGAAGTTGAATAAGATATTAAATTAAATCTTATTGAGTCTATATTTTCAAAAAGAAACAGAATAAGCAAAAGAATTTCATATAATGATATATTTGGATTTTAGTGAGATAGGGTCAAAATGATTTTAGAATCCCTTGTTTTGACTTGGGAAATTCATTAAAAAATATAAAAAAATAATTAAGGGGTAAAATTATATTCTTGAATTTATTAATGAGTACATTTTTAATAAAAACAAACGGGAACATCATTCGAGTCCTGTACCATGAGAAATTTATTTTTAGTGAAGAGGGTTCAAAACTGTCAGACAGTGAAACAGGGGAGACTTTAAAGAATAAACTGTACTAATTGGCTGAACCAAAAATTCTGAAAATTTTATGGTAAGAATATATGTGAGTATAGTTTCAAGGAAAATAATAAGATCTTAATTTTGAGTTTCTTATCTTGAGATAAAAATAATTTAGTGACTATAACTTGAGCAGACACCTTAAGATGAATATAAGTGAATTGAGAAAATTTATACAATAATGATGGCATTACCTTGAGAACTCAAAATAAGGATTTTTAAAAGCATGATGATAAATTTTTATTACTACATACATACTTACTTAGCTTTATAGCTTACTCCCCTTCCTTTCTCATATCATGTAGGGTTTTATACTAGCTCGGGTTGGAGATCGCCGGAGATGCTATCACACTATCAAGCTATCATGTTAGGTATAAGGGAATGCAAAACCTTTTGAGTCTATGGCATGTATAGGGACTTAATCATTTTGTATATGGCCATTAGGAATTGGCCGATATTTATCAAGTTTCATATTTTAATGGTAACGAGTCTTACGAAGTGAAAGTTTATGCAAATGATGTTTAGTGATCCTTCATAGTGTATTATTGTCATGTTATGGGTTTCTTGTGTTGGTATATGTGTGCTTATGCTTCAGAGTGGCTACTGGCATGGAGAATAGCCTTCTAATTGTCCACACGGGTACACACATGGGCGTGTGTTTAGGCCGTGTGCGTCACACGGTCAGCCCTATGGGTGTGTTAATAGGCCGTGTGTCCCCTGCAAGTTAGTGATATAAGTCAGTGTTTACCACGGGCTAGCCACATGGGCGTGTGCCTAGGCTGTGTGACCCTTATGAGGGTGCTGATGTCACAAATAGAATACTCAGGTTTTTACACACTGGTGTGTCTATCCCGTGTGAAGCACACGGGCGTGTGGCCCTGTTTTATGTCAAAATTTTCCAAGTGTTTAAAAGTTCTAGTTTGGTCCCTTAACATCCTGAGAATATGTAACGAGTCTCGTAGACCCATGATAGGGACATTACGATTGTAAATTAAAAAGTTTTTAATTGGAACAAATTTTATAGCCCAAGGTTGTATGTTCAAGCAAGTTAAGCCCGGTAATGCCTTGTACCATATTCCGGCGTTGAATACGGATAAGGGGTGTTACAATTTAAATGTGATCAAATTCTTTGGTATTGAGAATTATATGTGATATATTGACTAATAAAGTATATAATATGATGACATGGTCACCTAGAGAGTGTGTGAAATTGAAGGAATAATAGACAAGATTGCTCAAGGAGCATGTAACACCCGTCACCTAACCCGATTGCCAAATCCAAGATAATGATATAATATATATTTCCAGAGCAACTACAGTTTCAAAATAAATGAGCTTACGATAGTCATTAGGTTCAATACTTATTTATAATATGTTATTCAATCAAACCCGGGTTATAATCAAGCTTACAAAAGCTCTTGTGAAAAATCGATGTTAATTGAAGGACTAAAATGTAAAATTTTCTCAATAAAAGGATGATGTCACAACCATGAGGGAATATGTAACCCCCTAAACATGGCCTAGACATTATGACTGAATGATGGGCTCGAAACTAACTAATATTTCGACAAAGGCAAGCGCACCTGTCGAACAATAGTATAGTTGTGGTGAGTCCGGAATATCGTATCCTCAAGGACTAAAATTAATAGTAATAACTATCTTTTTTTATTATCTAACCTAATAATTAAGGGTTTTATTTTAATCTAAAATTTAACTAACTAATTAACTAACTAAGTGCTTATGAATGTGACAGAAAGTGAAGAAGTAATCAAATAAACCAATGATAAAGACAATAACCAAGGAAGAAACCACCTAGACTTCACTTATTATTCTGACTCTGAATTAAATGATTTATTCACTTGACTTGATCCGTAGAAATCCCAAAATTATGTTAATATCTCTTTTAAGACTAAAAACAACTGACTCTAGGTTAATTAATTGAAATCTCTTTCCAATTAAAACCCCTATCGTCGCATTACCTCGATCTATGGATTCCCTTATTAGATTTAACTCTAATCCGGTAGATTTATGTCACCCTATTTCTAGGGTTGCAATCAACTCCGCTTAATTATGTTGGATCTACTCTTAAACAGGGACTTTTGCTCCACTGAATAAGCACATCAATCTTGAATTAATATTCCTAAAAACATCAAAACAAGGATTAAGAACACATAATTAAGAACAAGATCAAGTATTTATCACGTAATTCAATTTATTGAATAATAAGATTCATCTAGGTTTCATCCTCCCTAGGTATTTAGGGAGTTTAGTTCATATCGCAGAAGGAAAACATCATAGAATTAAGAAAATAACAAGACATAAAGATCCCAAAAAATTCTAAGGAACTTGATTGAGATCTTTAATCTTGAATGAGATCCTGCTTCCGAGATGATTCTGACGACTTTCTTCGAGTAATTTCTTCGATCTACTCTGCGTGTACCTTTAGGTCCTCCCCTAGGGTGTTTATATAGGCTTTGGAACACCTTTCTTGGCCCATAAGTGCTCTTTTCCAAATAGAATTAGACTTGGGTTCGACAGGGACACGCCCATGTGCTATAGCTTAGGCCGTGTTTGATTCTGCTCGTAACACACGGCCGTGTGGTCTGCCCGTGTGCTATAGTCCAAGTCGTGTTGATTTTTCAGGTAGGCCCATTTTGTTCCTTTTTGGCCCGTTTCTCATTCTTTTCGATTTTCTAAGCTCTCCTAAGTGTAAAACATGAAATTAAAGGATTAGAAGCATCAAATTCATCAAATCTAATGAAAATTCATCCAAAAATAAGCAAAGCATGGGGTCAAAATATGTATAAATTATGGTTTATCAAATATCCCCAGACTTAAGCGTTTGCTTGTCCTCAAGCAAAATCATCAACTCAAAATTAAAATTAACTTCCTCAATTCATAATTCTCATCAATAATGTCTTATTATAATTCACAGATAATTCATACATTGATAGTTTAACTAGAAGAGTCCTAAAGATTCAAACAATTTAAGTCTCAAATTTTTATAGCACAAAAACATAGGTGTTTCCCCTTATCTAAATGATTACCATTGATTCAAAACCTGTCAAGAATTGACATCCTCACTAAAGATTCACTCAAATCACTCAAAATTCAAACATGAGAAGTTATTACCATAGGCTTGCATGAAAATCAAATCTCCACCACTATAAATTGAGATGATACCCAAATCAAAAGGTCTTTAAAAAGGGTTGTAATGGGGCTTGGTTTAGAGGTGTGGATAAAGGCTAAATTAGAGGGTTAGAATCAAGACTGAATTGACAATTTACCTAACTAGAAAAAAATGAACTAATACTGAATAATTACATCAATTAGAAACTTATCACTAATAACACGAGCTTCTTCTCAAAATGTGAAATTAACCGTTTAAGCTCAAATAACATAGAACTAATAATGAATGTATTCCAACTTTTTTTCACGTACAATAATAAGAAAAAATTAAACAACTATAGTTAGGCAACTGATTAAATCAAATCTAGGTAAAAAGAGGTTAATACAATAGGGAAAATTCTTAATGAATCAAAAATAATAAGTTTTGGTTAATATTAAGGATATATCAAGAAACGGTTTATTAAGATCAAAGGGGTTCACTGGGGGTTAATTATGAATGTAGGCTTTTTGGGATAACTGGGTTAAAACCTAGGTGCCTTTATCATCTCAGTATATCGAATCAAGGGTGTGGTCTCGACATGCATAATCGATGCAAGTTCTAGAATAACAAACCAATATTGACACACTCATAACCAATAAAGTGAGCAAGAAAAGTATATGCTCTAAAAGGCTCAAAATCTCACAAAAATTATGGTTTTTGATATCAACCTTACAAATTTCAAACTTCAAAGTAATATTTAAATTTAGGGAAACAACCTAACATTTTTTTTCTGAAAATAGACTTATCATGCTTGATTCTTTAATGCCTTAAAGTATAAACGATCAATGTACAATTACCTATGACTTAATCCAAAACATATCAATAAAAATTATAAATCAATCCAAATTTAGTTTAATAGTAATATGAGTAGATTACTTGAGAACAGGATAAAATTTAGGGATTTTTCTGATAATCAATTAAATAACCTCCCCACACTTAAGATGTACATTGTCCTCGATGTACAAAGATAGATAATTGCATTGTAAGCAGAAAATCATAAGAGAGGGAAGGAGGTGAAACTTCCTGAATTATAGATGGAATCCTTGGAAAGTGAAAATTGTAGAAATAGGTCCAATGAGAAGCATGATGAACTAGGCAGAGGTGAAGGTGGGGGAGAATACTCCAGTAGTTTGTTTGTTCCTTAGTAGCATCTTGAACCTTTTGAAACTACGGAGTCATCAGTAAAGTTTTAGGGAGTTTTATTAATGACTTCGTTATGGTTACTCAATAATAAACAGCCAGAGACATAAAGAAATCAAAATAGACTAAAATAAATCCAAGACAAGAAAGATAAAGAGAAATAGTTTAAAAATTAAAATAAAAGAAAAAGAAAAAATAAATGGACTCAAAGGTCCTCATCATTCGATGGTTCGCGAGGTGGGGGTGGTGGTGACTGGGGTAGGGGAGAAGGAGTAGAGAGTGTGTTTGGGTGAGAGGGTGACTAGGGTTTTAGGGGGATTTTGGGGAAGAAAGGGAACAGTGGACAGGGGTTGAAATAGGAATTGGGGCACACAGTCGCAACCCAAAATCATGTGCCCTATGTTTAGCCTGTGTATTTCATAAATGTTGGTTTAGGGCGTGTCTGAGTCTTGGTCCACGCTATGTAGAGGTTCACATGCCTGTGTTAATTAATCAGGATCGACCACGGCCTATAGGCACGAGCGTGTCACACTCCCGTGTGACTTACTCAGTTTCAACCACGGTTTCTAGGCACAAGCGTTTCTTTTTATCGCATCCCGTGTTCTTTAGTTAATTTCGACCACGGCCGCATCGCACGGCCATGGCATTTTATCTCAGCTGATGTTTTGGGAAAAATTTTTGTCTTGTTTCCACACGGTCTCCGCCAGCCGATGACCTACTCGTGGTGTCCACACGGCCACGGCCACGCCCGTGTGTAAGGCCATGTGAGTAGGGAAACCTGGGCTTGGTAATTTGGTTAGTTTTTTTAGTTAGGTGCTAAAAATCAAAAATATGGATATTAATAAGGTTAGTGCTCGGGTTGCCTCCCGAGAAGTGCTTATTTAGAGTCTAAGCTCGACTCACCTTTCATTCGCATAATCATGGTGGTTGAGGAGTTAAAACTCCTCATTCCTGCTATCAATTTTGTTAAAATAAGGTTTTAGACGAGTACAATTTACCTTGAATGCGCCAAATTTGGAATGAGTTACCTTGACTGTACCATATGGGAAAATATTAAGTATCGTGAAAGGGGTTGTTCCATTAGGTTCAGAAGTGGCAACACGAGGATCTACATTATCCATTAGAACTTGGTCTCCAACCTTAATTTGACTCATTTTATTTTTAGGCTCGTCATGGCTCTGCTTTGGTTCATCGTGTACTTTCAATTTCTCCTTAAACTGTGTTCGCCATTCATCTAGTTCCTCGATCTGAAACCTTCGTTCCTCATGAACAGTTCTGTTCTCAATATGAGAGCTAGACCATGGCTCTATCATCTTTTTTTGAGGAATTTTCTGCAAAGAAGATTGACCATTAAGTTCACTTACATTAACAGGACTTGTATCATATTGATCACTAGATATTCTGACAGAATCTCGTGCTTGGAGTTTAATCATGACATCACCTACACAAAGTATTAATTCCCATGTTCCAACATCAATAATGGTCCTAGTAGTTGCTAAAAAGGGTCATCCTAAAATAAAAGGAACGTCACTATCCTCATCCATGTCTAAAACAATAAAGTGCACTGGGAATATGAATTTATCAATTTTGACTAGAACATCTTAAATTATACCCCTAGGAAATATAATGGTTTTATCAGCCAATTGAATGCTCATCCTAGTTTGTTTGGGTTTCCCAAGACCTAGCTGTTTAAACATTTTATAAGGCATAACATTGATACTTGCCCCTAAATCAGCTAAAGCATTATTAACAGATAAACCACCAATTAAGCAAGGAATCATAAAACTCCCTGGATCATTTAATTTGTGGGGTAGTTTATTCTATAAAATTGCTGAGCAAACTGCATTTAGCTCCACATGCGACTCATCGTCTAACTTCCGTTTGTTTGTCAAAAGCTCTTTTAAAAATTTTACTGAATTGGGCATCTGCGAAAGAGTTTCAATAAACGGTAAGTTAATATGTAATTTTTTAAAAAGTTTAAGAAATTTACCGAATTGTTCATTTGTGCGGTCTTTCTTCATTGCATTGGGATATGGCACACAAGGTTTGTACTCTGTACTTACCAGATTTGGTTTATTATGGTATACCTCAACCTTACCTTTATCTACCATGTTTTCTTGCCTCGATTTTGGTTCGTCTAACTCTTCACAATTGTGAGCAGTAATGCCATGAAGTTTCTCCTTTGGGTTAGTTTCAATGTTGCTTGACAGGCTACCTTGTGGTCATTTAGATATTAGCTTAGCAAGCTGTCCTATTTGAGTCTTGAGACCTTGAATTGACGCTTATTGATTTTTGAGTGCGGTTTCGGTATTCTAAAATCACGTTTCTGACGCCGAGATAAATTTAGTAAGCATCTCTTCAAGGTTTGACTTCTTTTCCTGTTGGTAAGGTGGCTGAAAGCCTGGATGGGGTTGTTGTCTTTGGTTTCCTTGTCCTTTCCATGAAAAGTTTGGGTGGTTCCTCCAACCTGAATTGTAAGTGCTACTATAGCGATTATTCTGAGGTCTAGAATTATTACCTATATAGTTCATCTGTTCACTTTCTATGCCAGGGTTGTAGGATGGATATTCCGCATTGCCCATTCCTCCTCCATTCGTATCTCATTGCATCACTGGATGTACCTACGAAGAACCACACAAACCATCAATCTTTTTATTTAAAAGCTCTACCTGGTTTGAGAGCACGGTAACTACGTCGAGGTTGACAACACCGGCTGCCTTTGTTGGCTTCGTCCCCATAACTTGCCACTGATAGTTATTCAGTGTCATCCCTTCAATGAATTCGTAGGCAGCCTCAGGTGTTTCGTTGTTGAGTGTACCGCCGGCGGCTGCATCAATCAATTGCCTAGTTGAGGGGTTCACACCATTGTAAAAGGTTTGAACCTATAGCCATGGAGGTAACCCATGATGAGGGCACCTTCTCAATAAGTCCTTATACCTCTCCCATGCATCGTAAAGAGTTTCTAAATCCATCTGCACAAAAGAAGAGATATCGTTCCTCAACTTTGTCATTTTAGCCTGTGGAAAATATTTTAGTAAAAATTTTTAAGTCATGTGTTCCCAAGTAGTGATAGAACCTCGTGGTAACGAGTTCAACCACTGTTTAGCTTTATTTCTTAATGAAAAAGGTAATAACCAAAGGCGAATGGCATTGTCAAAAATGCCATTAATTTTAAATGTGTCGCAGAACTCTAGGAAGTTGGCCAAATGAGTATTTGGGTCCTCATCCTGCAAACAATCAAACTGAACAAACTATTGAATCATTTGAATACTATTAGGTTTCAGTTCAAAATTATTCGCAGCAATAGCATGTCTAACAATACTCGATTCAACTCCAGTTAAATTGGGCTTAGCATAATCGTACATAGTACGAGGAGCAGGATTTTGATTCAAAGGATTTACGGCTACCACAAAGGGTAGCGGATTATTATCAGCCATCTCTTTGGTAGTATTAGTATCTTCCTCTTACTCTTCCTCTATGTATTGTAGACTTCGCATTATTTCCCTACGATTTCTACGAGTTGTGCATTCTATCTCACTGTCAAAAAGTAATGGTCCTCACGGGTTTCTTCTAGTCATAAACTAAAAATATCTGCCAGAAGCAAATAAAAGAAAATTTAGTAAATTAAAAATAAAAACAAAAATAAATTGTAATAAATAAAATAAAAAATGGCTAAAGTAATACAAATTAAGCGTTCCTAATATTCTAGTCCCTGGCAACGGCACCAAAAACTTGATGGGCTCGAAACTAACTAATATTTCGACAAAGGCAAGCACACCTATCGAACAGTAGTATAGTTGTGGTAAGTCTGGAATATCGTGTCCTCAAGGACTAAAATTACTAGTAATAACTATCTTTTTTATTATCTAGCCTAATAATTAAGGGGTTTATTTTAATCTAAAATTTAACTAATTAATTAACTAACTAAGTGATTATGAATGCGACAGAAAGTGAAGAAGTAATCGAATAAACCAATGATAAAGACAATACCCAAGGAAGAATCCACCTAGACTTCACTTATTATTCTGACTCTGAATTAAATGATTTATTCACTTGACTTGATCCGTAGAAATCTCAAAATTATGTTAATATCTCTTTCAAGACTAAAAGTAACTGACTCTAGGTTGATTAATTGAAATCTCTTTCTAATTAAAACCCCTATCGTCGCATTAACTCGATATATGATTCCCTTATTAGATTTGACTCTAATCCGGTAGATTTATGTCGCCCTATTTCTAGGGTTGCAATCAACTTCGCTTAATTATGTTAGATCTACATTTAAACAGGGACTTTTGCTCCACTGAATAAGCACATCAATCTTGAATTAATATTCCTAAAAACATCAAAATAAGGATTAAGAACACATAATTATGAACAAGATCAAGTATTTATCACGTAATTTAAATTTATTGAATAATAAGATTCATCTAGGTTTCATTCTCCCTAGGTATTTAGGGATTTAGTTCATAACACAAAAGGAAAACATCATAGAATTAAGAAAACAACAAGACATAAAGATCCCAAAAACTTCTAAGGAACTTGATTGAGATCTTCAATCTTGAATGTGATACTGCTTCCAAGATAATTTCGACGACTTTCTTCGAGTAATTTCTTCGATCTACTCTGCATGTCCCTTTAAGTCCTCCCCTAGGGTGTTTATATAGGCTTTGGAACACCTTTCTTGGTCCACAAGTGGTCTTTTCCAAATAGAATTAGACTTGGGTTCGGCAGGGACACGCCCGTGTGCTATAGCTTAGGCCGTGTTTGATTCTGCTCATAACACACAGTCGTGTGGTCTGCCCGTGTGTTATAGTCCAGGCCGTGCTGATTTCTGAGGTAGGCCCATTTTGTTCCTTTTTGGCTCGTTTCTCGTTCTTTTTGATTCCCTAAGCTCTCCTGAGTGTAAAACATGAAATTAAAGGATTAGGAGCATCGAATTCATCAAATCTATTGAAAATTCATCCAAAAATAAGCCAAGCATGAGGTCAAAATATGTATAAATTATGGTTTATCACTGAATCTCGAAGATCACATTGGCCATGTTAATGGTGCAGAAAACCATTTACTATTTTCTCTCAATAATCGTCCTTAGCTTAAAAATGTCATCTTGAGTTGCTTTAAGAAAGGTCAAATATTGTCCATAAATTTTCTTTTGAAATTCTTCGTCGAAATAGTCTTTCTTTTTGAAAAATTCAAGTATTAGTTTTTAGAAAATGTCGTTTTTCAGTTAAAACATCGCAACAGACATTTTATATACTTAAAACTTGCTCGTCATTTTGAAAATGTAGATTTAATATAACTTGTATACCATCAGTTCCTTAAGCAATAATGTTGAGTTTTGAAAATAGAGTATTGAGTTTGAAAACACTATCGTTGAGTTGGATTAACCTTATTGTGAAAAAATCCATCATTTCATTATTATTTGATAAAACCTCTTAATTACTAGTTTAAAACGTAAATCATGCAAAACCATCCAAAAACCACGATAAATTGAAAGTCCAAAAGAAAGTCTCAAACCAAAGTCCACAGAAATAATAACACACCCAAACTATATCAAATACCAAATAAATAAATTTTTCTAAAACGACCAAGAGAACCTCCATAAGCTGAGCCCATCCTAACCTCGATTATTATCTGGAAAATTAGAATTTAAAGGGGTGAGCTTAAAATCCCAGTGTGGGTTACAAATCACAATAACATAATTTAACACATAACAGCATCAATTTAACCAGATCATAGACATACAAAATTTTCAATCACAGAATCACATTTATCATAATGCATATTGACGATTTCAATGCAACACTTTTTCAGAAATCAATGCAGATTTTTAGAAAACAGATCCTATCCATCTCTGCTACACACCATAATGAGTTCCCCAGAACTTGTTCGTCTAATAACACACCAATATTGTGGACAAGCCACCAAATAGTGCAAGCACGCTACCAGAAACAGAATGTTGTGGTCGAGCCACCAGACAATGTAAATTTACTACCAAATATAGAATATTGTGGACAAGCCACCAGAAGTTTACAGATATACTGCCAGATACTTCCTTCATAGACTTTTTCCCAATCCTATACATATGATATGGCATACAGAACAGACTTTACAGTAGGCATGCTTTACATACGATTTAGATCTTAGTAAAATTTATCACAGTAGCATGTTTAACATGCGAATCAGAATCAGAAATATAACATGCTTAACATGTGAATCGGAACATCAGAATATTAACATGTTTAACATGTTATTTAGAACATCAATAACTTTATATCACGTTTATCGTACATACATATTCAAATCCCCATATATCACATATCATGAGTATTAGGAATCACATCTTATCACATTTAACATAAAAATCACTAGATCACATATCAATAACATAGATCTGAAGTTTCGAAAACACTTACTTGAATCCTCTTTTATCGGATTTTATCAATCCTTATGAATACTTAAAGTATTCGCCCAATATCACATTTCATAAACTTACTTAAACATCAATTAAACATTTCTCAAATATAAACATTTTATATTGATTAATTATAATATTATTTATTTAAATTAAATAGGTCCCACACCTTTGCAAATCCGATTGCAAGGATATCGATTCCAACTTTTAACAAAAGAGTTCGATTTTTGAGCCTCTATGGTTAAAACCATTCACACGTATTAGAACGGGTTACTAAATAAATAAATAACCCTTTTAATTATATGATTCAGTAAAGTACTTACGTAATTGATCGCCTAATCGTACTATAACACAAGTAATGTATGGATTCCAAGATTTGAACAGCAAAATTCTAAACCAAATTAATATGCGTTGTCTTAATTGAATATGAGTTTATAAAATATACAAGAATCAATCAAGAATAGAGGATCGAATATACTTACGTACTACTGGAGGAAAAAGGACTCAACAACTTCCCTCAATATGTTTATTAGAGAGGAGGATTTGACACTATCAGAAAATAATATGACGTAGAAATAAAAGTTAGAAAATAAGATGGAAAGTAACCCTTTAATAAACAAAAATTTGATTTGATTGTTTAGAAAAATCGATTACAATTAAAGGAGGAGAAAAGAAGGAAAATTGGATAATTTTGGTGGTGGCCGACAACAACAGCGCAACGACGGAGGTAGTGATGAAGGAGAGGTGGTAGTGTTATAGAGGTACTGTGGCTTTGAGTGGTGGTAGATTGGAGCAGAAAGGAGAAGAAAAGGGTGATTTAGGTGATGAAATGGAAGAAAAATGAGATAAAGAGGGAGAAGTTAGGTGGTGGATGGCAAAGAGAGAGGAAGAGAGAAAAATGGAAAAAAAGTGAAAATGGATATGTCTAGGTGCATGGCCGACCAACTTAAGGTAAGGGGAAAATTTTGGCATGTTGAGGGGACAAAGGTATGGAAAGGGTATCATGGGAGTGAAAAAGGGAGAAAAAGGGGAATGTTGACCTTGTAATCAAGGAAAGAATCTTTCCTAGTATGGCAACATGAGTTGGATGGCAAGGGTGTTCACACTTAGCTAAAGTTGTCAAAAATTTAATTAAAAAGGTGAACATGTGAGGGCTTAAACTTGGGACCACTTGGAATTAATTCACACACTTAACCACTGGGCTATTAAATCCATTGTGTCATGAACTAACGTAAAATAAAAAATAAAATACAGCGCATGATAGAATCATGTCGCAGCATTGATGGCAACAACTTGATGTCGCGATTTCAATGGAGGTGAGTTTTGACTTTAAAGATAGGAGGCTAACGTCAAGACAAGGGATTTCAATGTCACAACCTTAACAAGGGAGAATCGCGACCATGAATATAAAAGTTTGATAACTCTAAATTATTGACTTTTTCAGCACCTTTTTACTAGTAATTCATGCAAGTTCTAAGTATTTTAATAACAATTTTTTTAATTTTATTACAAAAGTACTTAGATGGACAAAATTAAAGACAAATTTACATTTTTTTTATTTACATGCTAATTTGACATATTTTTGCCTATTTGACACAGTTTTGTGCAATAGGAGAAAAATTAGCCTTGAAGCTCACCTACTCAATGCTTAATGTTATAGTAGTCTTTTGTAGCAAAAGCCATGCAAAGGATGGCTAATAATTAATCAGCTATGGGCATCCAAAATTAATTAAAATTATAGATAATGGACAGACTTGACCCAACTTGGAAATTGGATCAGTGAAGTAGTCAAGTCTGCTGCTCAATTTTGAAGCCAAACCATCCAATTAATAAGGAAAGAGCCCAAATTCAGCTTCAATCTGCCCATCTGTCCATTTCATATTTAACTTAGGGTACTTAAACTTGTTAAAAAAATTACAAAATAGCCCCAAGAACTTTGCTAAGTGACCGTTCAACTCCCCATTCAAAAATGCATTGGACTAGCTATTTTTAGCAAAGTCATCCTTCTCATTCCTTTTCTCAAAGTGGTTGACCATAGGTAAGAGGTTTGGCTTTCTATTTTTAGCAAATACAAGCTTCCCCCTACTAGTATAAATACCACCCCCACTCCCTCTGTAACACCCCTAACCCATCTCCGCCACCGGATTAGGGTTATAGAGCATTACTGTACAAAATAAAATGTTTAACTTCAAAATAGAACATAATTCATCTTCCAATTAATTTCTCATAACTCACTATAATCATGGAAAAAATACACATTTGGGCCTTAAACGAGCCTTCGGAGCCCGAAAAACAATTTGGGAACAATAAGGGATTAATTTGAAACAAATCAAAATTTTGAGAAAAACATGAAAAATTGATAAACAGGGGTCACACGGTCGTGTGGCCAGGCCGTTGACATAGCCTAGACCGTGTGACCATTCGAAGGAGGGACACATGATCATGTCCCAACCCACGTGTCTGCCCGTATGTGTATTCAAAATAGGGTCACACGGTCATTCCGTGGGCCGTGTGCTAGACCGTGTAACAAACTATTTTGAGACACACTGTTGTGTCGTAAACTACGCGTCACATTGCGTGAAACTTGCACCTAAAATTTTAATGACACATGGCCATGTGAGGTGACCATGTGTGGCACACGTCGTGTGACAGCACGTGTCCCAGGCCGTGTGCTCCAAATTTAGCCTCTAAAACAAGCCATTTTAATACCTATCATTACACAACAAAATACATCATTTACACATACATTCAATTGACCATAACACTCTCTAAACACACTCAAAATATACCAAATCAAACAACCTATAAATTCTAACCAATATGCCATTCAAAGGCAGCTCAATTCATACCAACTCAATATTACAATATAACCCAAACATACATCATTACAACCACAACCTTTCAACCATTTCAATCATTTCAACCACATATAAACATATCTCATGTCATATATTTACTTATCATTCAAAAGGGACCAAAAGACACGTACTTACTAACCATTACAAGTCCAACCAAACATATACTCAAAAGACATAACCATACCAAGTTGGCCAAATAACACATTCACAACATCTATTATATTTAAGCCTTATACGTACTAAACTCATATATATCATTTGAACATTTTGTTGACACTTCAATCATCCACACACAAATTAATCAACCATTTCTTTCCTACTATCAAAAGACCATGCTCAACCATTAACAAAAGGTATTAAGGCATACCAAAACTTGGCACAACCCAAAACATACCAATTTAACATACAACCCTATACATGCCATTTATAACCATTTCAATAAATTCAAAAGTTACCAAAATGGATCGATGGACAGTGTGATCGTGCTCCGATGTTGATTCCAATTGTTCGAGCTTTCGATGATCTACCAAATAGAAAAAGTAATTACATAAGCAACTAGTGCTTAGTAAGCTCATATACAAGAAACTTAAACTTACCGAACATAAAATGATTAACTCATTCATTCATAGTTCATGAGATCATAAGGATACTTTTCCTCCCTATCCACAACACCTCACAAGGTTAGTAGATATAATTAAGAACACATCTATACATGAAAATGGAACATAACATATTAAGAACACATCTATACATGAAAATGGAACATAACATGAAATGAATTTCATTCTGTAAATCATCCAACACACAATCAATTAATTACCTTTTCAAACCATTTATATATATATCACAACTTCCACTTCATAAACCCAATGACATAACTCATTTCATATACATACCTTTTCAATCATGCTCATTAAGTCATTTAGACATTATATTTCCTATTCATCACAATCCACATAGTTAGTAGATAACTTGAAAATATAACATCTATGAAACATAGCATATATTATGAAATGAATTCCATACATTTATCCTTCATCACATGATAAATTCTCTTACTTTTTATTTCATTTACACATACCCATATTTCCATTTCATATGATCATTAGCAACAATAAGTTTTTATACATGCCTTTCCATTAACCTTTACTTACCCGTTGAACCATTTAAACTAACACCGGATACTCGGGAATACTCACACAAAGTGTGCCTTTTCATGTAATCGTAACCTTTCCAACAGTGCTAACATGATCTGTAAAATGGGCCTGCTCACACAAGCTATGGGTTAGGATGTTAGCTACAAGATGCTGCTCACACAAGCTGTGGAGAATCCGCAACAAATGTAGAACCTCAACCATCGGTAGGACATCCAGGACCAGCACCTGAAACCATATAATCCCTAATGACATGTTGTTTATCCTAAGTATTCATAAGGTTCAAACGAGACATATTCCATTTTGAATTCTTTAATTTCTTTCCATTACACCATTACAAACATATGGATCCATAAAATTCACATTTTCACAATTTGCTATAAACTATCTAAACATTTCCATTCAACCCAATTTTCCAATTATAAATTTTTACTCAATTGTAATTACATAAATCATTAATCATTCATTACAAATAGAAATTAACAAGTTAAGACGAACTTACTTGTACCAAAATGATGCCCTAACGTGATCCAACAACTAATATGCTATTTTGGTTTTTTTCTCGCGATCTGTATCCATTTGAGTTGTTTCTTGATCTAGATAAATATTTTTATTCAATTAATCTCATTCCAAAATTTAAAATAATCAATTTAGCTTATAACCCTTAATGATGGAAATTTACAAAATTGTCCTCAAAATATACCTTTTATGCAATTTAATCCCTAAACCTGAAACTTGTAGTTTCACCATTTTTAACCATAAATCATGCTAGCCGATTTTTACCTAATATTATAACAGCCCATATTTATCGTTAATTCATAATGTTTTCCTTAAATTTTACCATTTTTATAAATAAAGTCCCAAAACCTTAAAATCATCAAAAATTACTTAACAAAATATGTCTATTTAACAACCAAGCTTAACAATCTATCAAAAAACTGTTAAAACATATTAAATTCATCCATGGCATGAATTATAACATTTAATAGTTTTACAATTTAACCCCCGGGCTCGATATATTAAGCTATTACGAGTTCAAAAATATAAAAATCATTAAAAACAGGATCAAAATCACATGCCATGCATCAAGAATCAGCTTGGCTGAATGCTTTCTTCTCAAAGATTGAGTTTTCTTCCTACTTACGGTGGTGATAGTCTTTTTCAAGATGATAACCTATTTTAATTTCTTTTAATCTTTGTTTTATTTATGAATTTACATGTTTAATCTTAAAAACATCCAAAATTTTCCTAATTAAAGCCCACCAACCATCCACCACCATCTAAATAGGTATATTTACCATATGAAACCATCAATTCATGGTTTCATAACCATTTAATACAATTAAAGCTATAGTGATTAAGTTTCACATCTTTTATAATTTAGTCCTTTTCAATTAACTAACTATCTAAATATTAAAATTTCCTAACCAAATTTTAATATAACCCTAATAACACTCCATAAATATTTAATAAAATATTTACAGCCTCGATTCATAGAAACGAGGTCTCGATACCTCATTTTATAAAACCACTTGACTTCAATGATTTACCATTTGAACCTGATTATTCATTCAAATAACATAAATTATCAAATATAAATTTATTAAAATACTATTTTTGAATCTTAAATATTAAATAATAATATTTACGAACTCACTTGTCAAATTTTTGCCCCGAAACCACTATTTTTGACACCACTGAAAAACGAGCTATTACACCCTCATTTCATCATTCATCATCCATTAATTTTTCTCTCTTTTCTCTCTTTGTTGTGCTTTCCTTTCCCATTTTCTCATTTTTCAATTGAGTTGTGCAAAAATTTGAGAGCAACCCATTCGGCCATTAGAGGAGCATTTTGGCTTGATTACTACAGCAAGAGTGAAGCACAAAAAATGAGCAAGGAAGCTATGCCACGGAGAACCAACGGAAATGGCTTTGCATTTCTTTCGCTTTACTCTTTTAATTTCTTGTTGTTCAATTTAAGAAATATGTTTGCAACTAAATTTTATGTTCTTAATATAATTATGGTTGTTTAATTCCTTCAGTGTTAGAATAATTTAATTTCCATAGCTTAGATTATTTATGTTGTTGGTGATGTTATGTGCATCGATTGTTTATGCATTCAAATAAAATTATGACTATGATATTCATGCATTATAAATGTGGGGAATGCAACTGAATTAATTATTAAATCCTAATCGGACTATAATTAATTGACACACTATCTGAATGGTGCATGTTTAATCTATATTCCAGACAATTAGGTTAAAGTTTGTAATAATTCAAGAGAACCTTTTTACCTTGCATAATCCTAAGATTCATGATATTAAATTGTTTCAGTTTAGAAATATTATTGTTACCTTACATTAATCTTTTTTTCTTTTTATTAATTTTACTAAGTTGTTGATATAGACATATGCTATACTTAATAATTTAATAAGTTGACTTCTTAGACGATTCCTGAAAAGGTAACCTTGAAGCCGTAACAGACATAGACATATGCAAATAAGAGGTTAAACTTGAAACTTTGAAAGAAGACAAAGAACTCGTAATTAAAATAGGATTAATAAAACCAAGTTGGCATGAAATTTTCTGTGATATCATTCGAATTATTTAATTATTTCTAAGTTAGGAAGAAGAATTTATTCTGTCAGATGCATGATATTGTGATTTCTCTGAAAGACTTGCATACCCATTCCTTTATTTATTTAATTTAATTTAAAGCATATTTAGATTAGTTTAATTTAATCAAACTCATCACTTAAATCTATTTTCATCACCGACCAATTTGCTAGTAATTAATTTTGCAATACTAGATTCCCACTGACAGTCCCTGTGGAGACGATACTCGATATACTTATCACTTTATTACTTGTCAATGATTGAGTATACTTGTATATCAATTGAACCATTTCGAGAATAAGCTCGATGTCGCAACTTCAAAAGGGTAGTATCGCGACTTCAAAAGAAATATCCCTTACCTTTTTTTCTTTCAATTTAAACATGCCAAACATACAATTCAATTGGTCTAAGTGACCCAGAAATTTAATTTAACTCATCTTAGGCATTAATTCAAATGCCCAATTAGTTCCTTGATATTCACAACAACTTAATACATATGATCTTATACATATCTTCATCCATTTGAGTCTTATACTACATATTTATTGTAACACTCCATACCTGACCCGATCACCAGGTCTGAGCTACGGGATGCCACATTCATTGCCGAAGCAACTACGACTAATTACCATCAAATCAACCATTTAAACATGTTATTAAGTATAATATGCATTCACCATATGTTTTATAATCATTGTTAGGTTTTATACGAGCTTACGAAAGCTCTTTTGATGACCTGAGGTTGAATAAGGACTAAAATACAAAATTTTTAAAAAAGTTAATGAGTTGGCGTCACGACTATAGTGGACCCACGTCGCAACATCATTGACAAAGGCTCAGCATTGTGACTTTAGATGTGTAGTGTCACAACTTGGAAAGTAGTAGGTTAATGTCGCGACTTCAAACAGGGGACGTCGCGACATTGAAGGCTGATGTTGCGACATTGAAGGCAGATTCCTTCAACTCTTATATCCTATGATTCAACTTTCTAACTATGCAACACAATGGTCTAAAGGCCTAACATGCAAACCATTTCATCCCATGATGATGTTCATTAACACATTTCCATCCTTTAAAAGCTTGAAACCATATATATACATGTTATAACAATTAATATGTCAACCTCCATTTATCATTCCCTAATCAAACACTCAATTGACCATTTACAATCTTAAAATGGTTCAAACTTAGGTACATGTCATCTATTAAAACATAAACCTAGTGCTTTCCAAGTCGCAACATTGTGCATCTGAAGTCGCAACGTCGAGCCTCTGTCGATTATGTTGCAATGTGGGTCCACCATGGTCACGATGCCAACTCATTAACTTTTGAAAATTTTGCATGTTAGTCCTTATTCGACCTCGAGTCATCAAAAGAGCTTTCTTAAGCTCGTATGAGACTCGATTATGAATATAAAAAATATGGTGAAATGTATCATTCTTAATAGCATATTTAAATTGTTTATTTGAATGGTAATTGGTTGTAGTTGCTCCGATAACAAATATGGCATTCCGTAGCTCAAACCTGACGATCAGGTCTGTTACACATATATACTTTCAATTTATATGATCATATTTAAGTTAACATTTTCCATTCAAGGTACCAAAATGAAAACTCACAAATTAATGTTGGATTTGGTGCCTTAAGTGTAATATTTTCGTTTATATACACTTGTAATTTTTTCAAACAAATTAATTAATAAAATAATTCATATATTTCATTAATATAATTTATATAATGTCCTCGTGTAATTTTTGTATAAAAATAAAATAAAAGTAAAATATACTTAATGATATAACCATTATCGTAATATATTATCAATATTGCGGTCAATTTTCTAACCACTAATATTATGTCAATTTTAGAAAAAACAATTATGCTTGTCATCAACAGTTTTGATATTATGTCTTTTAATGTTTGCAAAATGAAGAAAAATTTTGGTTGAAAAAATATATGCAATTAACTTTTTACCATAATTAATGAGAATAATTTATATAAATAAACATTTTCACATTGAATAAATTAATGGGGATAATTGAGTGAAAGAATGAAATTCAGTCAAACAAACTTGTTCGCGTTGAATAATTTTAACAGTTTTTTAAAGAATACAAGTGGCAGTGTAGACAGTAGCTCATGTAACTCATCCAACAAATATAACTTACCATATTTGGTAAAAACCCAACTATAAAATATATATTAGATCTACTGAATTGATTTAAAAATTAGATAATATATATAATTGATCAGATATACGACAAAGATCAGTAGGCCTGATTTAAAAGTAAAGGGCAGCAAATTCCAATCTGTGTTGTCGCCGCCCCTTGCATGTTTTTGGGAGTTAACTTTTTCTGTTAGAATTAAGTGACTGGAATCCTTATTTAAATAAAATACAATGGTAAAATAAAATAAAAGTAGAATCCCTATAGAACTACACTTCTTTTATTTTATTTTAAATAAAGTTGTTTAAACCTTATTAAATTACATCTATTTGATATTGATTAGAATAAGGAGTTTCAATCTTACTACACTCCTATTAGAATATGGCTCTACAAGCCTATAAATAGACATAGTCTATTTCTCTTGTAATTGATTCGAATTTGACATAGTGAATTTTTTTCCTCTGCCCGTGGTTTTTTCCCGAAAGGGTTTCCACGTAAAATTTGTGTGTTCTTTAAATTTTATTTCTCTTTTCTTTGTAATATATTGTCATTACCGACGTTATATTTTTTCACAAATTGATATCAGAGCTTCCGGGTTTTTCATCTCGATCATGGTAATGGCGTCTTTAAAGTATGAAATTCTACTGTTGGATCGCAACACCAGATTTGCGTTGTGGCAAATAAAGATGCAGGCAGTTCTTGCACAGATGGATTTAGAGGAAGCCCTGCTAGGGGTAAATAAGATGCCTTTGACATTAACGGAGGAAGAGAAAAAGTGCAAGGATCGAAAGGCATTAACACAGTTACATCTGCATTTGTCTAACGAAATTTTGCAAGATGTGATGAAGGAGAAGACCGCCGCGGCATTATGGAAAAGGCTAGAACAAATATGTATGTCGAAAACTCTAACTAGCAAGTTGCATATGAAGCAACGTCTTTATGCTCATCGTTTGGAGGAAAGTGCGTCTATGCACGAACACTTAACAGTGTTTAAAGAAATTCTTTCAAACTTGAAGGCTATGGAGGTTCAGTATGATAAGGAAGATCTAGGGTTGATTCTACTTTGTTCGTTACCCCCGTCTTATTCAACCTTCAGAGATACGATTTTATATAGCCGCGAGTCTCTCACAGTTGATGAGGTTTATGATTCTTTGACCTCATATGATAAAATGAAGCATCTTGTGGTTAAACCCGACTCTCAGGGAGAAGGTCTTATTGTTCGTGAGAGATAAGATCGGAATGCTGATGATGATCGTGGAAGGACACAGGAACGGAATCCTCGCGGTAAATCTAAGGGTAGATCGAAGTCTTCAAATAGAGGTAAAACTTGTAACTTCTACAAGAAGAAAGGGCACATTAAAACTGAGTGCTATAAGCTACAGAACAAGATTAAAAGGGAGGCTACGAATCAAAAGGGAAAACAACCAGAAAATTTCGGTGAAGCTGATGTTGTAGAAGACTACAGTGATGGTGAACTTCTAGTCGCTTTTGTCAACAATTCTAAAGTCAGTGAGGAGTGGATACTTGATTCGGGTTGCACCTTCCACATGATTCCTAATAGGGATTGGTTTACAAATTAGTAAAACAGTGCCTGAATGTGTTTTTTTGATGGGAAATAATGCTTCGTGTAAAATCGCAGGTGTTGGAACAATTAAAGTTAAGACGTTTGATGGAGTTGTCAGAACACTTATTGACATACAGCATGTTCCAGAATTGAAGAGAAATTTAATTTCATTGAGTACTCTTGATTCAAGAGGATACAAAAGCACAGCTGAAAGTGGGATTTTGAAGATTTCCAAAGGTTCCCTCGTTGAGATGAAAGGGCAGAGAAAGATTGCCAAGTTATATGTTTTATAGGGTTCTACTGTTCTTGGTGATGCAACTGTCGCTTCCTCTTCCTTGTCAGATGATGATATTACTAAACTTTGGCATATGCGCTTAGGGCATATGAGTGAGAATGGCATGGCAGAATTGAGCAAAAGAGGACTTCTTGATGGGCAAGGAATTTGCAAACTGAAGTTCTGTGAGCACTGCGTTTTTGGGAAGCAAAAGACAATTCGATTCACCAGAGGAATCCATAACACGAAGGGAAAATTGGAGTATATTCATTCTGATCTGTGGGGGCCATCAAGAGTGCCTTCAAGAGGTGGAGCTAATTATATGCTAACTTTTATTGATGATTTTTTCAGAAAAGTTTAGGCATTCTTCTTGAAGCAAAAAAATGATGTGTTTTTCGCATTTAAGTCTTGGAAAACTATGATTAAAAAACAAACGGGAAAATAAATAAAATACCTCCGCACAGATAATGGCTTAGAGTTTTGTTCTGATGAGTTTAATAAACTATGCAAGTCAGAAGGGATCGTGAGACACTTGACAGTTCGTCATACTCCACAGCAAAACGGCATTGCAGAACGAATGAACAGAATGATCACGGAAAAGGTTCAATGTATGTTGCCAAATGCCAACTTACCAAAGTCGTTTTGGGCCGAAGCAGCCTCTACTGCATGTTTTTTGGTCAACCGATCTCCATCCATTACCATTGAGAATAAGACTCCACAAGAGGTATGGTCTGGTAATCCTGCTAATTATTCTGATTTAAAGATCTTTGGGTGTCCTACATATGCTCATGTTGATAATGGAAAATTAGAACCGAGATCCATTAAATGTATTTTTCTTGGTTATAAAGCTGGTGTAAAAGGGTATAAGTTATGGTGTCCTGAAAATAGAAATGTTGTGATTAGCAGAGATGTTGTTTTTTATGAAACTGCTATGCTAGCTAACTTATCTCTTAAAGACTCTTCCAATAAAGAAAATCAAAAGCAGGTAGAGCATCAGATTAATACAGAGTCAACTCCTCAAGCAAGTACAAAAATCGATAATAGAGTTGCTTCTTCACCACAATACTCTATCGCCAAAAACAGAACTAAAAGAGAAATTAAACCTCCAAAAAGTATGACGAGGCTGATCTAGTTGCTTATACTTTAAATGTGGCCGAATATATATATGCAAACCAAGAGCCGTCTAATTATTCTGAGGCAGTTAGCTATGAAGACTCAGAAAAATGGATGTTTGCTATGCAAGAGAAGATGGAATCACTTCATAAAAACAGAACATGGGATCTTGTGAAACTTCCTAAAGGTAAAAAGGTTGTTCGCTGTAAATGGGTGTTTAAAATAAATAAGGGATTCCAAGAGTTGAAGAACCCAGATATAAATCAAGGCTTGTTGCAAAAGGTTACAGTCAAATTCCAAGAATGGACTTCACAGATGTGTTCTCCCCAGTTTTGAAGCATAGTTCGATTCGAGCTTTGCTTGGTATTGTGGCCATTCATGATTTGGAGCTTGAGCAGTTAGATATAAAAATTGCATTTTTGCATGGAGAACTTGAGGAAGATATTTACATGCAACAACGGAGGGTTTCTGATCTCAAAAAGGAGGACTATGTTTGCTTGCTGAAAAAGTCCCTTTACGGTTTGAAATAGTCACCAAAACAGTGGTACAAGAGATTTGATTCTTTTATGACTTCTCATAATTTTAAAAGAAGTAGTTTTAACAGCTGAGTTTACTTTAAGAAAAACAGTGATGGTTCTTTTTTGTATCTACTTCTTTATGTTGATGACATGTAGATAGCAACAAAAGATAAAGGAGAGATAAGAAAGGTCAAAGCCCAACTAAGTGAAGAATTTGAGATGAAAGATTTGGGACCAGCAAATTAGATACTTGGTATGGAGATTCTCAGAGATAGAAAAGCAAGTAAATTGTACCTAAGTCAGAAGGGGTACATTGAGAAAGTTCTTTGCAGGTTTAATATGTAGAGTGCTATGCCTGTTAGTACTCCTTTAGCAGCCCATTTCAGGCTTTCATCGGCTTTGACTCCACAATCAGATGATGAGATTAAGTACATGTCACACGTTCCATACTCTAGTGGAGTGGGATCTCTCATGTATGCTATGGTTTGTTCACGTCCAGATTTATCATATGCATTCAGTGCAGTTAGCAGATACATGGCGAATCCTGGTAAAGAACATTGGAAAGCAGTTCAGTGGATTTTAAGATACTTACGAGGTACTATTGATGTTTGCTTACAGTTTGGAAGAACTAGAGATGGAGTCATTGGATATGTTGATGCCGATTTTGCTGGAGACATTGATAGAAGAAGATCTCTCACTGGTTATGTCTTTACAATCGAAGGTTGTGCAATCAGTTGGAAAGGTACTTTGCAAATTACAGTTGCTTTGTCTACCACTGAAGTTGAGTACATGGTGATTACTGAGGCTTGTAAAGAAGCTATTTGGTTGAAGGGACTCTTTAGTGAGCTCAATGAAGACCTTCGAATCAGCACATTATTTTGTGACAGTCAGAGTGCCATCTTCCTTAGAAAAGATCAAATGTTTCATGAGAGAACAAAACGCATTGATGTTCGGTATCATTTTGTTCGTGATATTATTGCTTGTGGTGATATTGTTGTGAGCAAAATTAGTACTCATGAAAATCCTGCAGATATGATGACTAAGTCACTTTCTATAACCAAGTTTGAGCATTGTTTAGACTTGGTTGGTGTTCATTGTTGAAGTTAAACCCTTAAGGGGTTTTATGGAAGAGGTGAAGAACTTGTTCGTTGAGAGTTCGCGGTGAAGAACTAGTTCATTGAGAATTCGTGTCAAGGTGGAGATTGTTAGAATTAAGTGACCCGAATCCTTATTTAAATAAAATAAAATGGTAAAATAAAATAAAAGAAGAATCCCTATAGAACTACACTTCTTTTATTTTATTTTAAATAAGGTTTTTTAAACCTTATTAAATTTCATCTATTTGATATTGATTAGAATAAGGAGTTTCAATCTTACTACACTCTTATTAGAATATGGCTTTACAAGCCTATAAATAGACATAGTCTATTTCTCTTGTAATTGATTCGAATTCGACATAGTGAATTTTCTTTTCCTCTGCCCGTGGTTTTTTCCCGAAAGGGTTTCCACGTAAAATCTGTGTGTTCTTTAAATTTTATTTCTCTTTTTTTTTTTCGATATATTGTCATTACCGACGTTATATTTTTTTCACAAAAATATTACTATTTGATTATATTTTATTTTATTGGGATTCTTGTTATTTTCTTTATAAATAGAAGCTAAGGTTTAGGCCAAAAACATAGTTCATTATGTTGATATTTTATTAAAATATAGTTAAAGTTATATTTTTAAATCAATTTTATTTTTTGACAAAATTCCTATTCTTATTTCTAACTCTTAAAGTTTCATTAAGGTTTTCATTGATTTGCAACTAGAGCCCATACTCTAACAAATCATAGTTGAAATTAGCAGAGAAGATCGAGTAGTTGAAAGTCAAGAATGACATAATCTGTCTAATCCGAAAATACAAGTATAATTCAGGTAAAAGATTTATTATTTTAAATATCAACATGACTTGCATAACTCGAACTCAGGCCACACTTGGGGTGATGAACACCCTAACCATCAGGCCAACACACAGGTTCACCATTAATTGAATTTTTAGTGAATAATATACAAAAATAATAAGTTGACATGGCGTTACTCATATTATAATATGTTTGTCACATTAAATTTTAAAAATAGTTATTTAACTTAATTATTTTAATAATTATTGATTGGTAAAATTTGAATTTTTAAAATGTGAAAAATATAAACACCAAAAATCATGAAAATAAGGAATACATTTTACTTAAAGCAGAATTTAACCTAAAACAAAACTTGAGCTAGTAAAAGTAAGTAATTAACACGAAAGAGAAAAAAGTTCAAATCGAAGAAAAGAATAGGAGAACCATGTAAACGGTTGCGTTTCAGCGCGAAAGAAAAACGACAACGTTTGACTCCGTCTTTCAACGATTTACACATAATAAAGTTTGCTCACTGCAGCAAAACCGATCGCCTATATGCTACCGGAAGTCTAACCTGAAGAAAGGAGAGAGTTTATGAGAATTTCCCAAATGGATGCTTTTCAGTGGCACAAGATTGCTGCTTTTTCTGGTTTTTAACTTCTTTCTCTCATCTTTTTCAATCCCTTTTTCATATATACTTATTTATGGGTTGTTGTTTTTTTTTAAAAAAAACAGGAATAGCAGCCCTTGGATTGGGCACTTATGGCTTCCATATCTTTAAACCTGAAAATCCCGTTTACAAGGAGGTAGGTTTTTTAATACCCTTTCATTTTTTTCACCCAAATTTTCACTTTTCAACGTTTTTGTTGTTCAATTATTTTGTTGTTCTTTTTTTTTTTTCCTTATTATAATTGGATGATGAACTTAGGTATGGCAAATCGCTTCTACTTACCACTTGTTTCACACAGCTGCTCTTCTTTCTGCTCCTATTACCAAACGCCCCCACATTGTTAGTTCCCTTTTGCCCTTTTATTTTTATAATTTCATTATTGATTTTCTGGGCATGGTTTGCTTAATATTCTTGGGAAAATACTTTGTTGTTTTATTGATTGGTTTTATGGTTTTAGTTTTAAGAGACTAATCATACAATCCCCTGAATTTTATTGCTTCGTGTCGAGTTATCAATGGGCTAACTGCTCTCTTTTATTGTGCTTCAGTTTGGAGGCCTTTTGACTGCTGGCATTCTTTCTTTCTCTGGGTCGTAAGTTCCCTTCCCCTTTTATCTTCTTTTTTGAATTTGTTACTTGTTAGAAGTTTGCAATTGATGAATGCTAATCTGAGGGAAAAAGAAGGATTTGGTGAAAGGGATTTGAATGATATTCATCGAGATTTCATACTTTGGGTTACTTTCCTTGATGAAAATGATACATTTAATTGTTTTAAACTTGTGTTTTTTTGTTGTTGCATGTGTTTGGTCATAAATCACTGTCTTGTTTTTAAGTGCATTTCTTAGGTTAATGTTTCTTGAAAAGTTCATATATTTGGCCATTCTACCTGATGGATGCGGATGCATTTAACGGTATAAAATTTGCATTTCTTAAGGTTTTTCTTTTATATTTTTATTGAGCTTCGTGTTTAGTTCAGAATTAGCGAAGGCTTTGAATGTAATGTAGTTGGATGATATGTAAAATTGAGGGGACTCTAATAGCAATTTGAGATTTAGCAACAATATGTTATTTATTGCAAATTTTATGGTTTTACAAATATTTAAATGTTGGCAGCATAAAAAGACTTTCGCAAGGCTGTTTTATCTCGCCACCAATAGTGTGCCAGAAAAGTTTTGATGAATGGTTTTTTGCATCTAACTACAGCAATTTATACCTTGTTGCAAAAAGGACTTTTTTCCATATCAAATGGCTGCTGCCGCAAATAAGTTATTGTAAAACTCAACAAGAATGTGTATAAAATCGCTGCAAATACATTTTGCATAACTAATATTTGCTGCACCTTATAATGTTTTATAAAAATTATTTGTTGCTTGTTGAGAAGTCTTCAAAGTGTCGTCTTCTGTGCGGCTGACCTGGACCCCAACAATTGAAGGTATTCTCTCTGTGTCGGAGTTTTGTCCTCGGCCTCCACGGAGAGCTGTGTACGGTTCATTGAGGGGGGCGTCTTGGTCAGTAGAGATAGGTACTTGCAAGACTCGGGATAAGTGTAAGTGTTGGGTGTATGAATAATAATGGAGGTACTCAGGTGTGCTGTAGCTTGAACCACTAATCTTAGCTTAAAGTTGACATGTTCGTAAACATGGTACCACTTGAGCTACGACCTCTATTATTATTCACACGTCCAATACTAACATCTATCTTGAGTCTTGCAAGTACTTATCTCTACCGAGCGAGCCCCCCGGTGAACCATACACAGCTTATCGTGGAGGCCAGGAACAAAACCTGACATGGGGACAATACCTTATATTGTTGGGGTCTAGGTCGACTACCCAGAGGACAACACTTAGAAAACTTATCCTAGGGGAACCGATTCCTCCTCAACGTTTCTAAATGTCAATTCCTTAGCGTGTTTGTACTGCTATTGAAACCATGGAGATTTTTTTCATAGGGTCTATGGGATACCATGCATTACTAATGCTGTGAATAAAAGTGCATCCCTGTATTGACCATATCTCCTGTCATTCAACACTATGGATTCTTTGATTGAACAGAAACATAACCTAGCTTTGAACAGTTAGGTGTATGAATATGAATAAATGCAGTCAGTTGTTTAGCAGGGAATGGATGTGTGAATGCATTTACCATGCTAATGTTAAATTCATTCATGCAGAATTGATATGGTGAAAATATAATTAAATCATTATGTAGGTGTTACACGGCAGCATATCTGGAGGACAGAAAATATTCGGCCCTTGCTCCATTTGGTGGCCTTGCTTTTGTTGCCGGTTGGGCAAGTCTGTTATTCTAAGGTTTGGATTTTCCTTAAGAAGAACTTATGCTATCACTTGAAGCAAGTTAGAGAACATCTTGTCCTCTTTGTTATGCCATATATGTAACAAACCTTTGTATGGTTGTTGTCTCATTAGATACCCTAATACAATTTTAATTGCAAACAAGACATAATTATGTATTTTTGTCTGTTATGAGTATTAACATTGTAATATGTCTTGTTTAATTGTGAAAATCAATTCAATACCTATTTACCCCCAAGCTTTTCCTGGGAAACGATGAATTTTACTAATACAAGAGTTCCCCTTTCTCTGTACACTTCTAGTATTATTTCCAATTAATATGTTTTATTTATTTAATTTTGATAAAATATTTTTAAAAACAATTTAAACTTTCAATTTATTAAAATATATTTTTCTTATATAATTACATGCAAAATTTTGTTTTAGTTTTATTTTATTAAATGTTTCATAGGCATAAAAGAAATTATAAAATTTTAGAATGTAATTCTATAAAATTAATATCGATTTTTAAAAATGAAAATTAAAACTAAATTTATAAAATAAACTTTAAAAATATTGTATCATGTCATGAAACAATAATAATTGTGTTATTAAGTTTTTCTTTCGTTCGTTAAAGAGGAAAGGGACATTTCACAAAGTGATCCTTAATTTTATATATTGGTGCTTTCCTATGAAAATTTTTGAAATGCTATTGATTAGAATGTTATTGTTAAGAAAGTTATTTATGTTACTCTTATTAAATAAAAGATAATATATTTTTGATAAGAACATAGAGTTAATTCTACTAGACATCTTTAAATTATGACCCTCATTTTAAATTGGTCTTTAAATTTCAAGACGCTTCAGTATATTCCTAAACTCTCGATATTATATTAATCATGTCCTTTAATTATTGAAACCGTTAATTTAACTATTAAACGATATGAAAAATTTTATGTAACATAATTTAAATTGAAAGTTTTAAAGAAAGTAAAACGTTATAGCATAACTTTTAAAATTAAAATTAAAAATAAAGTAAAATCGAAAAAAAAAAAAAAGAGTGAACAATAGTTTCAATAAAAACTTTAAAATCTCAAAATCAAGAATTTTACAAGATCCATTTTAAATTGTTTATTTTTCTTTAAATTTTTATTTTAAATTACATCTTAATGATTAAATGAACAAATTTAGTAACGAAAGGATCTTATTGATCATTAATAGTTTGAGGATATAATTAGAATGTTAAAGTTTGAGGATGATTTTAAAATTAGAGCCTTTTTAAATAATTTTTAGGTTTAATGCACAAATTAACCCTAAAACATTGAGGATGATTTTAAAATGAGAGCCTTTTTTAAATAATTTTTAGGTTTAATGCACAAATTAACCCCTAAAACATCTCGATTTTCTAAGTTTGGTACTTAAAACTTTGAACAATGGTTTAGGACTAAAGTTTGTTTTCTTTTACACAGTTCACCCCAAGCATTAACTTTGTTAAAAAAAAAAAAAATAATCACATCCTCCATCCAATCAAAAGCTGTCGCATGGAACATCCTAATTAAGAACACTTTAAATTATTAAAAAAATTAAAATTTTAAAAATTATATTAACTGATTTTAAATATAAATATATATATATTCAGTAAAATACTTATTATTAAATAATTTTCATATAAATAAGGCAACCGAGGAATTAAATATAAAAATAAAAATATATGGACCAAATCAGGGCAAATATCCCAAAAATACCAAAAAAATCAAAAATTACCGGAAAGGACAGGTTTCAAAAATATTGACCGGAAAGGGTAATTTCCCCAAAAATCGCGTCCACGTCAGCGCGTTTTTTGGGGAAAGCGGCCTAAAGCGCGTCCATGGGGGAGCGCTTTAGGCCACATCAGCAAAAACGCTCCCACGAGGGCGCGCTTTTGCTGAGGTGGCCTAAAGCGCTCCCCCATGGACGCGCTTTAGGCCATTTTCCACCAAAAACGCGCTGACGTGGACGCGATTTTTGGGGAATCTTTCCCGTCCACTTGCAATGTGAAAAATGAAATAAGTTTTTGGGCAGTAGTCTCCGGCAAAATAATTTTGAGGAGACGTTTCAGAACAAACCGTGGCCGAAAACGCTCTCACGTGGACGCGCTTTTGCTACAGTGGTCTCCGGCAAAATTATTTTGAGGAGACGTTTCTGAACAAACAGTGGCCAAAAACGCTTCCAGCAGGGTGCACTATTACCAGGAGCACTGAAAAGCGCTCCCACGTGGACGCACTTTTGCTACAGTGCTGTCCGGCAAAATTAGGCTATAAATCAGCCAAATTGCATTCTCAGTTGGCAGAAAGCAAATTCAAGCAAAAGGAAAAAAAATTGAAAATGAGTGAACGTATTAATGCTGTTATTTACTACGATGGTGAAGTGCGTGACACCGAAGATGGTGTTGTTTTCTTATCGGAGAACACAGCGCGATTGAGTTTTAATCAAAACATCGATTTGGTAGAACTTCGCAAAAGAATTAGGCGTAAAATATTCGGAACAACGCCAATGAAAGTTCAGTCTATTAAGTATAGATTTTGCGCTTCGGTTGATCCGGTGAGATATGACGCATTCGACATCAAAGGTCCTCGGAGCCTTGAGGCAATGGTGGAGACTCATCTTGCTAGTGGTTCACCCTATATCGAGGTATATGTAGAATTTTCATCTCCAAGTGATCTGGCTGCAACCTCAACATCTAGTATCGTTCGAGGGGAAAACACGACCCCAAGTCGACACTCTGTAAGTGGGAGGCAAAACACAGAAGTGCCCGTGTGCGGTGGTAGTATGGAAAACATAACCCCTGCACGACACTCGGTTGGTGGATGGGACATGCATATTCGTCAATCGACGTCGGATGACAGAAATACGTATTGGGGGACGTCATCAACTTCTAGTGGATGGCAATCCACATACGATTGGAATCTTCTGAAGATGTTTAAGGAGGGATGATATATTACGACGGCATCCACCAGCGAGGGCCCTCGTTTGTTGCGAGTTATGGAGGATCGGACGATGAATCCGATGTGGATCCACCTCGGGAGCCGGGCCTACGGTGCGAAGTTGGACTATTTTACGAACCGGAGCTCGTTCAATTGTACCAAGATGTTGAGGCGGTTCGACGAAGAAGAAGAAGATCCGCTATTCAGGGCATACTCGCCTCCAAATAGCACATGCATAATGTCGATCTATCTCAAGATGATGCATTGGAGTTTCTGAACTACCACACCGGACGCGGTGGCAGTACAATTTCTTCGTTGGATTCGGACCAATTAGAAGTTGGTAACCGCTTTCCAACAAGAACACTTTTCTTGGTGCATTGAAACAATACAACATCGAGAGCGGGTTAACTACACTATGGTTAAATCAAAGCTCGATAGGTGCGAGGCGAAGTGTCTTTGTCAAAGTTATTAAAATTAAATAAATTAAAAAATAAACCAAACCTATTTTGTCAAAGTTATTAAAATTAAATAAATTAAAAAATTAAATTACAATAAAAAAGCAAACTCAAATTTTATTAAATATATTACAACTTAATTACAAAAAAAATAAACCAAACCTATTTTGTCAAAGTTATTAAAATTAAAAAATTAAAAAATTAAATTACAAAAAAAACAAACTCAAATTGTATTAAATATATTACAACTTAATTACAAAAAAAATAAACCAAACCTATTTTGTCAAAGTTATTAAAATTAAATAAATTAAAAAATTAAATTACAAAAAAAAACAAACTCAAATTTTATTAAATATATTACAACTTAATTACAAAAAAAATAAACCAAACCTATTTTGTCAAAGTTATTAAAATTAAATAAATTAAAAAATTAAATTACAAAAAAAAAAAACTCAAATTTTATTAAATATATTACAACTTAATTACAAAAATTAAACCTTAATTACAAAAAAATTAAACTCAAATTATAAATTAATTTACAATTACTCAAATTAGGGGTTTAGGGTTTAGTGCGGATGCCGGGTGGGAACCAAGTGCCACAGGGCGATTAAGCGATTCTGTGTTGGATTCCTCCTTCTTCTAGCTTCCGTGGGGTCGTGGAACCTCGGTGGGAATCCGTCCCTCCCGCGGTGGGTGCAGTTCAGGTGTTGCGATGATGACCCACCTTGATAAAATAATGACCCGGAGGTGTTTGCATAAACCACGGCGGGGTGATCGCATCCGTCACGGTGAAGGAGCCTAGTAGAAAGAATCGCTCCCCCGCGCGCGCCTCCTCTAATCCCACACCCGACGTCGGCCTCACGATCGGTGGCTAAAAGGAGTTGTCGAACGGACTCGAACCCGCCATGCATTCCAACACAGGGGACTAGAAAAGGAAACATATATGGGTTAGGAGGATACATATAAGGGGTAGGGTACGCACCTGGCATAAACTGTGGACGCTGTGTTGTCGGTGTTGTCACCGAATCGATGGGCGGTGATTGTGTAGCGCCGTGATGGGCCGGTGGATCGTAGGGCGCTGTTCTTGGGCCCGTCTCATCACCCCTTCTCCTTGAATGTAAAGGGGCCCGACGTTCCTTCGCTCATGAATTTGCCGTCGCCTCTCTTCATCCGACAACAGATCGACTTGCCATGGATTCTAAACCATGGCATGTACTCCGCACGCACGCTTAACTCAGAACTAAGATCGATTCCGGTTAGGTAAAAGTCATACCGGTTCTCCCACGTCTCGATATGTTCGACCAAAATATTGGCCAATCCGTGTCTTGCCGCCGTAAGTCCACACTGTGCTCATCATCGAGCACCTCAGGAGCCACGGGAATCGGTTGCCGGCATCCAAATTGCCGCATAACTCGATCCGACCGGTGCATCTCCACGGTCGCGTAGGTGATTAGTGGGACCTTAACGTACAACTGTTCGGATTTTGGAGGAACTCTCCTAATTATCGCCCAATTTTCGGGATCCTCGTCACGGTGTCCATTGAAACTATATTAACATTACCAAAATATTAGTTATATACATAAATACTAAATTATAATAACGAAATTGACACTTACTTGTGATTCCGACCGTTGTTCCAATAGGAGCCAGATATCCTCAAGCGAGTCGGTATTCCAACATGACTCGTCGATGGTTCCACCTAATTAAATAAACTTTTAGCATGCAATTATACTATAAATCTACGACATAATTGTAAAATATAATATTAAATTTACCTCGTTATCGGTGGGAATGAATATGGTCGGTCGAGTCGAGGACGTAAAATGGAAATCGAAACTATGACCATGATCTGCAGTAGTGATAGGCAACCTCCGATTTTTGCTTTACTCAAGACCGTCGCCCAAGACATCTCCGGTACAACCTCGATAGCACGGCGGACCCCAACTCAATTCACCTACTCGCTCTGAAATCAACAAGTTTGAGAGCCATCTCGTGGACGAGGTTTCTAGAGAGGTCCCAGCATCGATAACCTCCAATTAGTCAAGTATGTATGCCCGCAAGATACCGTATTCTTTCATCTTCATCGAACGTTCATTCGGTCATGGAATGCGTCTCGTAACCAAACCATATCGATCCGACCTCCTTGCAATTTATCCGAATGGCACCGAGAGCTCGTAGCTTACGGCCATCCAATCGAGAGATGTTACGGACCGGTGACTACCGACCCATCCACCGGTAATCCCAATCAGAATCGCACATCTTCTAAGGTGATGGTACATTCTCGCATGGCGATGGAAAGTGTGCGTCTCGGTCTCCACCTCTCTATCAACGCTACGATCAAAGTCGGGTCCAACTTGAACCCCGACCTATCGTGGCCACGTGCAAAAACTCGCTTCCCGCAGTAATTCTCGATCAATGGCGATGGGGACCGGGCATGTTGCGAATATAACATTGCAACACCGATCTACTGATCGTTTAAAAATTATAAAATTCAAAATTAATTAAAATTGCATAATTAAAAAATTTAATAATATTGTAAAATTAAAATTCAAACTTACCATTTTCAATTGCTCGACGCCAATGTGATTGCTGTCTAGGCGACGTAAATCCCCGGCCATTGTACTCCGATAAAGAATTTTTAAATTTTCTAAAAAAATAAATATATTAAAAAAACTATAAAGGGCTTTTCGTAAATAGTAGAAGACTATTTTGAAATTTAAGCGTAAATTTCAAGGGCTTTGAGAGAAACTTGAGAGAAAATTGAGAGCAAATTGAGAGAAAATTGAGAGAAAAATGAGAAAGGATTGAAGTGTGAAAAAAATGAAGGGTTGGGGGGGTATTTATAGTTTTTTTTTGTCCGTTGGTTTTGACCGTTGGACTAACGGTCAAAAAAATTTTATTACACGGACGGCCTAAAGCGCGTCCATGGGGGAGCGCTTTAGGCCACCTCAAAGAAAAGCGCCTCGTGGGAGCGTTTTTTTTGGTGGCCTAAAGCGCTCCCCCGTGGATGCGCTTTAGGCCTTTCCCCAAAAAACGCGCTGACGTGGACGCGATTTTTGGGGAAATTGTCCTTTCCGGTCAATATTTTTAAACCCGTCATTTCCGATAATTTTTTATTTTTTTGGGTATTTTTGGGATATTTGCCCCCAAATCCATCCTTATAAATATACCTTCTGAAACGGCTGTATAATAATGTCTGGATTAGATGCAGAGAATAGATTGGTTGTGAATCGATGGAATAATTTGCAACCTTTTATGGATTCCACAAAGTACAACCTTCTTAATAATTAAATATATTAAATCCAACCAAAAAGAAGGTTGAAAGATATTTGCTTGGACGTTTTGAATTTCTTTCACTGCTGCCCTTCTCGGCAAACTAGGACAGCATCAATATGTTCTTAATTTTTTTTCCATTTTATAAAATTTTAAAGTGTTTTTATCAAGATGTGAAATGTGGCAACCTTTGATTGGTCGAAGAAAGTGATTCTTCTTTTAACATAGTTAATGCTTTGGATTAACAAATAACAAAAACAAACTTGTAGTGCAAAATTTTTTAATTACCTATCAGAGAAAACCAAGAATTTTAGAGGCAATTCGTGCATCAAGCATAATTTTTTAATTACCTAACATCACATCCACACGTATGAATTCCTAATATTATTTTATATTATTATATTTTTAAATATTAAAAGATTAATTAATTGTTGACGCATGGATGTATACCATCAGGTCAATAAACTTAATAAACATTAATTGTTTCATTCATTTTAAAATAATTTGACAAACGTCACAAATTCAAGGATTAAAAGAGACGAAAAATTAAATGGAGAATTAAAATAATTTTCCTTTTGTAAAATTGGAAGCTAAATAAATTTATGCCCTTTTATTATTAATGGATATTTAATAATAATATTTTTCAATGATGTTTATTATTAACAAATATTTGAATTAATCCATAATGTATAATTTTCTCTCATTTTAATCAAATCCATTACACGAATACATTTGAAAAAAAACTTGTATATGAACTCAAAATTATGAATATGTATAATCTACAATTTTTTCTCATTATATATATTTATATTAGATTAAGGACCGATCAATGATATTTCATTGTTAAAGAGGAATAACTTAGCCATACAAAATGCTAAAATAATTAGATAAAATTACATATTATATCTATTTTTATTATTAATTTTTTAGTTATTGCATTCTCAATTATTTTTTGAACTAACGTATTACATACAATAATATAATTTTAGGATATTTTTATGGAGAACATTTTGTCGATAATTTTTATAAAAATAAATATCTTTGTGTGTAATTACGAATTATAGTATTCAATTACTTAAATCTCCTGGTATAAAAATCCAAAAGTAATTGTTAAGAGGAAAATAAATTAAAATTCTTACATTTAACTAACTCAGCAACTGAGAATGTTTATATTCCTAAAAAGGACAAGTTGGCAAAATAGAAATGACATGAATTGGTTTGCCTCTGAATCAGGGAATAAACTCGTATTTGGAAGAATTATAACCTGCAACCGAATACAACAATAAATAAGTTGAGTAATTTTGTTGTGCAACCAATTTTTTTTTTATGTTTACTTCTCTATAATATTTTCAATTTTAATCATTTCTAAGTAAAATAAATTCTATTTCAATAAATGAAATTTCATTCTAAATATTAGAGATTAATATATTAAATATTTGATTTGTTTCCTTTTTCTTGCTTTAGTATATCTAAGATGCAAGTTGCTTCTTACGCATTACATTAAAAGGAAGCAGCACATAATGACCAAAGACCAACCACAAGAATTTCCCACTTTCTACTTTCTAAGCACATGGATTCGCTCATTTTTTTAGAAACTGTAAATGGATAACGCTTACTTGGATCTAGTTCTGTAATCATGGCAGCTCCTTTGAAGTTGCAAGATCCTCCTTTGTGCTTGAACCTTTGGAAGTAATCATTGAAGGCATAGGAAGCATGGTTTGTCATAGTGTTTGGAAAATAACAAACCTGGTTTACCTGAATCTTACTGCAATCTGCACCACCTTCCCCACATGCCCGATCCAGGGCTACCTTCAACTCTTCATCTGGGGTTTGTTCATCTGCTATGCACCATTGCTCGTATTCCCCAACTGATATTAGCACCCATATGAAAACACCATTTTACAAAGAAACCATGGCAAGGAGGTTTTTAAGAATGTACCTGATTTTTATATAAATAATGGGATTTCTGTTAATCCTCTTTTAGTATTCTTAGCGACTGTGTTATCGCTAATTTTCTCTATATGTCTTTGTGACCATATTTTAAACTTAGAAATTTTATAAATTTATTCTTTAGAAATATGATTTTTATTAATTTTACTATTATATCATCGAAAAGTCTATTTCTTTTTCGATTAAATTTTCTAGTTTAATATCCTGTTGTTCAAAATTAGAATTTCTTCTAATTGATTTTTAGAACTATTTCCTAACATAAAAATATATTCATCGAATCATGCTCGCACTGCTTTGGATATTAATTCATATAATATTTCAGTAAGATTTGTTTCCTCACTAAAACATATTTCTAAATCTTGTTCTTCAAGATTTTTATCATTTTCCTAGCATTTTTCATTTGTTAGGACAATTTGTTGCTATGTGACCTTCTTCATCACATATAAAACATTTACATATTTGTTTTTAGTATTATTAGAAGTTTTTCTTCTAACAAATTTTTCTTTTTATTATTATTATTACGAGTATAATTTTTATTACCGGTTTCCATCTAGCTAATTTATATTTTTACGTTTTTTATAAGTAGTAGGTCGTAAAGAATTACAACCAAACTCCCATTCATTTTCTAACATCTTTGTACAATATTTATGACTTAATTTATTTTTGACTTGTTTAGTGCTTTACTCGTAAACAATGTAATATAATTCTTTCTTTAGGAAAATTAATTCTATTACCTATAGAATCTATATTTGCTAAATCCATTCCAGTGTCATTACTATGTTTTACGATAAAAGAAGCATATTTATTTATGCAAATCTCATCCCAAGGTGGTGTTAACTTATGAAAATATTGGTTTTCCAAATATCTATACTATCATTTTTAACAATTCTTCTAAATATCTTATATCATATAATTTTAATTTTGACAGAATATAGCTGGATTGACTATCCTGATCTTTTTTATTAGTGTAAACACAAAATTCTGTTTTTAGAATTGAAGTTAACCCTTTTAGTAAATCTTTAGGGGTACTTATTTGATTAATAAGTTGACCTTTTTGTTCTTTTCCTTTCTCAGATTCTTCCCATCTTCTGAGAAATTGTAGAACATCTCCTTGAAATATTCTTACAAAATAATTTAAAAATTTTTCTTTTGACCAAACGGTACTGTTGTTGTTTACAACAATAGTCATTGATTGTGCCCAATCATCTATAGTTTTTTCATAGTTTGATAACAGAATATTAGTTAAATCTAAATATACTCCTCTTGAGCTACATTTCTTTTATTTAAATCATCAACCTTATAAGGTATAGGTATAGGTTGACTAGTTTCTCTTGGGTTTTCTAGTTTTATATCATTAGTAGCTATAGTCTCGAATTGATTACCTAATATTCTTGTTGTGTTTTCAACATTTTCATAATTTTTATTAATAGATCTCAGATAATCATCTGTTTGAAGATCCGAATCTATTTTCCTTTTACCATAAGGATCTTGTTTATCAATTTCCCTAGGTTTCTGTATTTCATAATCATATGGATCTGCTTGTTCCGTATCCATGGGTTCAGGAATTTCTATATTTTCTTCTGTTGAAGTATTTTCTTCATCAGAATTATGACTCGTGACATTTATATCTACGTCTGAATTATTAGAACTACTACTACTTTCTGTAGTATCATAATTTAACATATAGTGATAATTATATTTTGTAAATAAATCTTTATGTTTTTCATAAAGTTCTTCTATTAATTTTAAATATTCTATTTGTTCATTTTTATCTTTTGTTTTAGAAAATTGGTTTTCCAATTTTATAAGATTCAAAGTCATATTTTTCTTGTTTTTAATTTTTTCTCTTTTTGTTTTTTTTATTATAGGTAGAAGATTCATCCAAGATTCATCTTCATCGATAAAGTTAAAATAACATTACTATTACCATAATATAAAGTACCTAAATCTAAATTGGAATCTATATTATTGGTATTATTAATAACTTGATCTTATTTATTATTAACATTAGATAAAAGTTCTTTAGATTTGTTGTTCAAATCTAAATTTGTTATTCTCCCATATTATCTACTTTTTCTTATATTTTACTAACTTTATTATATATTTTATTAAAATATATAGATGTCATATCTATTAAACTATTGATACCTTTACTAAGAGCCAAAATATTATTTTCATTCTTAGAGTCTATATGCATAGTATGATTACAAGTTTTATCTTTATATAAACAATCCATTTCTTCCATATTATTTATCTTTGGTACCTAAGACCTTCTGTTATCTTAAATGTCTTCACACAACGCCAACAACGTCTCACACAAACTCAAACGGTAAAAAGAAGAGAGAAAAACAGATATATGGGTTTTAAGATAAATAACTATGAAACAAACAGAATTGAAGATAAAAGATAGAAACTTACAATGAGTACTACGATATTAGAACTCAATAAATCGTTACTTCGGGGCTCCTCTGATACCAATTACGGGAGAGGGAGGGATATCTGCACAAGCAGTATCTTTACCAACAAGGGTGACATTGATGAGGGAGAGAGTGGAAGTGGAGAAATGATCTCACAGTATCTATCTATCCACTGATAAAACTCATAAATCAATATCCCTTTTGTAGTGAGAAAAGTATTACATACGCTAAAGGCCATGTGAATGGGTACGTGTACTGTTGGCAGTGGCGAATCCAGAGGGGGCTAGCATGAGCCCCAACTCCCCCTAAAAGGTAAAATTTTAAATTAAACCTTTAAAATTTTTTAATAATTTTAAATTAGTAAAAATAAAATTACACTTTGACCCCCTAAAATTATAAAAATTCGATTTAATCCTTTACAAATTAAAAAGATATAAACTATAAAAAATTAAAATTTCATCCAACCCTCCCTAAAAATTTGTTCTGACTTCGCCCCTGACTGTTGGCCATCCTTTTAGCTTTTTAGTCTTTGCAAAAATTGTAAATTTAATCTCTATATTTCTATTTGATCAAACTTTAATCTCTCTACTTTTCAAATTTTAAATTTGAACTCATCATTTTCACATATTACTCGCTAAAGATTCCACTTAATGAATTATTAATTATCATTGAGTTAAAAGACAAATTTCAAAATTTGAAAGAATATAAAAACTTAGAATAATTAAACAAGAAAAAATAGACTAAATCTATAATTATACACATAACCCCGAATAAGTTTAACTCTTACTATTTAAATATCAACTCAAAAAATAAGAGTACATGAATAACAATTTTTTTTTATTTCAAAATCCAGTCACCCCTGCCATGTGCCTTGGAAGAATATATTCCCTGTATGTGTATCAGATTAAAAATAAGCAAATCTATGATCCATTTAAAGGAACTTGGAGCAACAAGCCTACCCACAGGTGCTTGGCAATCCTATGAAACCACAAATCGAATTAAAAGCAAGCAATTTATTACTTATAAGCACATGTCAAAAATAATTTACACTGGTTGTACTAATAAAATAAAGGAATAATATACAACGAAAACTCATGGTTACAGGAAGCACTCAAAGACTAGGAACCCAATCTTTCAGCAGAGATGACAGTAATGCATTCCCAACTTCCAACCATCAATTGGATCACCCTTTCAAGCCAATTTGAAAAACTAAAAATAAAAACAGTAAGATTTCAAAATGCCTACATTCAACTCGAATAAATGAATAGTTCTAACCTCGAACCATGTACTTTTAGTGAAGATTTTCCAACACAAAGAGCTTGAAACATGGAAAATCTACATAAAATGATAAAAAAAATTTATTTTATTTTTTGGCTGAGACCATATAGAGGGGAAAAAGAATTGATGTCACTTAATTACAGTTAAATATAAATAGGTATACTACAGGAAAAGGACCAGTCTCCCTCGTACTTGGCAAGAAAATGGATGACAAACAACAGGTCCGAAGGATTGAATTCTTCCATGGTTTTTCATTCAACACAGTCAAAAGCAAAATCATGGATGCAACCTCAGCATACCTGAAGACAGAACACACCGTAAACATCCAAAACCATCAAATGGTTTGGCTGCATGATACCATTCTTTGGCTGAAAAATGAATTCATGATATCTTCTTTGGTCATGGAGGAAGAATATATGAAGCAGATATGAAATATTTAATAACTACACATTCAATTTAAAAGAGAAAGAAGGATGGCAAAGTTACCATAATTCGGATGTCCAGCAGTATGAGGCAAGGACTAGTCACTTGTCAGACAACCGAGAGTCGCAAGGGGTCAACCTGAAGAAAGTTAGTTCAACCAACACCCACTATATCAACCAGACTCGAAAAAACTTGCAACAGCTGAATAAAGTTGCTCTTCCTCAAAAGGCTTCGACACATAGCCATCCATCCCACATTTGATGCACTCTTCGTTTGTAGACTGGATGACATCAGCTGTCATTGCCAATATTGGAATGTGCCAGTAAGACACATTTCCATACATATCAATTGATGCTTCTCCAGAAGCAATTTTTTCATTGACCTGAGTCTCCACACTGCGGATTTGCCTAGTTGCTTCAAACCTGCATAAATATTTGGAGTATCAGGATGGTGATGTACTCTTAAGAGTAGGATCTTGAAGATGTTTTCATCCATAGGTAAAAAGTAACAAATAAATATAATAATAACGCTCAGTTTACCCATTTACCTAAATTGACCAAGAATCTATCAAACAAATCAGCATTCTTTTTACTCCATATCTAAACCCAAATAACTGGTTCTTGACAAACTTATACCTAATATTGCCTCGTCAGTCATTTAGGTTATAACATTTTGATTAGCAATGGATTAATTACTTCCCTAACTAGACAATCATTACACAATAGGCACCGTTGCTTGCCATAGAGGCCTCTTTTGTCATATTTTCAGGTTTTTGCTGAAATGAAGCACACACAAACTTGGAAGAACAAATAAAGGCCAGTTAGATTGATTACCCGTCCATTTCCGGCATCTGAAGATCCATGAAGCAGGCATCAAAATTATGGGGTGGTCTAAGCTTGTCCAGCGCATCCTGGCCTTTTTCCACACAGGAAACAATTGCTCCATATTTCTTTAAAGCACCTTCTGCCACTCTTCTGTTAACCTTGTTATCATCAACCACTAAAATTCGTTTTTCTCTAAGTAGGGTCCCGAGTGTAGTTTTCTTTCTATGTACCTGGTCCTTTCTACCATTTCCTAGGAGTTCCTGGAAACAGGCAACCATGACGCTCAACCGAAGAGGCTTCATCAGTTCATTATCTACAAAACCAGCAGTCTTAAGCTTGGATCGTTCAAGAGGAGTCATGGCGGTAGCCAAGAGAAAAATCTTAGGGAAATTCGTTGAAACATTTAGCCTGCCATTCTGCCTATGTTCTTTGAGCAAGGAACGGAACTGAATAACTGTTTCCTGGTTCCAAGCATCTTTGTCTATAAGAATCATGGCCAATTGAGCAAAGTCACTGCAGAAGATACAAATAAAAAAAAGATCAGCTAAACCAAGGTAAGCTAAGTGTTTGATAGTAAGCTTTCTAGTAATCAAAAACTAATTGTCTAACAATTTCTTGCTTTTTGTAAGGCAGCATGCTCATTATTATTAGTATCTTTACAAATATTGACACAGGTTTGAAAAAGATATATCATTACTAATATGTATAGTATATCTTGATAGCAATAAGTGACTCTCATAAACTCCAGCTTAAAAAGCCTTCCAAAACTGCAAAGAATAACCCTGATTAATGTGCACATCTTGGCTCTCTAGATCCGTATCAAGCTAGCAGCTGTTTAAGTTGGGTACAATACCTAGAGTAATCACGGTGATTCATGTTACACAAAGTATGGTAGAGAAATATATTGTAATACTGATGTATCTTTCCCTAGGTTCCATTGTGTGAGAATTAATATTGAAATCTCTTTAAATAAAAGTTCTCTAGTTCATAAAGATGGTTCTTTTTGTGTATAATATCAAGAGCCTTCAATCTTCTGCCTATAAGCAACACCAAAACTATTCTAGCTACCTTGTGCCACAAGCGTTTGACAGATAGGTGCATGTTGACTCCATACTCGATGTTATATCCACAGATATTCCCAATCTCCGTAGATGGTATCTAGTGACCTCAGCTCGTATGCTTCTATTATCAACAACCAGTGCTCTCAAACCTTGAAACTCTGAAACCACTGGATCATATTGCTTCCACCTTGAATCCAAAGAACTCACTTCACCTTTTGCAAAAGATCCAGTAAATGAGAAAGTACTGCCAATGCCAGGTTCACTGACAAACCCTATCTCCCCATGCATGAGTTCCACCAGATGTTTGCTGATGCTCAATCCTATTCCAGTCCCACCATAATGTCGTGAAGTTGAACTGTCAGCTTGCACAAAAGGAGTGAAAATCCGATCTTGAGCACCCAAATGAATTCCCACACCTGTATCCTCAACTGTCACCAGTAATTTAATCTTTTCAGGGTCCTCCACTGCATCTTTGCTATTTAATGTTTTAAAATTCTCCCAGCTTCTCCATCTGTCTACCACCGGAAAGCCACTTAACGTGTTGTATGTCTTGCTTGGCATATCTTGAACCAAGTTCAAGCCTTGTTGTAACACTTTGTCTCCCACATCACATGCACCTTTCACTTCATCTACCAGATGCACTGAGACAAAAATATGTCCCTTATCCTGCGTGAACTGCAATTTCAAGAAGAGATAAGGGAATAAATTCAAACTTGAATGATCTGAAACTATAACAGTCGTACATATTCATCTGGTTATTTCTAGTGCAGTTAAACACGAGAAAATCATAGAATTGTGCATACCATCCCGTGCATTTATGAGTTCAAAACACTTGGATACATTTACTGTAAGGCTGCAAGCATGGTTTAAAAATTTTCAAATTGTAAATTTTTATGAACAGAGAGTTTGTTCTTCTCTCGTCCACAGAATATTCAACTTTAGGGCATGCGTTGTCCCTGAAAGTATTCACCCTACAACTATCAACTAATCAAGTAAGTGAAGCAAGGTCAGAGCTAGAGTGAACTAAAGAGGACTGAGAATGTGAATAGAAAGATGAGATGATAGCCACTCAAATCTCCCCAAGAAAAATGCATCCAGTTCAGAAGTAATATATTGTTTTCCAAGTCTTTTGGCAATTTAAGTTTAGATTATATGATGCTATAGAAAGTGAAGAAACATGGAAATTCAACCATAACAAACCTTAATTGAATTTCCAACAAGATTGATAATTATTTGCCGAAACCGCCCAGGATCACCAACAACAACTTCGGGAACCCGATCAGAAACATAAACCGCCAACTTCTCATGTCCAAAGACAAACAAATAAGATTATGTAAGGACTAAATTTGTTTTCAATAATAACGATAACAGAAAAGGATTTACTTTCTTTTTACCTCAATTCCTTTATCATTAGATTTGTCCGAGGAGAGTGAGAGAACATTATCAAGAAGAGAACGAAGATCGAAGGGCACATCCTCAAGTTCAAGCCTGCCTGATTCTATCTTAGCCTGATCAAGGACCTCATTTATCAGGGAGATAAGATCTTTCCCACTAGCATGAGCAGTCTCAGCATAGTCCCTTTGGACCGCATCAAGATCCGTGTCCATCAGCATCTTCAGCATACCTGTTAATACAAGAACATTCTGTTAACTAATTGTGACAAAATAGAGAAATGATATTTATACAAATGAAAGCTTTCTAATCACCTAGAACACCATTCATTGGAGTCCGGATCTCATGGGAAACAGTAGCTAGAAACTACAATTAAAAAAAACCATTACATTAGTAAACACTGGAATTAATCGATTATAGCCATTCTTCTAAGGGAAACTTTTCCATAGAACTTGTTTGCTAATGGTAGCAAATGTACCTGAGATTTTGCTATATCCGCAGCTTCAGCACGAGCTTTGAGCTCCATCATCTCACGGTAGTCATTCTCAACTTTTGCAATTCGACTTATAGCTGCATGGAAGATATGACCAACAAGTAAAGTGATAACAAGGACTCCAAGTGATGCATTGATCGCCGTCCAAGGTAATGGAGGTTTTTGCTTGAACCTATACGAGAGAAACATCGTGGTTTTAAGGAAATCTACCATCCCACATCTTTTTGCCATTATTATCATTTTAATTTTTGAGAAAACTAACCTGCAGTGCATCTCATGCTTCCTTAATGGATCCCCAAAATCGAGGCTGCTTACATGCAGTAGGCCAGTATCAGTTACATCAGTACCATACATGCTTATGGGAGCAGACGAATTGGTTGTATCGTAAACATTGACAACAATTGTTTGCTTGCTGGCAAGTTGGTGCAGAAGCTTCTCCACCAGGGAGGGGACATCATATGATGCACCAAGGTACCTGTAATTGGTATTAACTATTGGGAATATTTCTTACAAATGTAAAAAAATGCTCATGGACAACAACAATAACACTTGTCCAAACTAATGGTACAAAAAATCAAGAACAATTTAAGAATGATTACCCCACTGTTGCTTCAATACGTAACTCTGGAGTAGCATCTGGAGGCAAATCCTTGTTATAAACAGCAAATGTGAGCACAACACCAACGTGATTGGATTTTAACAGCTTAAAAGGTGATGTCAATACTCCCTTTCCAGTTGCCCTTGCCCGCAAAATGTTCTCACGGTCTTCCTGTTAACAATGGAAAGAGCAAATTACCATAACATTGTTGGCTAAGTGAAGGCTAAACAGAATGTTTTAAGTATACATGCTTTTGAGGTGTATTCTTTTTATGTAAAAGTCATCACAGAATTTGTATTCAACATCATAAACATCATACCCCTATCAATTTCCTCCTTTCAGTTATTCATCAAAGGGTGATATATATATAGCACACCTAGGCTAAAACGAAACATACCTTTCCAGACATCATGTCAATAGAGAGAATATGAGAAACGGTTTCTTGTGAAAATATTACTGGTGCATATTCATCTTTAACAGGTGCAGGATCCAAATTTTCAGTTAGGCAATCTTGGACTAAAGTCTGGTCCTCAGTTTCCATTTTCTTTATTGTCCATCCATGCTGTTTCTCAAATTGCTCCCTCTCTGAGTGAAGAACTTTCAATGCATAAGCAACCCCACTGGTAAGTGGCCTCTCAAAAGCTGTTCTCTCGGTATATTCACCAAATGTTTTCTGCAAAATATGAATCAGTAGTTCAGGTTGACATATTAGCTGAACTAGCAAATAATTACGGTTTCTATAGTGATTAACCATGTCAATCAGTTAAATAAAGTGATGTGAGCAATACAGCATAAAAGAAACTTGCTATCATTATTCATTAGCATCATCGTAACTGCATGAGCAATTGTTTTAAAAAGGTGGAGAAAAATGCATTTGATACTCAGATACAAAAACATTGAATATGACCTGATCAACAGCAGATGGATGCTTCCCGTGGTGAAAAGTTGATACAAGAAGAGCCAGAGCATGAACATGATTCATGCTAACATTAAATTGATCTTGCAACATCCGTGCTCTTTCATCGCACATGTTGGCAAGAGTCTCTTCTCTCCTCAAATTGATCTTCCGGTTTAAATGCCAAAATAACCAGATGGATGTAAGGATCCCCATTAGTACAAATATTATTAGGAGTTTCTTTCTCCACTTCCCTGCACCCTTGGAGGGCCCTGAGCTTGCTGCTGATGCTTCTGTTGCAGTAGCAGCTGTAGTTTCTGAGGTACAGGCTGCAACAGAGCTGGCTCACTCTCTCTGCTCCTCCACAACTTCAAACGGACTCCTGGAATCTGGCAGCTCAGCACCAGTCCAACAAGAAGCAACCAACATCCTTTCACCATACAAAAAGACAAGTTCTCACAATGGTCTTTTGACTGGACTCCTGGTGCAGTTCTTCGCGAGAAGTTCTGCTTATGCCAAAGGCAAAGCCAACAGGAAAAGACAATTCTTTTAATAGAATTACTTATAGATGTTTGAAAATTGCTATAATTCTAGCACTTTCATGCAAGCAATTTCAGTTAGACTATGTATACTCATAGTAGTGGCATAAAATGCTAAACTTTAATTTTCCTTTGGATGAATGTCTTTTAATTTCATGGTCACATGCACAAGCTGAACTTATGATGGATGGTATAATCCTAACATTTCAGTTCAAAACAGAGACCATAAATTTAATTATATCACTAGTAAAGAATACCAGGATTTATTAACCAAAAACTATCAAAATTCATTAGATTCTCTTACTAACGGAATTGTCTTTAACATTTTATGTTAACGACATACATAACATAAGCAGAAGAACCTCATTAGCTTCTTTTAGAAATCTTTGGCAGCCAAAATTATTATGGGCTAATCCATGCTCCACAGGCGTAGTAAAACAACTTTTTTCCCGTGCAAATACTTAGCTAGCGTGGAGAGAGTCAGTCTGTTTCCATTTTTTTCCTAGGAATGGAAAGGAAAACAATAATTTTGCAAAAAGTTTTACTCATCAGTTGAAAGTATTCATTGTACAGCATTTACTACTTAGCTCAAGAAAGTTAAAAAATTAAATATTCACTACAAGATTTTCCTAGCAAATGGTTGTTACCTTTCGGCTGGTGTGATGCTCCCATGGTAATGATGAAACAGCATTCGGTACAACATAAGAATCGTGCTCTGGAAATGACAAGTCATGTGCACTGGGAGTATTCTCAACCCGAACTGGGCATTGATCCTTACGTTCTGAACTTTTTGCAACCCACATCTGCTTTTCAAAATCTGGCTTCTTTGAACACAGAACATTAAGAGCACAGGTAATATCATCACTTGATGGCTTTTCAGGACCTGAATGTCTGGAACATTCAAGGAATGCTACCTGTAATACACAAAGTGATAAGAAAATGATAGAAATTTCATGTAAAAATTCTAAAACATATGTATCTTCACAACCATGCTTTTAGTGAGAAAGACTGCTCATGCAGAACAAACAACTCTTCTAATGGGCATCCCATCATTCAAGAAAATATGATACCGAAAGCTCAATCCATGCAGGAGCAAAAGCATCATAAGTTCATAACCCCCTATTAGATTTGATATCCGTAACGAAATAAGCTTCATTTGGCAGTCAATGGCAGGACAAATCTTCATGCAGACTCAATCATAAGCATTGCCTATGGAGAAAAGATAAAACGCGGGTTTTCTCCAAAGCTTGCAGCCACTATTACATAAAAGGACAGGTTTCAAAATTCAGATTAATGTAATTGTAAATGAAATGGAAAAAAAGTGAACAATGCAAAGCTTACTCCATTCAATATGTTTCAGGTTGAGGATGACTGCACTCGTTTTCAGAACCATTAATGCAATTATTTCAGAACCAAAGGAAAGGATAACAAGACAAGAAAATAGGTTATCATATCATATATCATAATACCATATTCAGATTCATGCTTGCAATTATTTCTAGTGCAACTACAATTGAAATTGGGAAAAACCAATCAACAATATTTTGAATCTGCATCATCTTCTGCAAACGGAATTCCAATAGAATAAGACCAAATTTGTCTTTATCTTGTTTATGTTGGCCAAATCAGCCTTAATGGTTCATAAACCAAAACAAGAATCTTGTAAAAGAAACAGTTTTGTCAATATATACTAATTCCAGCTACAAACCAAACAACTTAAGCCAAAAAAGGAACAAATTTACCTGATCTAATTCGTAGAAGAAAGAAGCTAAAGCATGAAGCTGGTTCTTGCTAAAATTTAAATGTTGGAGCAAGATTCTTGCGTTGTCTTCACAAGAAGGGGGAATTTTCTCATTCCCCTCCGAGGGTACGCCATTGAAACTCGTCAAGAACCAAATAAACCCAACGGAAAAGAAGCCTAAAAGCCAGAGGAAGATAAGGTATCTGTTCCATTTCTTGAAAGAATTGGATCGATGCATAATCTCCTTAGCCTTTCTTAGCCTGGAATTTGCTGGCAATCTACAAGTAGAAGCGGGAAGTTTGCCGTTCATAGATATCTTGACTAAAGCACATCTATGTATTTCACCGAGGAGCCCTGAGAGCTTCACAAAATTCCTAGTTCCAGAAGAACAACTCATGAAAGTAAAACCTCCAAGTTGACCCCCAAAGATCACAAATTCCACTGCAGATTCAAACTTTCCCAACACGAGACCCTGAATAATTCTTCACCTAACCAAGTACCATAGCTCACCACCTCACTTCTTGACAAAAAACAAGCTCCATCTATCTACCATACCAAGAAAGCAAAGTGGTCCAAACTCCAAAACTCTTTGCTTTCTCTCTTTATCATCCACTTTATAGTTCAAGCACTTAAAATATTTTCCTTTTCTTTTCATTCTCCCATCAAAAACCTTGCCTTGCTTTTGAAACAACACCCAAGACAGGATCAGCAACCATGCCAAAACAAAACAACCAGAACCCAACCCAGGGCTTGTTTTGGGCAACCAGTGAGGGAATAATTAAATGAAGTAAAAAATAGCCTCTCTTTTTTTTTTTTTTTTCTTTCTATACCAAGCTTACTCAACCTAATCTTAAGGGCTTTAGATCAAAAGAAGGAATCAAGACTGCAACTTTTTTTTTTTTTAAAACATCTAATCTTGAAACCAAAATTTTGGACTTTAACCCAGTTGGTTTGTGCGGTAAAACCCAACTGGAATCAATCATCAGACTTTGGATAAAGAGAGAGAGGAGATTTTAACTTGTTTCTTTTTTTCCCTTTTTTAACACTCACTGGCCCCCCTTTCTCCCTATACCCAGTTTGGAGTCCAGCATTTGAAACTGAGGTTTTGGGGTACATGATTATCTCATCATCCAGTGGGGAAGGTTTTTAGGCTCAAAAGCAAACAAACTTCTACATCAGAAAACCACCCTTCCAACAACATAATTAATTAATTAAAAAAAGTATTCTTCTTCCCACCCCATATTTATTACCCATTTCTTTATTACTTCATATCACTTCAATGTTTTCAACTTTTTTTCACCATTTTTATTTTCACTTTTCTGTACTATTTATTATTTTTTGTGTGCGTATTAGAGTCTCTCTTTTGCTTTTTGGTTAGTTGAAAGAGACTGCACCATTTCAGCGTTTAAAGATGATAGGGGTATTTTGTTTGCTTTGCTGTTGTTGTGCAGCTCGGCTCAGCTCAGATGTACGGATTCAGATACAGTATCAAAGGGAGTCAGAAAGTCAGACACTTGAAGGCTAAATATAGCTTTTCCCATTTCCCCATAGAAGCCACGCCACATAGCTTATATAGCTCAGACTTCGGTGTTTCAGACTCCACTCCTGTTTTCAATTTACATCTACTTTCTTCTTTTCTTTATAAATTTTTTTTAATTCATTGCAATTATTAAAAAACCAATCTCATACTTAAACCAAATTAAAAATATTTCTTAAATTTTAACCATTATCTCTATTACAAACTAATTCAATCAATAAAAAAACTAAATTACCTTTAAAAAACTATTTGTAAACTAATGTTAAATTTATATTCTTTTAATATCATTTTATATAAAATTTTATTTTTATTTTGTTGCATTTCACATGGTGTCAAGTTATCAATTTATCTATACCATAGGATACCAATTTAATAAGTGAAATTATTTAAAATCAATTTTAATAATTTTTATTATTTTATATGAAATATTCAAATAAAACAAACAAAATTAAATATCTAAGAATTAAACTTGATACTAACAAAGGTTTATTTATAACTACTTTACCACTTAATTCAATTATTAATACAAAATCTAATATATATATTGATTTTTTATTGGGTTTTGCTTTAATATGTGTTGTATTTCTTTTCATTAGTAAAATAAATGGCATTGCAATGGAGTCTAAATCATTACATGTCAACTTGAAATCATTTAATATTTTCTTACCAATAATTTTGTTCACAAAGTAACTCGCAAAGTCAATTACTATTCTATTTCCAATATTATTATTGAATTTTTTTCATCAATATTTTAATCATAGTAAATATTTATATGACTTGTTTAACAATTTTATTATAGGTTTTGATCATATTTAGCTCTTTTTGACACAATACCTAGCCTCTTTCCAAGTCATAAATAGGAGGATAATGTACTTCAACACACTCGAACCTACGTGCTCCTATATTAACAACAATACTCATGCCAATCGAACTAGGTCTCAATCAACTTGTTTATGATTTATTTATTAAATAATCTATCAAATTTTAAAAAATTATCGATTATTGGGCTTAAAATATATTTGACTCACTAATTAATATATAAATTATACCATGCACATTATAAAATATTTAAAAATTTGATACAATTTCTAAATTATCTATATCCTATAAAACCCTTAAATTGAAAGGTATTATATGCTAAAGTATGCTTGAACTTATGAACTTTAAATTGTTGCAATAGTAATTATATTAATTAAGCTAATACCGATTGATAATATTAAAAAAGTTAGAATATCTCATAAGTTAAGTACTATTTGTAAATTTGTAATTTAATTCTTGTACTTTTTTTTCGAGAAATTTTGTCTCCTACTTTTTAAATTTAAAATTTAGGTCCAACTGTTAAAATTTTTAATTTTTTTATTAAATTGGTTGATGTGACATTTTAAAATAATAATAATAAATTTGCTTGGTAACTAAAAATAACGGTATTGGAACAAACTTAATTTAATAAAATAATTTTAATTATATTAATAGTTGGACCGAAATTTTGAAATGTAAAAAGTAAATGAACTAAAATCTTAAAAATAAGAGTATAATAACTAAATTTTAAATTATGAAAATACAATACACATTTTAACTTATTAAAAAGTTGTTAGAATTTAATACATTATTAATGGAATATTTTAGATCTACAAATAATGTTCAAATATTGTTATGTCTTAATTAGAACATTTATCACTTTTGAAAATTTTATAAAATATAAAATTTTGCAATATATCAAATATTTTTCCAAAAAGAACCCTAAATTTTACTACTTTATTTAAATAATTTTTAGGGTTAAGTAAGCCCTTGTGTTTTTTATTTATATCCAAATAAATCTTTATTTCAAGTGAAAAATTTAAAGTCTATGCAAGTATAAGTTAAAAAGTAGGGGTTATTTGATGTAAATTAAAAGTGTAGATTTACTATTTTAACCTTATAGAAAAGCATAGATTTATTTTGTTATGTGGAAAGAAAAAAACTGGGACAATGGGAGAGGAATAAAACTGCAAAAAAAGATGGGTAATTACAACGGCTAGGTTGGGGCTAACATGCGCATTAAGCGAAGGGGATTAAGATTCTTGATGACGTGGCCATCAACCAAAAGGTTTGTCGGCTATATACCTCACCCACCAGCATTAAACAATTTGAAGGAAATTAAATTAAAAAACGAGAAGGCTAACGTTAAAACCAAGGATTAAAATAATTATCTTTTTATCATTACAAATTAATTCCACCATTTGTTTCATCACTTGATTCATTTATGACTTCTCTTTTCCATCTAAATTTTGCTTTCAATCCTTACATATATACTTTAATTTCCAAAATTTAGTCCTTTTATATTTTTATTTTAGATTATTTTATATTTTAAAATAAAAATTGTTAATATAATTTTTATATTTATTTTACAATTTATATTCAAAATTTGTGATTTTTATCTTAATAATATCTTTTCCAAAATTTGAACATACATCTTTTTTAAAAATATAACTAAGGGGCATAAATTAATCTTTTAATCTGTTTATAAAATTTTAAAACTTTATTAATCACAATTTAGATAATTAATATAAATAACAAATGGGACAATAGTTGAAGGGTAAAGTACAACTATTAAAAATCATAAAGGTTTGGATTCAAATTTTATTATGTTTATTTATATTTTTATAAAAGAAAACCCACCCAAATAATATAATTTACTTGTAAAATAATGAAATTTTATTATTACTTAACTGAATTAGTATTCGATTAACTTGTGATACTAAATTTAGTATTTAATTTTAATAGACAACTAGAGATGTATGAAATTTTTAAAATTAATATTATTTACGTCTCATTTTCTCTCTCTTCTTTTGGTTTTTCTCCACCATTGGTTTTTAGTGCATTTGTAGTTGTTTTCATGGCGATTTAGTTTCATCAAGCACCATTTTATGAAAATTCGTACATAAATAATAGTTCGCTTTGTGTTGTCTTGAACCAACGGTGATTTTAGCTTTAGTTTTTAGTTTCAATCCACTTAATTTTTTCTCAAAATTAACATGGTTATCATACACTATATATATATATATATATATTTTAGATTTATCGTTTTGTTTTTTTTTTTCTTTTCTAATCATGTTCCAGCCTATACATAGATTTGCTAAGGTAATGTAGTTATTAGATCTATTGAGAATCATTCTTGAAGGATCTCGTCGGTATAGAGTATTGTGATGATGTTAAAAAAATTGGACTTCAATATGCTAAGGAGGGGAAATATCGGCCATTTAAGACTTAACTTTATGTGCATTACTAATGTGCAAGGGCATAGCTAGGAGGTGACAAGGGCCTCAACCTTTTTTAAAATGAAATTTTTTAAAAATTTTAAATTAATAAAAATAAAATTATATTTTAACCCTTTTAAAAATAATGAAAATTTGATTTAATTCTTTTAAAATTATAAAAATATAAAATAGTAAAATTATATTTTTACTATTGAAAAATTACAATTTAATTTTGCTTCCCTAAAAAGATTTTCTGGCTTCGCCCTTACTAATGCGTGAGTTTCTTAGAACTTTTGGTAATAATTTCTTTATGACTTTTAAATAATTAATAAAGGTTTTTATTTAAAACATCGTCATAGTTATTAGTCAAGTTTCACGTTGAATTAATTAATTATTTTATTAAATTATAAAATAAAATTAAAGGTTACAATAAGCTCAAGTTTTTGTATTTTTCATATGTTTAGAATTTAATTTTCATATTTTTATTTTTAAGATTTTAGTTTCTATATTTTCAAAGAAAAAAATTAGGCCCATTTGTTAACAAGGTTAAAATCTTTTATTAAATTTAATGGTCACTGGTATCCATTTAATAAAAAATGATATTATAAGAGACATAAATTTAATAAAAATTAACAGTATTAATAAATTTTAAAAATCATATCAATATTTGGATGAGAATAAAATATTTAAATAAACCAATGATAATATAAAATTGATGTATCAAGTTATATTAGAATTAAGAAGAAAATTGAGAAAATTCCTTTACGTTTAATTTTGAATTTTCGTGCACTTTACCTTTTAGAGCAAAATATTATATGTCTATATTTAAAATAAAGGCGGGCTTAGGCGAAGTTGATTATTTAAAATGTTGATAAAAAATTAAAAATATTTTGTATTGATATTTAAAGATAAAGTATTTAAAGGATGATGTTAAAAGAAAATAATAAAAAAAAGTGATAAACAACTCATATCTACTTATTATTTTCTATATTTTTGAGTAAATTTAATTTTTTTTTCAAATTTAAGAAATCCAAAATAAAACCCTTTGAGCAGGTATCATCAAAGTTTAGGGAAGGTTAATACATTGTGCGAAAGACAAGATAAAAATGTGAGATGGAAAAGTACAAAACATTGTATGACAGCCAACAAAATGGATTCTAATTCTAACATTTCCCAAATATTTGGTAAAATGAAAACTCAAATAAGCAAAAATCCAATCAAATATGCCCAAACGAAGAAATTTGGGTCATATCAATGAATGCCAAAACTCCAAAATTATCTCTATATTTGAGATTGGAGATGTATTGCGTTTATCCCAACAACAAAATCTAGTTGTTGCCAGTTCTTGCCCAAAAATCATGGACTCAAATTTTCTTGACCACCAAACATAAATGACATCCCTCAACAATAAAATAATGACATCCCTCTTTGTTGCGAGCCACTTGTGTGGGATATAATTTAATTAATTTTAATTTAATAAATTTTAGAATATTCATTTGTAGGTGAAGAAAACTCGATTCGACTCGAAAAATCGAAAAAATTCAATTTCGAGTTAAACGAATCAATTATTCGAGTTAATCGAGTTATTCGAGTCAACTCAAATTTTTTTTCAATTTCGAGTTCAATCGAGTTGAGTTTTAAATTGAATAACTCAATAATTCAATAATTCAATATTAAAATATAATATTTTATATTTTTACCCCAAACTCCCAAACCTTTTACTTTTCCTCAAAATTTTTATTCCTTCCCACTTTTTCCCCAAAACTTTTATTCCCCTCCCATTTTAACCCTCCAATCTACCCAAAATCTAATTCCCACCAAAATTTTACTCTCCCATTTACTTTTCTCAAAATTTTACTCCAAAACCCTCAAAACTTTTTATTTTCCCCAAATTTTACTCCTCCCACTTTTCCTCTAAAACTTTTACTCCTTCCCATCCTACCTCCCATCTACCCCAAACCCACCCCCAAATTTTTTTTTTATATTTTCTTTCTAAAATTTTACTCCTCTATTTATTTTACTCAAACTTTTATTCCCAAAACTTTTATTTTCCCCTAAACTTTTACTTCTCACCTTTTACTCTCAAATAAAAATCAAAATTATCCACAAAAATCACTAAACATAAATAGCAATAATTTTATTTATATCTACTATTTATATTATTAAATTAAATTTCACATTTTATATTATTTATATTATTGAATTGTTTAGTCATATTGAATATTTATATTAAATTGAATTATTAATTATACCATAAAATATTCGTATTAAAATTTTATATTGGTATCAATTTCATATTTTCTTTAAAATAACTTTTATTAAAAATCACATTTTACATTTAATATATATTTTAATTCCAAAATACATAGTGATGAGAATCAAGATAATCAAATAACTAAGCAAGCAAAAAAATTAACCCGTATATAAAATATTAATAAATAAATTATGAGGTGATGAAAGTTAATAAAATTTAATTTAGGTGGACAAATTTTATTACAATGGGTGATAGTGGTTACAAGGACCCAAAATTATTTTTAAAATTTAACTCGAACAAATATATTCGATTCGATTCGATTCAATTTCATCTCACTCGACTCGATTCGAGAAAATTTCAAATCAAATTAGGATGATAAAATATGATTCAATCAACTCGATTAACTCGAAATTTTTTCATTCGATTCGATTCGATTCGATTAACGCTTCACCCTATTCATTTGCATTTCTTTATGGAGTGATGGAACTCGCAAAGTGCAATGTAACAAGCGCCTCATTGTATGGGCCATCTTCAGCAACAACATTTAGGTTCAATTATTGCAAAATCCAGTTGGACATTGTCCCACCACTTTGTGTATTATTTCCCCAAGGAAGATTTTTTTTTTTTTTTTTAAATGAATGTTGAAGCTAATTATTTTAACCTACGTTTTTTTTTTATACTTTTCATAAACAAAATTATTAGGAATGTAGAAAAGCATTAATATTGTTAAGCACATTGTTCTTAAAGTTTAATCAAATTTTGGAATAGAGAGAGTTATCTCTTAGTTGTCATGATTTCTTAAAGTTGTTAAATTGTAGGAGCATGATTGAGGAGCACTAAGCTAAGCATTGAGGCTTCAACATGGATATATATATATATATATATATATATATTAGCTATTATTCTTGCTTTTTCTTTTGAGGTCATGTACTTTGTGAATCAATTGCGAGTTAGAAACAAATTTATTATTACAAATTAGTTTTTTTTTTTGGAAAATAGAAATGAATTTGGATCTTTAACTTTTTTATCAATTTTCATTTTAAATTCCATTTCTTGAGGTAAAATTTTTAGTGCTTCATTGGATTATTATTATTATAAAGTCGATAGTAGTCTATTTATGATTGAGCTAAACTTATCCATTATTGATAATGCAATTTGGATAATCGATTCAATTTGTGGTGCACGCCTATATAATGACATTAGGATGCTTAGCAAAAGTATATTGTTGGGGTTCGACCTGTATAAATAATGGGATAGTAAAAGTAGAGAAGAACAAATACAAATATTTAACGTGAAAAACTTCTCCGAAGAAGATAAAAATCATGGGTAAATGAGACTTCACTTAATGAGAAAATAAATGAAGAGTACAGGATGGAGAAAACAACCTAAATGAGCAAAACCCAAAAAAACCCGAATGCAAAAATCTCTAAAAAACTCTCTCTAAAACTTTTCATCAAATCTTACATAAGAGATATTCTATCAACTCCCTAAACAGGGTTACAAATACCCTTTAAATAGGCTAATATTAAACTCCTAACATGAATAAAATATTCCTACACTAATCAGAGCTTAATTGAGAAAAGATAACAAAGTTTAACTAGGAGAAAAAACCTAGTTTAAGTTGAATATACGTCGTCGCGTCGTGACATGGCATATTGCCTCGTTGGGACATTGTCCATTGTGACATCACAATGTCGTGCTCTTCCTTGTCTTGGCGTTGATTTTGTTTCTTCTCTGGTTTGACCGAAAATAGGAGGTACACCCCACAAATCTCCACCTTGACTTGTATTTTTGTAATGCCTTTTTTACGAGCCCCGTCAGGGGCCTAACTTGATTTTGTAGGATACTTAACTGAGTCCAAGTAGTTATTGGACTTTGAAACTAGAAAACTTTAAGTTTTTTAAACTGCCAAATCAAATTTAACTCGTGTCTACTTCCCATGAATGCAGTGCTTTATCTTTCCAACTCTTGCATCTAGAAGAGAACCTATCTTATTCAAAACAGGAATACCCTTTTTGCTTGTATGACTAAGTCACTTGTGCTTCAAACAAGTTGACTCCAACTCATTAACAAATGAGGAAATTGTTGATTTACCGCTCATCGTTGAACCCTGCAAAACATAAAGATTATCGTTATTTCGACTTCTCATCAGAACGAGAGCTCCACGAGATACCTTAATGTCGCTTGACTCGATGGTGATCCTACAACCCTTCGAGTCTAAATTTCCCAAGGAGATGAGATTCTTCTTTAAATCAGGCACATGCACATGCCTGACCTGTAACAGTGTCCTAATGATTATGTCATGCATCCTAATCTAAACGATACCAACACCGGTTACCTTACAGGGTGAATTGTTCCCTATAAGCACAACTTTATCTTCAACTGGACTATATGTGGAGAACAAGTGTAACAACCCATTTTTTTAGTGAAATCGGAACAGTGGTTTCGGGACCACAAATCCGATCCGAAAATAAAATATATTTTTATTTTATTACATGGTCCATAATATGTTGGAAATGTCATGTGAAAATTCTGATAAGAAAATTTTATTGGTTATGTGCTTAATTACGAGAAGGACTAAATCGCATAAAATGAAAAAGTTGAATTCTAGTAGCTATAAGGATTAAATAGCTATGTAATTCAAAACTTGAGGTCCTTATATGGTAATTAAACGATTAAATAAAAGTATGCATATATTTTGGTGACTCATCCATAAAAATTTAGAAAAAGGGCAAGGACTAAATTGGAAATTAAAATAATTAAATTAATTAAAAAGATGATAAAAGATATCATTTTATTTTTATGTCATCTTCAACCTAAAATATATGGAAACCCTAAGAGAGAGAGAAGAAACTTTCATGGCTTAATTGGGTAAGTTTCCTTGTCCCATTTTTAGTAATTTTGATATTTTTGAAACCGGGATTGTAACAGCCCGATTTTGAGTCTAGTAGGAATAGTGGTTTTGGGACTACAAATATGATGCAGTAAAATTTATTTTTATTATATTTTTATATTCTACAGTTTTATGGAATAATTTCATAAAAATTTTGTTCGAAAATTTTGATGTTTGGGCACTTAATTTAGTTAAAAGGACTAAATTGCAAATAGTGCAAAATGTGTGTTCTAGAAGCTAGAGGTGTCTAATTGCTATGAGACTTTAAATTGAAGGTACTTAGATGGTAATTAGACCATCGGTTAAGTTAGTGGACAAAAATAGACATGAAGTAAGAGAAATTTTATGTTTTAATTTAGGGGCATTTTGGTCATTTGGCTAATTAAATGAATTAAAAATTAAATTAAAAGCCAATTTTGCTCATCTTCCACCCCTTGGCCGAAAATTTCTAGAGGAAGACATAGCTAGGGTTTTTCAAGCTTCCAAGCTTGATTGTAAGTCTGTTCTAGCCCCGTTTTTAATGATTTTTATGTTTTTGAGATCCTTGTAACTCGATCTACCTATTTTTAGTACTAATTTGAAGTATGATTAAGGTCTAAGGTTTGGCCCATGTTAGATATTTGTGTATTTTGATGTTCAATAGTAGATTATACAAATTTGAGGTTGGATAAACAACTTTTGCTAAGTGATTTTCGGTAAAAATGTCAAAAAAAGACCTATTTATAAAAGTTACAGAATATGTAGTAAAAGTGTGATGTGATGAAAAACGTGGGCTGGTATGAGCATAAAAATAGTTCGGCTAGGCTTGTGTATTAAAGAAATTGAACATATTTCATTATACGAGCCTAGGGACTAAAATGTAAAATGTCAAAAGTTTAGGAGGAAAAATGTAATTTTGCCATAATATGATTTTTGGGCTGAATTGAATGGACCTAGACTGGGGGAAAAACAAAGTAATTGACGATTAGGCCAAAATCTACTATTTTTGTACCGAGGTAAGTTAGTATGTAAATAATGCAATGTTATATTGTATTTTAATGTTTTGATATTTCATGAAATATATGATTGATTCTATGAGCATATTCGATGAAAATTCGACGAGCGAGTAAATCCCCGTTGAACCTTATGAATAGATTAGGATAGAAGTGACATGTCACTAGGAATCCATGTGATTATGTGATTTATGTGTCCCGGGTGCTGGTCCTATACGTCCTACCGGTGGCTGGGTATACCGACATATGTTGTGGATACTTGACAGCTTGTGTGAGCAGCACCGCATAGCTACGTCTCGACTGACAGCTTGTGTAAGCAGGCCCGAGGATAGCTCGAGAGCGAGCTTATATGTGTTATGAGATTTATGGTAGCATTGACTACATCTGTGGCACTTATGTGCAAATATTTTCGTGTATCTGATAGTATTCCAAGTGGTTCAATGGGTATGACAAAAACGAGAAAGTATGTGATTATGTTACGAGTTGGTACAAGTATGTACGAAAAACTCAAAGGAAATGAATTCGGTATATGATAAACTATTGGTAAGAATGTGATTGAGTATGTTACGTACATGAAGTTTTGATGACTTTTAGGTTGATATAAGGAAGTTACTTATATGACAATTGTATGGTTAATGTTGCTTATTATTTGCATATGAACTTACTAAGCTATATGGCTTACTCCTTTTTCTTTCCCTTGCTTTATAGTGTCACCAAGCTAGCTCGGGATTGGAGATCGTCGGAGATCCATTCACACTATCAACTATTATTTTGGAACCAATGAATTCTATGTTTTGAGTTATCTTATGTATAGGGGACTTGGTAATTTTGTTATGTGTCATAATTGATTTGGCCAAATGTGTTGGCTTATATTGGTTGAAAGTTCATTTTGTATAAGGCCATTGAAAATTGGCTACAATTGGTATGAGCAATTTATATGATAATGCCTTTCATAGATGTGGGAATTTACATGATTTGAGATGATAAGCATGTGATGTTTGTGTATGATAGATGGTAGTATGTGAATGATGTGTTGATTTCTTGATTGTGGCTGATTTGGTTGTACGTAATATGCTTGGATTGGTGCTATATGATGTTGTGTATGTATGTACAAGTAAGGGTGGCAAAATGGCTTGGTAAATAGCCTTATTGTTGTCCACACGGCCTGCCCTACGGCATGTGTCTCGGCACTGTGTCCCCTACACCTTAATTATTGTAAAACAAAATGTCCATAATTGAGCACACGGGCAGAGACACGGACGTGTTTGCTACACGGCCTTGGACACGGGCGTGTGTCTCGGCCGTGTGAAGTCTGCACCTATTTTATAAAAATTTATGGAAATTAACACGGCCTAGCACAAGGGCGTGTGGCATGGTTGTGTGGCACAAGTCAGAGAGCACCCTATTTTGAACACGGCCTATAGCACAGTGTGTCTAAGGGTCACACGGGCGTGTCCCTTGGACCACATGGGCGTGTGAGCCCTGTAACATGAAAAATTTTCTAAGTTTTGTAAAATTTTCTAAACTTCTCGGTTTAGTCCTGAACCACTTCCAAAGCATGTATTGAGCCTCGTAGGCTCGTTTTAGGGATGATATGAATGTGTATGAAAAGTTTTTAAATTGGATGGAAATTTATGACTCGGAAATGTATGTTTGCTTGTGTTTATGTCCGTTAATACCTCGTACATTGTTCCGGCGTTGAATACAGGTAAGGGGTGTTACATTTAGTGGTATCAGAACTACGATTTAGTCAATTCTCGGACTAACATAGCATCTGTGAAAGTCTAGCTATACATGCCATAAATGAATTGTGATAGTGTGATGACTTCTGACAATTTTAAAATGTGTTTTCATACAGTAATTGGATCCCAATTGAGTGAAGTTGATGACGTAAAAAGTAATGCGCCGGCCCCTGTCAAGGGGCAACGCCGTCTGAAAGTAGACCTTCCATGGTTAGTTAGGGAGGAGCAGAAGGGGGTAGGGAAGCCTTCTTCCACATGATGAACGAGTGATATTCGAAATATATTCAAACAAATCCGAATGCTCAACCCCCTCCACCCCCACCTATTCATCAGTCGGTTCCCATAGCTCCACAAGGTATGAAATTCGTAAGAGTGAGTAAGCCTCCGGTTGATAAGATTAGAAAGCATGGGGCTAAGTATTTTAGAGCAAATGTTGATGATGATCCCGAGAGGGCAGAATTTTGGCTTGAGAATTTTATCAGGGTATTTGATGAACTGTCTTGCGCACAGGATAAATGTCTAAAAAGTGCTATATCACTTCTAAGAGACTCAGCATACCGGTGGTGGAAAACCCTTGTGTTGTAGTGTAACACCCCTTACCCGTAATTCCTACCGGAATCGAGCCCGAGGCATTACTAGGTATAACCACATGATCGTCACTTAGACTCATCGTGACTACTCTTTTAAGTCACCTCAACAACCTCATTCTCGACTTACGAGGCCTCACTCAAACTCACGAGGGCTCTCGAGACCTTATCGAAAACTTCTATGATTTAAAATTTCTCCAACTAAACAGGGACTACACGCCCATGTAAGGTGAGACATGCCTGTGGATGTCACACACTGTAACACCCCAAACCCAGCCCATGAGTTCTTACCAGATCTGGTATGTCACGGAGTAAAACAATTTGAAACATTTTGAGTGTCTGGTGAAAACTTGATAAATTATAGCTAAGGCATTAAAACAGTGTTTGATAAAACTCAGTTGGGATTATTTTTATAAACATGGTTGTGTTGATAAACCCTTTGAAAACGTTTGATCATGTAAAATTTTAAAATCATCAGGGTTATAGTTGACTTGGTGTATTTTGCTACCCGATGGTAACATCTTTGAAAACTCGTAAAAGTTACTTAATTTAAAAATGTTGCTTTTAACCGATTTACTTAACATTTATAATTTCATTTTGTAATGTAGTATAAGTAAATTAAAACAACTAATTAAACATCCAAATAATAATTAGCGGCCTTATTACAACCTAAATTAAAAATGTAGAAAGTAAATAAACATGAATGAATCAAATAAAATTCCAAAACTAAGGAACAAGCATGGCAGCCTCGAGTCCTCTCCTACCCATCTCCGCGATCTATTCATCTGCAAAATAATTTGGGAAAGGGTGAGTCACCAAGACTCAGTGTGTAAATCCCCCACCTGGAAATGTAACTCATACACAAATTATTAATAAACATGCAAATATGCAACCCCACTAACCATCCGTACTCCTTTAACTACCCCGTGGTCAAAACCACCGTGGTCAAAACCACTGGTGACTAGAGTCACAAATCCAATGATGGGGCCAACCCATCGTGTGGTCAAAACCACTGATGACCATAGGTCACAATTATCATAATGTGGTCAAAACCACTGGTGGTACCAAACCACTAGGACTTAGTCACGATTTATCAACGGTGTGGTCAAAACCACTGGTGACTGAAGTCACAATTAATCTGATGGGGCCAACCCATCTTGTGGTCAAAACCACTGGTGACAGTCCATAAGATCATCCCCCTCCTCTCATCAATCCCACCATCATCATGCTTACATATCAAATATCTTAATCCCATATATCATGCATTTATGTATAGCATAGCATTCAACAGCATATGATGGCATACACAACATATATCATAGATCATGTAATAGGAGACTTACCCGGAATCCATGCTTATGTCCACAAGAAAATCACTACCACAAAGACTAAAAAGGCAACAATATAGCAATGTTACTAATAAAGTGTGTAAAGAGTTTTACACACCTGTTACTAACGAAATTCCTAGATCCCGAAGATCCGATTTACGATGCTAGATCCTTTGACCCTATATTCGGCCAACAACAAGGTTAGTGACATAGGCCTATTTGGCTATAATAGTTAAAACCCGAAGATTCATTTGTGGCACTTACTTTAAACCGATTTGGTTTCCAACCAAATCCTGAAGCCACACACTGGATTCCTTGCAATCGGCCAAACCTTAGATCCATACAAGTGATTAGTTTTCGGCTTTTCCAAGTATCTAATGGAAAGACTAAAGAGAATCCCTTACCGTAGACTTACCAAATCGATTAGCAGAGAATGGGGGATCAGATCTACTGCTTTGAAAATCCCGAAGTTCCTAGGTGAAATCGATTTCAAAAAGGTGGTTAGCCAAATCATTAATAAATGTTGAATTTCGGCTCTTCCTCTCATCTAAGTCGACATAGAAAAAGAAAATATGGGAAGAAGGTTTCGGCAATCACTTACCCTTTACCAGCCACTTGGAGAAGAAATCCCGAAAAGAACCTATGCCCTCCTGATATTCGGCCAAAACAGAACTAATAGAAAAGAGGAGATTTTGGCAGAAGAGTGGAGCAGATTCGGCTAAAGAACAAGAAGAAATAAGTGAAAAGGGTGATAGGGGTTTGAAGAATTTTGGGGCAAAGATGACTAGAGAGAATTCGGTCAAGAGAACAATTTGAGAAGAAAGAAAAACAATTAGATGAATTTCGGCAACCCTCCCTTTCACTTGGCCAAATATGCCATCACAAGAGCCCTTCATTTGGCCTCCTCTCCCCTTTTTTGATAATTCTCATCTTTTGATTATCACCCATCTAATTTAATTTAAAACAAAGTTTATCCTTTATCCTTTATTAGCCGAAATCATAAAAAATAAGGACTTATCCCATCCTTTCCAAAGTCCCACATGCCGTCCAACTCTTCCCTCTTCATAGCGCCAACCTTCAAAAATAAAAAATAAAAACCTTATGCTACCATCGTGACTCGAACTTGAATCCATTTGCCAAGACCCTTAAGTGGCGCCCCAAGCCACTCCACCAAACGACTTTCATGTCCAAACCTTACCCACAAAATCTGTTAAGGCCTTCCAAACTTAGCCCCTTTCTTTAACGCCCAAAAAGCCCAAAAATAAAATGCATCCCCCTTGTAACTCCCAAGACTCGAACCTCTTCCCTTGAAACACCCTTTGACGCACCAAGCCAATCACGCCAATCAAATCCTTATGTCCAACTTCTCACAAAATTTTCTCTTAACCCCTTTCTCACCTAGCTCCTTCCTTTCAAGCACTAAAAATAAATTTTTAGCCCTAAGTCAGACCTAGCTCGGGGTTATGACTAGACCCTAAAACATGCCTAGTAATCATAGGATTCACTTCTTCAAGCACACACATGAGAAAAATAATTAAATTACAAACAACCCCTAATTCAGGATGTTACGGGCGTAAGGGGAAGCCCACTTACAAAATCCATAGTAATCCCTCCCACTTCCATCGTGGGATCTTTGCCTACAGTATATGACCCGATGGCAATTGATGCTCACCTTAACTTGTCGGGCATGTCGACACTTGCCCACTAACTTGGTTACTTCCCGCTTAAGACTCGGCCACCAAAACTGCTCCCTTAAATCCCGATACATCTTGCTACTTCCCGAGTGCATAGCGTACGGACTGCTATGGGCTTCTTTAAGGATTCGCTGCCTCAAATCATCATCCTTAAGCATGCATACTCTCCCCGAAAGTACAACACTCCATCATCGCCTAAACCGAAACCTTCTACCTCACCATTCTCAGACTTGCAACCTCCGAGTACTCAAAGCTTCATCGGTCATCCGCTTTCTTTGACCTCATTAATCCAAGACGGCTTCACTTGCAACTCTGCCAAAAGGCTCCCATCCTCATAGAGACTTAGGTGGGCAAACATTGCTCGCAAATCCGCTACCACCTTTCGACTCAATGCATCAGCTACCACGTTAGCCTTCCCCGGATGGTATTCGATTGAGCAGTCATAGTCCTTTAGCAACTCAATCCACCTCCGCTGCCTCAGATTTAAATCTTTCTGAGTCAAGAGGTACTTCAGGCTCTTATGATCTGTGTACACTACCGACTTCTCCCCATACAGGTAGTGCCTCCAAATCTTCAAGGCAAAAACTACTGCAGCCAATTCTAAATCATGTGTCGAGTAGTTACTTTCGTGAGGCCTCAACTGTCGCGACGCATAAGCGACTACCTTCCCTTCTTGCATAAATACACAGCCTAAACCAGTATGTGATGCATCGCAATACACAGTGAATTCTTTTCCTGCCTCTGGCTGAATCAAGACTGGTGCTTCTGTCAAGATCCTCTTCAGCTTATCGAAACTCTCTTGTTGCTTCTCAGACCACACAAACGGAACTCCTTTTCTCAGCAGTTTAGTCAACGGTGCTGCGATTAAGGAGAAATTTTCCACAAATCTCCTATAATATCCTGCCAACCCGAGGAAACTCCAAATTTTCGTAACTGACTTTGGTGGTTTCCATTCCAATACCGCCTCAATCTTACGGGGATCCACCCTGATTCTCTCAGCTGAAACTACATGGTCGAGAAAAGTCACTTCCTTAAGCCAAAACTCACATTTGCTGAATTTGGCGTACAACTATTTTTCCCTCAGAACTTGCAGAACCACATGAAGATGTGCGTCATGCTCCTCCTCAGACTTCGAGTACACCAAAATGTCGTCTATGAATACCACAACGAACCGATCCAGATAGGGTTGGAAAACCCGGTTCATCATGTCCATAAACGTGGCCGGTGCATTCGTCAAACCAAAAGGCATTACTAGAAACTTGTAGTGTCCATACCGAGTACGGAATGCCGTCTTGTGGACATCAGCCTCCTTCACCCTAAGCTGATGGTACCCTGACCTAAGGTCAATCTTAGAGAACACCGATGCCCCTTTGAGTTGATCGAACAAATCATCGATCCTGGGCAATGGATATCGGTTCTTTATTGTCAACTTGTTCAGTTTTCGATAGTCTATGCACATCCTCATTGTTCCATCCTTCTTCTTGACAAAAAGCACTGGAGCTCCCCAAGGCGATACACTTGGTCGGATGAACCCTCTATCCAACAACTCCTGGATCTGCGCCTTCAACTCTACCAATTCTTTCGGTGCCATCCGATACGGATCTATAGATACTGGTACAGTTTCAGGTAATAGATCTATACCAAATTCAACCTCACGGTCCGGAGGTAGACCCGGAAGTTCCTCTAGAAACACATCAACATAGTCTCTTACGGTCCGGACATCTCTTACAGCAATATCCTTAGCTTCCAAAGCACAGAATGCACCACATATGCTTCACAACCCTTCCTCACCATCTTTTCCGCCATCAATGCAGAAACCAGATTAGATAGGTAATCTCTCCTTTTACCTATCATCACCACCTTATCACCTTCCACGGTCTTTATTACCATGCGCTTAGCTGCGCAATCCAGGCTAGCCTGATACTTTACTAGCCAATCTATCCCGAGGATTAGGTCAAACTCCCGAAACGGTAGTTCCATCAAGTCAGCCAAGAACACGACCCATTGACGTTCTAGGGGTGCGTTCCTATAGAGTTTACTTACTTCTACAGAGTGACCTAAAGGGCTTAATACAGTCATCTTCCTAGAAGTAAGCTCAGAGTCTACGTGCAGAGTTTCCACTACGCTACTAGCAATGTATGAGTGGGTTAAGCCAATGTCAATCAAAGTACTATAGGGTACACCAAAGATCAAGAACATACAGGTTATGACGTCCGATATATCGCCCTCCTCCTGACGCCTCGCGGCATAGACCAAACCAGGTTGCCTAGCCTCAGTACTATCGGTACCTCCCCTCGGTGCCCCACGCCCTCTGCCAGCACCATTACCTCCTCATCCTGCACCACGACCTCTCTGTGGCTGTTGGTTATCCCTCCTATTCGGTGCACGATCTTGACCCTCTGATCTCAGCCTAGCTGCCTTTTTCGGACAGTCTCTAACCCGATGTTCCATGGACCCACATTCGAAACATCCGCGATTACCATTCCAACACTCTCCCGTGTGAGACTTCCCACACCGAGCACACCGTGGCGGCCATTGAGAATTGGCAGCAGCAGCAGGCCTAGCAACTTGATTTGACCCACCAAACCTCGTCCTCTTTTGCTGATTACCAGAAAACTTTGAAGATCCGGAGCTCCTCTTATTCCAGTTCCTATCCTGATTCCGCCTAACTGACTGCCTTACCCCTTCAGCAACCTTAGACCTCTCCACTAGGACAGTGAACTCCCGTTCCTGTTGTGGAGCTATCATCATCCTCAGCTCATCTCTTAGCCCATCCTCGAATCTAACACAGCGTTCATGCTCGGTACCCACAATACCACGAGCATACCTACTCAACCGGAGAAATTCGGCCTCATACTGCCATCGTTTTATTACCTCGAACCAGTTCAAGAAAGCCTTCACAAGCATCCACGAATCGGTTCCGATGTATTTCTTTTGATAGGCGGCCTTAAAGAATTCCCATGTGAGATCCTCCGCCATCGCTCCATCCCTTACAGTGAGCCACCACTGATATGACTTATCCCAAAGCAGAGAGATGATACCCTTCAACTTCTCCTCAGCTGTGAAATCTAGGTCACCCATGATCCTCTCAGTAGATTCTAACCAATATTCGCACCAAGACTGGTGCCACTCCAGAAACTCCTCTAAACACCTCCGCACCATTAGCTCGGAGTCGTTCAACCACAAATTTACTGGGCTCCTGCACTGCTACCGCCTCAAGAACTCATTCCAACACTGTAGTACATGCGACTTGGGATACTACATCGTTACCACCGTCCGCTCTTGAACTCAGTTTCTGCTGCCGGCAGATCCGACATCTCATTTTCAGACCCATAACTAGACCCTGCTGGCTCTGACAAGGTCATCCTACCTCTACCACGGCCACGGGGCGGACGTCCACGACCTCTTGTACTCATTACTCTCATCGTGATCTGATTAAGAAGTTTTATGAATTAGTACTTTCGTTTCACTTGTTTACCCGCGAAGGAGTTTTATGAAAAAGAATTTAGGAGTGGTTCTTTCGTATTCAAGCATGCACACAATATTTTCACTCATTCATCCATCCACCAAGCAGTTATGAACTTTCGTTCATTCAGAGAAATGTTGTAGTTTTTCATTGTGGTTGTTTTCCACTACCCAGAGATATTTTCGTAATTTTATCCTACAGGGGTATTTTTGTAATTTTTTGGAAATACAAGTTCTCGGATGATTTTGTCAAAAAAGTTTTTGGAATGTTTAAATTACCGAGGTATTTTGAATAAATTTTGGAATCCAGGGGTATTTTGGTAATTTTGGACCTCAGGGGTATTTCGATAATTTTTCACAAACCAAGGTGAATTTGTAAAATTTAATAAACCAGGAATATTTCAAAAGTTGTAAAACTTTGAGGGTTCTTTTTTTGAGAAATGCATTTTCCAGAACAGTGATGTTGCAAAATTTTGAAATTCAGGGTCATTCTGGTAATTTTGTTGGTTAGGGGCAATTTTGTAATTTTACCACTAGGGGTATTTTACTAATTTTTTAAATTTTTTTTCATAATGAGATTTCCAAAATTTGGTTCTAATTGATTTCACAAAAGAAGGATATTTTGAAAAAAAAATTTTTTTATTTGAAAATTGTTCATACAGAGGGTATTTTGGTAGTTTACAAGCTAGGGGTATTTTGGTCATTTTTCAAACTGAGGGGTATTTTGGTCTTTTTTCTCTCTTTTTTTACCAGGGTTTAATTACTTCAAAAACAAAACGGCTAGTCCCTTTTGGGTTTTAGTTATTAAGTTTAGCCTGTGAGCACGTCGTCTCAGCTTAGGATGAACCGTCACTACGCACCAGGTAGGATTCGAGTGAGTAGGAGGTGAGTCACTAGATCGCTTAAATACCGTGCTCCCATCGAATCCAATCCTAGACATGCGTACAATGATTGCCACATCCCTTGCTCAGTGACAACTCATAGGGTTGTTTAGGGAATTATTAAATCTTATGCATTGTTTGTTGGGGTTCGCTAACCCTAGGGTTCAACAATTCCTTATTCTAATAGTCTACGTTCCCAATTTACCCTTTTACCCCTATCATATATTCACAAAAATAGATAGAATTACTTACCTGGGCGGATTGGTGCCGAGACTCGGTGCCATCTTTGTTCAAACCATAAACAGTTTCCCAAAACATTTCAATAAGGCCTACTAATAAAAACAAAACATTTTGGGCCTTGGGCCCCCCACAGTCGAGTTTTGAACCGGGCTCTGATACCAAAAATGTAACACCCCAAACTCGGCCCATGAGTTCTTACCGGATCTGGTATGTCACGGAGTAAAACAATTTGAAACATTTTGGGTGTCTGGTGAAAACTTGATAAAATATGGCTAAAGTATTAAAATAGTGTTTGATAAAACTCAGTTGGGATTATTTTTATAAACATGGTTGTGTTGATAAACCCTTTGAAAATGTTTGATCATGTAAAATTTTAAAATCATCAGGGTTCTAGTTGACTTGGTGTATTTTGCTACCCGATGGTAACATCTTTGAAAACTCGTAAAAGTTACTTAATTTGAAAATGTTGCTTTTAACCGATTTACTTAACATTTATAATTTCATTTTGTAATATAGTATAAGTAAATTAAAACAACTAATTAAACATCCAAATAATAATTAGCGGCCTTATTACAACCCAAATTAAAAATGTAGAAAGTAAATAAACATGAACAGAATCAAATAAAATTCCAAAAACTAAGGAACAAGCATGGCCGCCTCGAGTCCTCTCCGGCTCCATCTCCGCGATCTACTCATCTGCAAAATAATTTGGGAAAGGGTGAGTCACCAAGACTCAAAGTGTAAATCCCCACCGAAATGTAACTCATACACAAATTATTAATAAACATGCAAATATGCAACCCCACTAACCATCCGTACTGCTTTAACTACCCCGTGTAGTCAAAACCACTAGTGGTCAAAACCACTGGTGATTAGAGTCACAAATCAAATGATGGGGCCAACCCATCGTGTGGTCAAAACCACTGATGACCATAGGTCACAATTATCATAATGTGGTCAAAACCACTGGTGGTACCAAATCACTGGGACTTAGTCACGATTTATCAACGGTGTGGTCAAAACCACTGGTGACCGAAGTCACAATTAATCTGATGGGGCCAACCCATCTTGTGGTCAAAACCACTGGTGACAGTCCATAAGATCATCCCCCTCCTCTCATCAATCCCACCATTATCATGCTTACATATCAAATATCTTAATCCCATATATCATGCATTTATGTATAGCATAGCATTCAACAGCATATGATGGCATACACAACATATATCATAGATCATGTAATAGGAGACTTACCCGGAATCCATGCTTATGTCCACAAGCAAATCACTACCACAAAGACTAAAAAGGCAACAATATAGTAATGTTACTAATAAAGTGTGTAAAGAGTTTTACACACCTGTTACTAACGAAATTCCTAGATCCCGAAGATCCGATCTACGATGCTAGATCCTTTGACCCTATATTCGGCCAACAACAAGGTTAGTGACATAGGCCTATTCGGCTATAATAGTTAAAACCCGAAGATTCATTTGTGGCACTTACTTTAAACCAATTTGGTTTCCAACCAAATCCCGAAGCCACACACTGGATTCCTTGCAATCGGCCAAACCTTAGATCCATACAAGTGATTAGTTTTCGGCTTTTCCAAGTATCTAATGGAAAGACTAAAGAGAATCCCTTACCATAGACTTACCAAATCGATTAGCAGAGAATAGGGGGATCAGATCTACTGCTTTGAAAATCTCGAAGTTCCTAGGTGAAATCGGTTTCAAAAAGGTGGTTAGCCAAATCATCAATAAATGCTGAATTTCGGCTCTTCCCCTCATCTAAGTCGATAGAGAAAAAGAAAATATAGGAAAAAGATTTCGGCAATCACTTACCCTTTACCAGCCACTTGGAGAAGAAATCCCGAAAAGAACCTATGCCCTCCTGATATTCGGCCAAAATAGAACTAATAGAAAAGAGGAGATTTTGGCAGAAGAGTGGAGCAGATTCGGCTAAAGAACAAGAAGAAATAAGTGAAAAGGGTGATAGGGGTTTGAAGAATTTTGGGGCAAAGATGACTAGAGAGAATTCGATCAAGAGAACAATTTGAGAAGAAAGAAAAACAATTAGATGAATTTCGGCAACCCCCCCTTTCACTTGGCCGAATATGCCATCACAAGAGCCCTTCATTTGGCCACCTCTCCCCTTTTTTGATAATTCTCATCTTTTGATTATCACCCATCTAATTTAATTTAAAACAAAGTTTATCCTTTATCCCTTATTAGCCAAAATCATCAAAAGTAAAGACTTATCCCATCCTTTCCAAAGTCCCACATGCCGTCCAACTCTTCCCTCTTCATAGCGCCAACCTTCAAAAATAAAAAATAAAAACCTTATGCTACCATCGTGACTCGAACTTGAGTCCATTCGCCGAGACCCTTAAATGGCACCCCAAGCTACTCCACCAAACGACTTTCATGTCCAAACCTTACCCACAAAATCTGTTAAGGCCTTCCAAACTTAGCCCCTTTCTTTAACGCCCAAAAAGCCCAAAAATAAAATGCATCCCCCTTGTATCTCCCAAGACTCGAACCTCTTCCCTTGAAACACCCTTTGACGCACCAAGCCAATCACGCCAATCAAATCCTTGTGTCCAACTTCTCACAAAATTTTCTCTTAACCCCTTTCTCACCTAGCTCCTTCCTCTCAAGCACTAAAAATAAATTTTTAGCCCTAAGTCAGACCTAGCTCGGGGTTATGACTAGACTCTAAAACATGCCTTGCAATCATAGGATTCACTTCTTCAAGCACACACATGAGAAAAATAATTAAATTACAAACAACCCCTAATTCAGGATGTTACACACACACCCATGCCCTCAACCCGTGCATAAAAATCCAAGCATTCTGCCAATGCCCCACGGTTAGGGCACACACCCGTACTCACCACCCGTGGTGAACACTGACTACACCACACGGCCTGAAGTCTAGACACATGCCCGTGTGGCTAGCCCGTGGCCTATATTGCTCGAATCTATCAAAGAGACACGACCAAGGCACACACTCGTGGGCTGGCCGTGTGTCACACATGGCCTAGACACATACCCGTGTGTCTATTCACATGAAAAAGAACAAATCTATGTGCAAAGCTCTTCTCACCCCTCAAGTTTATACAACATATACTTATTCAACTCATCCATAAACAACTCAAACACAAACACAATCTCACATGGATAACTACATCTTTACATATAATAAAGCAGCCAACAACTATGGCATTATACAAAATAGATTATCCATCTATATGCTAACACATCTTATCCATTTACAACAAAATTCACTAACTTGTATAGCCCCTATACATGCCATATACAAAACATTTAGTCTAATGTACCAGAGTGAGTTGATAGTGTGGGCGATCTTCCGATTAATCCACATATCTCGATTCAACCCTCTTTCTCTATAAGACAAGGGAAAAGAAAATGAGTAAGCCATGAGCTTAGTAAGCTTATACATAAACAATTTAAGCATTCTAGTATAAACTAAACAACAATTAGCATTATACTACCAAATAAATTCACATCCACAATTATGCTTACTCTTTCTATCCCTTACCACATTTCCTAAACATCATGAGTAACATACTCATAACCATTGACATGCACCCCTGCACTCAATACCACATTTACTCGAAAATACAACACATCATTTTATCACACTAATACATCCACACAGCTAAATTACTCGGTGGTTTCACACTCAGCCCACCACAATCAGGTAATAAAGTAGTATCGCACATAGCCTACCAAGTATAGTGGTTTCGCACATAGCCCATTAAATAATATACTTAACTATGGTATAGCACACAGCCCATAGTTGTTAAGTATTAAGGTGGTATCGCACTTAGCCCACCATCAAATATTAACACTACATATCCACATATCTACTTACTCATTCATTCATTCATGATATCTACCACATTCATCCCACTTGAACCACATAGGTTCTCAGTTATTCTCTTTCATTCTCATTCATGCTACACACTAGCTAGCATTAAGAACGTATAAGTATAACGCACTGATTACACATAAACTTACCTCGGTACTCAAAAAGTATAGAGATGTGCAATTTAGTCCACCACCTTGCTCTTGCCTCGATTTTGATCTGGGCTTAGTCTTTCTTGATCTATAATGATAAATCAACTCGTTCAATACACACATTGACTAAATTGACCATTATCTTATACTTTAGCAAAATTACCATTTTACCCCTAAACTTTCTCATATTTACACTTTTGGCCCAAGGCTCGTAAAGTGATTTTCATTCAACTTTCTAGCCTTTCATGCATAGCCGAACCATTTACTCAACTAAGGCAATCATCAATTCTCACTAAATTACACATGTATGACCAAACTCAAAACTTTCACAAACAAGTCCTTACTTGCATTTTTCATGGAAATCACTTAGCAAAAGATGTTTCTACTGCATCAAGCTTTCATATTCTTCCCTAAAACATCAAAATACATGGGTACATTTTGGACATCCATCTTATCTCAACATATAGCTAAAAATAGCTTACTCATGCTACTAGGACTTCAAAAATACGAAGAATATAAAAAACAGAGCTAGAATACACTTACTAGCTAGCTTGAAAAGTTGAAGAGCCCTAACAATGGCTTTTCTCAATTTTCAGCAGCCTTGGGGAAGAAGATGAATGAAAATTCTATCATCTTTTCCCATTTTAATCATTTAATTCACAAATCACCAAAATGCCCTTTTGTCAAACTTTCAAATTTTAACCCATCCATGCCCAATTTTGTCCAAAAATTAGAATTTGGTAAAATTACTATTTAAGGACCTCTAATTGATAATCCAAAGCTATTTCACACAAATAGCTTCTAGAATCTCACTTTTTTTAACTTTTATAATTTAGTCCTTTTGGACAATTCAACCGCAATTTAACAAAATTGTTTAATGAAACTTTCACACTAACATGAAAACATGGAATAAACCTCAAAAACTCATACATATACCTCAAATTTGTGGTCTCGCACCACTATTTTTACTAGGCCCTGAATTAGGATGTTACAAGTAGTATCGAGGGAGAGGGTTAATTGGGAATTCTTCCAAGATGAATTTAGGAAGAAGTATATCAGCCAACGAATCATTGATCAGAAATGTAAAGAATTTTTAGAGCTGAAACAGGGCCGAATGTCTGTAACCGAGTATGAATGAGAGTTTGTCAGGCCCAGTAAGTATGCTTAGGAGTGTGTTTCCACCGAGGCTATCATGTACAAAAGGTTCGAAGATGTGTTGAATGAGGATATCCGATTGTTAGTAGGAGTCCTTGAGTTGAAAGAATTTGTGGTACTATTCAACCGAGCTTGTAAAGTTGAAGACTTAAGCAAAGAGAAGAGGAAAGCTGAATCTGAGGCTAGAGATGTAAGAAAAAGGCCGATGAGTAAGTCATTTAAATATCAGTCTAAAAAATCGAGAGATTTATATGTTCGATCGAGTGCTTCAGCTGGGTATCCCAACAAAGATCATGGGAAATAATACTCGGGTTCTAAAGCCCAAACTACATCAGTCGCGGGCATTGGTAACGCTAAGTGCGATAGGCCTGAATGTCAACACTGCGAAAGACGACACCCCGACGAATGTAGAATGTATGACCGGGCTTGTTTTAAGTGTGGCTCTCACGACCACTTTATTAAAGATTGCCTAGAGATGGTTGAAAAGGATAAGTTTCAGACTGCAAGATTGGGCAACACTACCTCTAAAGGGGACCACCAAGAAACACGGGAAACGAAGCTAGTAGTAAAGGTGTGACAAAAGATACAGCTGTAATATCTGAGGCTAGGGCACCTGCTAGAGCCTATGCTATCCGTGCCCGCGAAGAAGCGACATCTCCAAATGTTATCACTAGTACTTTTTCTCTCTATAATACTAGTGTAGTTGCATAGATTGATCCTGGATCGACTCATTCTTATGTTTGCATGATATTGGCAGCTAGTAAGAACTTACCTGTTGAGTTTACTAAATTTGTGATTAAAGTGTCAAACCCCTTAGGCAAATATGTGCTAGTTGATAAAGTTTGCAAGAATTGTCCATTGATGATTCGAGGTCACTATTTTTTGGCTGATTTAATGTTGTTTCCATTTGATGAGTTTGATGTCATTTTGGGTATGGATTAGTTGACACTGCATGATGTTTTAGTGAATTGTAAACGAAAAATTATTGAATTGAAATGTGAGAATAGTGAAATTCTTATGTTGTGATTTCTTCAATGACTGCCCAAAGATATGTGAGAAAGGGTTGTGAAGCTTATCTAGCTTATGTGTTGAACACAAAAATGTCTGAATTGAAAATTGAATCAGTCCGGTAGTTAGTGAATATCCAGATGTTTTTCCAGAAGAGTTGTTTGGGTTGCCACCGATTAGAGAAGTTGAGTTTGGTATTGATTTAGTACTAGGGACTTCATCGATATCGATAGCCCTGTATAGAATGGCTCCAACTGAGTTAAAAGAATTGAAGTCTCAGTTACAAGAATTAACGAATAAGGGTTTTGCAAGACCGAGTTCTTCACCATGGGGTGCACCAGTATTATTTGTCAAGAAGAAAGATGGATCCATGAGACTTTGTATTGATTACCGATAGCTTAACAAGGTGACTATAAAGAACGAGTATCCTTTGCCAAGAATTGATGACTTGTTTGATCAGTTGAAAGGAGCAACAGTATTCTCGAAGATTGATTTGAGATCCGACTACTATTAGTTGAGAGTTAAAGAGTCGGATGTGCCAAAAACTACTTTTAGGACAAGGTACGGGCATTATGAATTTCTTGTTATGCCTTTTGGATTAACTAATGCCCCTACTATTTTTATGGACTTGATGAATCAAATTTTCAGGCCGTACTTAGATAAGTTTGTGGTTGTGTTCATCGATAACATTTTGATTTATTTTCGGGATGAGTCTGAGCATGTCGAACATTTAAGAATTTTATTGCAGACCTTGAGAGATAAGAAATTGTTTGCTAAGTTCAGCAAAAGTGAGTTTTGGCTCCGAGAAGTCAGATTTTTGGGACACATTGTTTCTAGAGATGGTATTTGGGTTGATCCGAGTAAGATTTCAGCAATTGTTGATTGGAAACTACCGAGAAATGTATCAGAGGTTCAAAGCTTTTTGGGTTTAGCTGGCTATTATAGACATTTTATTAAGGGTTTTTCGATGATTGCTACTCCTATGACTAAGTTGTTGCAAAAAGATGTTAAGTTCGAATGATCAGAAAAATGTCAGCAAAGTTTTGAGAAGTTGAAAACATTATTGTCTGAGGCGCCGGTTTTAGTACAACCTGAACCGGGAAAAGAGTTCATAATTTATAGTGACGCATCACTGAATGGATTAGGATGTGTGTGGATGCAAGAGGGCAAAGTGATAACTTATGCCTCGAGACAGTTGAAACTGCATGAGAAGAATTATCCGATGCACGATTTGGAATTGGCCGCCATTGTTTTTGCTTTGAAAATTTGGCGTCATCATTTGTACAGTGAGAAGTGCCATATCTATACCAACCATAAGAGTTTGAAGTATTTGATGACTGAAAAAGATTTGAACACAGAAATGGTTCAAATTAATAAAAGATTATGAGTTGGTAATTGACTACCATCCTGGAAAGGCAAACGTAGTCACAGATATTTGAGCAGAAAGTCCTTGTTTGCCTTGAGACCTATGAATATGAGGTTGACTTTATCAGATAATGGTTTGGTTATAGCGAAGTTGAAAGCTAGACCGATGTTTCTTCAGCAAATTTATGAAGATCAGAAAAGTGATAGTGAATTGCAATCTAAAAGAGCTCAGTGTGAATCTGGTAATGATCCAAACTTTTGGATCAGTTCAAATGATTGTTTGATGTTCCGAGATAGAATATGTATGTCAAAAAATGATGAACTTATTTAGAAGATTTTACATGAGGCATACAGTGGTTGCTTATCAGTTCATCTAAGTAGTACAAAGATGTATAATGATTTGAAGAGACTGTATTGGTGGTCAGGTATGAAACGAGATATCTCTAAATTCGTATCGAAATGTTTTATTTGTTAGTAAGTGAAAGCTGAACACCAAGTACCTTCGAGTTTTCTTCAACCAGTAATGGTACCCGAGTGGAAATGGGACAGGATTACGATGGACTTCGTAACCTTTAACTCCAAAAAAGAAGATACCGTCTGGGTTGTTGTTGATAGACTAACGAAATCGACTAATTTTATTCTAGTATATACCGATTAATCACTTGACAAGCTAGTTGAATTGTACATTGCTGAAATTGTGAGATTGCACGGAGTGCCTATTTTTATTATTTCAGATAGAGATTCAAGGTTTACGTCTCGATTTTGGAAAAATTTGCAAGAAGCTTTGGGTACAAACTTGAACTTTAGTACCACATTTCATCCGCAAACCGACCGCCAATTAGAGAGAACGATTCAGGTTCTTGAAGATAAGATTTGTTGTTGTGTTTTAGAATTCGAAGGTAGTTGGGAAAAATATCTACCTTTAGTCGAATTTGCTTATAACAATAGTTTTCAGTCGAGTATAAAGATGGCACCGTATGAGGCATTGTATGGTCGCAAGTGTCTAACTCCATTGTATTGGATAGAGCTTAGTGAGAAACAGATTCATGGGGTTGACTTAGTTAGAAAACGAAGAAAAAATAAGGGGTAATCCGTGATTACTTGAAAGCCGCTTCAGACCGACAAAAGTCGTACACAGATTTGAAAAGAAAAGAGATCGAATTCCAGATTGGTGATAAAGTATTTCTGAAAGTATCTCCGTGGAAGAAGATTCTGAGATTTGGCTGTAAAGGCAAGTTAAGCCCACATTTCATTGGGCTGTGTGAGGTTATTGAAAGAATAGGGCCGGTGGCATAGCGGTTAGCTTTATTGATAGGGTTAGAAAGGATCTACAATGTGAGACATGACCATGCCCCGAAGCTCAACAAGCTCTAATCCCGATCCCATCGAGCTCCCTGAAGGACACATGACTCGAACTCGAGCTAAGCGCGTTCAAGAAGCTATTTCATCTTTATTTGCTCAACTTTCGAATGAAAATGAGCTCCATGTTAAAGGAGAAGTTCAGGCTAGCTCATTAAAGGCTCCTTGCATCTTAGTGCAAGCTGATCTCAGCTCATCACTAGCTCCCCGAGCTCCATCTAGCTCAAATTAGCTCACTTGAGCTTAATTTAGCTCGTTTGAGCTTGATTTAGTTTCTTTCCAGCTCATTCCTTTCATCATTTTAATAAATTAAGTATTAGTTTCATTTTAATTACATTGATACAACTCAAGACCGAATTCCCTATCTCAATTCAACTCATTAAGTATTTTCACTTATTTTTGAGCTAGCCGAATTTAATATACTAGCTAGTCCATAATTAAGTGTTTTAATTTATCCTAGTATGTTATTTAATTTGTCTAGATGATGCTTTGATTATGTTCAGCCGAATTTATAATTGGTTTAATGTGTTAATATGCTATGTAGGTTCAGCCAAATGTGATAGGAGCATTAAATGATGTTCATGCACGGCTTGGTTCAAAGTATGCAAGGATGCACGTATGGCCGAATTCAAGAGTGGTGGCTGATTCATTGGCTTTCCCAAGGTGTTGGCTTCCCCAAGGTGTCCATTCCGCCAAGAGACACTAGCAACCTTAATTTCCCAAGTTTGGCCGACCACCTCCCCAAAGCACCTTCAAGCCGTTCACATTTGGTGTTCACACCTAGTGACCAATTGGATGGTCATGTTCACACACAAGAGACTTTTCAAGCTCCTTATTCACACATCAAATGGCTGTTGAAGACCTTCATTAAGGCACACACCTTTTCGACTAAACACCACAACATGAATGCCACGTTAAAGCCCCTAGTCGAACCTAGACATGGCTAATGGTCTCCTATGCATTCATCTTCACCCAAGTCACTTTCCTTCATCAAGAAGCTATCTTTTGGTGCTCCATTCAACAGAATATAGACTTAGCTTATTAATGAATATTTTTTAGATTATTCCAGCACATTCATAGTCGAATTACTTAACTTTTAAGCTTGTTCATTTTGTCCATTCAGCTATCTCTTGTAAGCTATAAATAGTTTGCTGATTTCATGTGTTAGGGACTTTTGCCATTTTATTGAATGAAGTATTATTCTTGTGATGTTTCTTCCTCTCTACTTTCGTACGAGTCTCGAGTGACTTATCTAGCGTGCTAGTGGTGTCAACCCGAACTCTTTCCCAAACTTATCACTATCTTTCGTGTGGCGTTCATCCATCAAATTATACCTTTGGCTCCTACCTCTTTAGGTAACGGGACAAGGTCCACCTTTTCTTCATCATCAACCACCTTAAGCGATATAAGTCCCTAGGCGATACTCGTTATAGTGTCAAATCTTTCTTGACGCTTGAGTTCTATTTTCCATTCCACCGTCTATCAAATTATCTATCCCTCCTTCTTGTTAAACCGAACCTATCTCATTCATATCTAAGTTATCTTTTAATTCCTTATCGACTTTTGCTTTTACTTAGCCAAAATACACCATTTGTTCAAACCGAACGATACTTGCTCGACGACGATCGGGCAATTACGTCACTCGACTTAACCTACCGAGTCAGATCACGTCAATGTGTTTCATGTATCTATGTTACGCCATTATCGATTAGACCATTCATATGTGATTTCTCTGACAGAGGTTGGGATTTGACCTGATATGACTTATGGTGAAGAACCGATCAAGATTTTGGCTCGGAAAGTTAAACAGTTAAGAAATAAAAACATAGCCCTAGTTAAAGTTTTGTGGAAATGACACAAAGTCGAAGAGGCTACGTGAAAACCTAAGGAAGCTATGCGAAAACAGTACCTAAACCTATTTTCTGGTAAGATTTTCGGAGATGAAAATTTCTAAGGGGGAGAGTTGTAATAGCCCGATTTTGGGTCTAGTCGGAATAGTAGTTTTAGGACCACAAATCTGACGTAGTAAAATTTGTCTTTATTATATTTTTATGGTCTACAATTTTATGAAATGATTTCGTTAAAATTTCGTTCAAAAATTTTGACGTTTGGGCACTTAATTTAGTTAAAAGGACTAAATTAAAAATAGTGCAAAATGTGTGTTCTAGAAGCTAGAGGTGTCTAATTGCTATGAGACTTTAAATTGAAGGTCCTTAGATGGTAATTAGACCATTGGATAAGTTAGTGGACAAAATGGACATGAAGCAAGAGAATTTTTATGTTTTAAGTTAGGGGCATTTTGGTCATTTGGCTAATTAAATGAATTAAAAATCAAATTAAAAGACAATTTTGATCATCTTCCACCCCTTGGCCGAAAATTTTGAGAGAAAGACATAGCTAGGGTTTTTCAAGCTTCCAAGCTTGATTGTAAGTCCGTTCTAGCCCCGTTTTTAAAGATTTTTATGTTTTTGAGATCATTGTAACTCGATCTACTTATTTTTAGTACTAATTTGTAGTGTGATTAAGTTCTAGGGTTTGACCCATGTTAAATATTTGTGTATTTTGATGTTTAATAGTAGATTATACAAATTTGAGGTTGGATAAACAACTTTTGCTAAGTGATTTTCGATAAAAATGTCAAAAGGACCTATTTGTAAAATTTATAAAACATGTAGTAAAAGTTTGATGTGATGAAAATATGGGCTGGTATGAGCATAAAAATAGTTTTGCTAGGCTTGTGTATTAAAGAAATTGAACATATTTCATTATACGAGCCTAGGGACTAAAATGTAAAATGTTAAAAGTTTAGGGGCAAAAATGTAATTTTTCCATAACATGATTTTTTGGCTGAATTGAATAATGTGATGATTGAATGAGTTAAATTTTTTATTATAGATACGAAAAATGAGGTATGGACCTAGACTAGGGGAAAAATAAAGTAATTGACGATTAGGTCAAATTCTACTATTTTTGTACCAAGGTAAGTTCGTATGTAAATAATGCAGTGTTATTTTTGTATTTTAATGTTTTGATATTGCATGAAATGTATGATTGATTCCATGAGCATATTCGACGAAGATTTGATTAGCGAGTAAGTCCCGGTTGAACTTTAGGACTAGATTAGGATACAAGTGACATGTCACTAGGAATCCATGTGATTATGTGATTTATGTATCCCGGGTGCTAGTCCTGTACGTCCTACCGGTGGCCGGGTATATCGGTATATGTTGCGGATACTTGACAGCTTGTGTGAGCAGTATTGCGTACCTACGTCTTGACTGATAGCTTGTGTGAGCATGCCCGAGGATAGCTCGAGAGCGAGCTTATATGTGTTATGAGATTTGTGGTAGCATTGATTATATCTGTGGCACTTATGTGCAAAGATTTTCGTGTATTCGATAGCATTCAAAATGGTTCAAAGGGTATGACAAAGACGAGAAAATATGTGATTATGTTATGAATTGGTACAAGCATGTACGAAAAACTCAAAGGAAATGAATTCTGTATATGATGAACTATTGGTAAGAATGTGATTGAGTATGTTGCGTACATGAAGTTTTGATGACTTTTAGGTTGATATACGAATGTTACTTCTATGGCAATTTTATGGTTAATGTTCTTTATTATTTGCATTTGAACTTACTAGGCTATATAGCTTACACCCTTTTCTTTCCCTTGCCTTATAGTGTCACCAAGCTAGCTTGGGATTGGAGATCATCAAATATCCATTCACACTACCAACTATTATTTTGGTACCAATGAATTATACATTTTGAGTTATGTTATGTATAGGGGACTTAGTCATTTTGTTATGTGTCATAATTGATTTGGCCAAATGTGTTGGCTTATATTGGTTGAAAGTTCATTTTATATAAGGCCATTGAAAATTGGCTACAATTGGTATGAGCAATTTATATGATGATGCCTTTCATAGATGTGGGAATTTACATGATTTAAGATGATAAGCATGTGATGTTTGTGTATGATAGATGGTAGTATGTGAATGATGTGTTGATGTTTTGATTGTGGCTAATTTGGTTGTATGTCATATGCTTGGATTGTGCTATATTATGTTGTGTATGTATGTACAAGTAAGGGTGGCAAAATGGCTTGGTAAATAGCCTTATTGTTGTCCACATTGGTAGACACACCGAGGTGTGTCTATGCCGTGTGTCGTACATGGCCTGCCCCATGGCATGTGTTTCGGCCGTGTGTCCCCTGCACCTTAATTGTTGCAAAACAGAATGTCCATAATTGAGCACACAGCAGGACACATGTACGTGTGTCTCAGCCGTGTGTAGTCTGCACATATTTTATTAAAAATTATGGAAATTAAATTGACTACACGGCTTAGCACACAGGCGTGTGGCACGACCTTGTGGCACAAGTTAGAGAGCACCCTATTTTGAACACGGCCTGTAGCACGGGTACGTCTAAGGGTCACACAAGCGTGTCCCTTGGACCACATGGGTGTGTGAAAAGTTTTTGGTTTAGTCCTGAACCACTTCCAAAGCATGTATTAAGCCTTATAGGCTCGTTTTAGGGGCGATACAAATGTGTGTGAAAATTTTTTAAATTAGATGGAAATTTATGACTCGAAAATGTATGTTTGCTTGTGTTTATGTCCAGTAATGCCTCGTACCCTATTCTGGCGTTGAATACGGGTAAGGGGTGTTACAGGATACCTTAATATATCGACTTAGGGAGCAATTTGAAAAGTTATCAAAGTATGAAAATTGGGTCATTGATGAATATGCTGAAAATTAGAAATTTATGGCAGAAAATGAAAGGTTGTTGATAGATAAATAACTTTTACAAAATGATTTTTGATGAAAACATGATTTAGGGACTAAAATGTAAAGTTGTGAAAGTTGATGAAAAATTCTATAATTTATAGAAAATATGTGCTGTAAATTGTATATTGAAATTTCGGTTAGGCTTGGAATACGGAGTAAATTGCATAAATTTCATTTTTCGAGTCTAGGGATGATATTGGAATTTATGGAAAAGTTAGGGGAAATTTTGCCTAGGACGTAAATTGAGTCCAAATGAATATGAAATGTGTGAAATTGATGATTAAAGTTATTTATATAGAACCGGACAAAACAAATTCGAGGTTAGATCGAGGAAAAGAAAAGGTTTCAGATTAGTAGATTTTATACCCGAACAAGTGTCGAGATAAGTTCGTGTAACTTAATCGAGCATGTAATTATGTTAAATTAAATGTTGTGTTGTATGAAATGTGATTATTATTTATGTAAATTGTTTGGATGATACGATATAAGAATGAATACATGCTTGAAATGGTTGAAAAAGGGTTAAGTTCTGTTTGAATATTGAATTTCGATGAATATATGTGCTTTCTCGAAATGCATGAGGTCCTGCATTTGTTGCTGATGGATTTAGCTAGGACGAGTAATCCTATTGACCTTATTATAGAAATTATTAAGCCCGGATGGGTAATCTTGATATAATACCTCTCGAGGATAGGTTACAATTAAGATTTAGCCTGGACTGGTAATCCTAATTGAGCTCTCCTAAGTATACGTTATATAAACGATTTAGCCTGGACTGGTAATCCTGTTATACGATATGTGGATCGAGAGTGTGTTCTTGATTAAGTACCCTAATGGGTACTTTTGGATAAGAATTGACTGGTTATTAAATTGTACACTTTGAGTGTACTACTTGAGCATCCATCGAAAATTCAATGGTTCAACGGACAAAACTCTTGGCAAGATGAGAGAATTATGGAATGAAATGAATGATGTCTAGAAGGAAAATAGTATGATGAGCTCATCTATGTTTACTTGATGTATATGAAAATTTTGTGACTAACATGTTTGATTGAATATTTGTATTTAGGCAATTTTGTCAAGTTGATGGAAAACATGTTATTGTATGCTTACATTTAATAAACAGTTTCGGTAAGTTTAGTTTTTCATTATACGAACTTACTAAGCATGTAATGCTTACTCTATTTTATTTTCCCCTATTTTATAGTGCTCGAAAGCTCGCGAAGGTTGGAGATCATTGGAGCATCATCACACTATCCACTAGCTTATTTTAGGTACACATAGTAAAATCATTTTGGTATAATGGCATGTATAGGACAACTTGGCCATTAGTGACTTGATAATAATGTTTCCAATCTAGCCATTGGAATGACTAGTAATGGTTGTTTTGATATACTTATAATGATACATTATGATAGCTGCGTATATGTTAAGTAGTTAATCAAATTATGTCTAACATATGGATTGAACCAAGGTAAGATGATAAAAATGTATGCATGTAATGGTATGCCATGTTGAATGATGGAATTTGCTTAATTTGAATACTTGAAATGGTTGGTATTTGGATGTAAGTTTAAGTGCAGGTCAATGGTGTGAATTTGGGTGAGAAATGAAGCTAGAAATGGCTTTATTTTGTCCACACAGGCGTGTGTCTAGACCGTGTGTGACATACGGCTTGGTATATGGGCATATGGTTAGGCCGTGTGTCCCCTGCACCTAAATTTTGAGAAACAGAATGCTCAGAATTGAGCACACGGGTAGAGACACGGGAGTGTGTCTCATCCGTGTGTGCTACACGGCCTGAAACATGTGTGTGTGTCTTGGCCGTGTGAAACCTGCACCTAATTTTGAAAGAATTTAATTAACCACACGGCCTAGCAACGAGCGTGTGGCATGACTATGTGCACAAGTTAGAGAGTTACACGGGGTTGAACACGACTTGTAACACGGGCGTATCCCAAGGTCACACGGGCGTATCCCTCGGACCACACGGGAATGTGAGCCCTGCAACTTGGAAAATTTTTGTAATTTCGCGAAAAATTCTTAGAGTCTCTGATTAAGTCCCGACTCAATTCTAATGCTTGTATTAGGCCTCGAGGGTCCATTTAAGGGACGATATCACCAATCTCAGTTAATGAATAGTAATTTACATGAATTATTTGTAAATGCTTTGAAAGTTCTTGTAATGCTCCGTAACCCTATTTCGACGAAGGATACGGGTTAGGGGTGTTACATTTAGTGGTATCAGAGTTACAGTTTAGTCGATTCTCGATTGAACGTAGCAAACACGTGTTTAGGTATACATGCAATTATATAAATTGTGATAGTGTAATGAATCCTGATCATTTTAAATGTGTTTTTCATATAGTAATGTCATCCAACCGAGCAAGAGCTGAATCCTAAGAAGCTGAGAGCAATGCTTCAGCTTCAGTTCAAAGAGTTGCTTCTGCATCTGGTAGTGATAAGCCCGTATCTGAGGGCCAAAGTGAGGGGGCAAAACAAGCCTTCTTTGAAATGATGAATGAATGGTTTACACAGTATCTAAGATCAAATCCTGTTGTACAACGACCTCCCCCACCTATTCCTCAACTGGTTGCTGAGGTACCACAGGGTGCTGAACCCGCTAGAACTGGTAAGTCTCTGGTAGATAAAATTTGTAAATATGTGGCAGAAGAATTTAGAGCTACCGCTAATGATGACCCAAAAAGGGCTAAATTTTGGTTGGAAAATACCATCTGGGTTGTTGATGAATTATCTTATACACCTGTCAAATGTCTGAAATGTGCAGTATCTCTGCTGAAAGGCACAACTTATCATTGGTGGAATACCATAACTTCAATGGTACAGAGGGAGAATGTTACATCGAAATTCTTCCAGGCTGAATTCAGAAAGAAATATGTTAGTTAGAGATTTATAGATCAGAAAAAGAAATAATATTTAGAACTCAAGTAGGGAAATATGACTGTATCCGAGTATGAATGATAATTTGTTTGATTGAGCAAATACGCCAGAGAATGGGTCTAGTCTAAGGCTGAGATGTGTAAACACTTTGAAGAGGGTTTAAATGAAGATATCAAATTGTTGATAGGAATTCTCAAAATAAGGGAATTTGTGGTATTGGCCGAACGAGCACATAAAGCTGAAGAATTGAGTAAAGAGAAGAAACAAGCTGAAACAGAAGCTCGGGTTTCTGGAAAAAGAACTATGAGTAAGTCACAATCATTTGCTTCTAAGAAATTAAAAAGTACTATGATTGTGTTACCACTCTACGAGATATTCTGGAAGAGAGCGAGGCTCTCAACGTTCTAACTCGAGGTCTTCATCTCCATTTGTGACCAGTGTGGGTAGTGTTGGTAATCTCAAACCGATATGTAAACATTGTAACAAATTTCATCATGGGGAATGTCGGTCTAGAAGTGGAGCTTGTTATGGATGTGGTTCACTTGACCATTTTCTCAGAGATTGTCTAGAAAGAGTTAAAAAAGAAATAGAACCTACTCCAAAGCCTATTAATCCTGTCTCGAGGGGCAGACCACCCCGTCACCCCGACAATGTTAGTGGTAGTCAAGGTACTACCAAGGATACAACAGTTAGATCTGAAGCACGAGCACCTGTAAGATCATATGCTATTCGTGCTAGAGAAGATGCCTTTGCACCAGATGTCATTACTGGTACATTTTCTCTAATTGATACTGATATTACTGCATTGATTCATCCTGGTTCCACACATTCATAAATATGCACAAACTTAGTGTCTGTTAAAAATTTACCTGTTGAATTCACTGAATTTGTGGTTAAAGTTTGAAACCCCCTGGGCCAATGTGTTATGGTGGATAAAGTCTATAAAAACTGTCCGTTGATGGTAAAAGGTTATTTTTTACGGCTGCCTTGATGTTATTGTCATTTGATGAATTTGAGAATGGATTGGTTAACCCAATATGATGCAGTGGTGAATTGTAAACAAAAATATATTGTATTGAAATGTTAGAGTGGTGAATTACTTCATGTTGAATCCGATAAAATAGATGGATTACCTAATGTGATTTCAGCAATATCAGCACCAAAATATGTCAGAAAGGGTTATGATGCTTATCTTTTATATGTGTTGGATACTAAAGTATCTGAGTCAAAGATTCAGTCAATGCTGGGCATATGTGAATTTCTTGATGTATTCCCAGAAGAATTATCTGGTTTACCACCAGATAGAGAAGTGGAATTCTCGATAGATCTTGTAACACCCCTAACCCGCAAACGTCGACGGAATAGGATTAAGGGGTATTATTGATCAATCAGAACATTTAACCTCTAAATGTCGACACAAAGTCAAACATCATCAAACACATTCATATACAATCATAGTGTCCCTTAAACGAGTCATTAAGACCCTAAGTATGCTTATAAACCAAGTCGGGACTAAACCAAAACACATATAAAATTTCATGAAAAATTGAAACTTTTCTAGAATATAGGGGAGACACGCCTGTGGGGGTAGCCCGTGCCTCTCCCACGGCTACATGACACACCTGTGTGCCCTCCCCGTGGTTACATACTGCCAAAATCAACACGGCTAACAAGCACGCCCGTGTGCTAAGGCCGTGTCCTATAAGGTCATATACTGCCATTTCTCGTATGGCCTGTAGGCACGTCCGTGCCATGGCCGTGTGCAGTTTAAGCCACATTCTACCAATTTACCCACCGTCTGAGGCATGCCCGTGTGTCCCAACCGTGTGACATTATAAGCCAGTTTTGCAAGGCCAACATGCCACCCACTTAGGGTCTAACCTACAAGCCAATCAACCAAACATCTCATGCACATATTGCCATCTAAAAGCATACCAATTTAGCAATTTAAAACATGCAATCAATACCAACTCTAATCATACCTAATTCAATACCAATACGTATTCTATCACAAGCATAATTTATTCCCAATCTCACTACCCTTTCTAGCATTTATCAACACAACGTTACCACTCAATAGCAAATTTATCAATCTACAAATCATGCCAAAAGATGCATCACACATATCACATTCATTCAGGCCAAACCTATCACATATCTAGCCACATCTCATGGCTAATTACAAACCTCAAACTTGATTCAGTTTACTAGCCTATACATGCCATATTCTAACTATATACATCTTTCCAAAAGTACCAAAATAGAATGCCGATAGTGTGATTGAGAAGCTGACGATCCCAGATCCGAGCTAGCTTTACTGACAATGCATGGCAGAGAAACAAATCACACAGTAAGCTTTACAAAGCCTAGTAAGTTCGCAATATAATACTTTCTACTCAATACAACAACATTGATATGTATATATATATATGTACCATCACATAGATAAAGGCACAACTAGGCACATTATCAATCTCAACCACATACTCAATTATCCATTCAGTCAACTCTTAAATCTATCATCAACCATATAGGTTCATACGTACCTAGATCAACACATAGTTACTTACCATTTATGCTACTCAATTGTTCAATTTTACCTCTCGTTCAACCTTTGCTATTCCATTGGTTTATTCGCACACTTAGTGCCAATTTCATAACTAAAACATAATCATCACCGCACGCTTCACTTAGTGCCAATACATTAAACAGAATTTATATCGGTATCGCACACACAGTGCCAAGTCAATAAGCCGAAGCTTCTATCTTTTCCCACACACAGTGCCAATCATCTCTTTCTCGTTTCAAAATTTTCAAACTTAGTGCCCCTTTATCTCAATTCAGTACATAGCATTTTAAATCTCATAGTTAGATATACATCCATTCAATTTATATCACATAGATACAGTTTACGACTAGTATTATATCCGAACTTACCTCCGATGTCAAAATATCAAAATGGTCGATTAATCGAGCACTTTGTCTTTGCCTCGATCTTGATCCGAACCTCTCCGTTCTTGGTCTATACACGTTCTCAGGCTCCCACATAGCCTCTTTAATTCCGTGTTTGTGAGATAATACCTTCACTAAGGAAATTCTTTTGTTTCTCAACTCTTTGGTCTCTCGTGCCAAAATTCGGATCGGTTCTTCACTATACAACAAGTCTGACTGATTCTCAACCTCAGTAGGAGCAATCATATGAGATGGATCTGATCTGTACCATTGAAGCATTGACACATGAAACACATTATGGATCTTTTCTAATTCAGATGGCAATCTCAATCTATAAGCAACCGGTCGAACTCGTTCAACGATCTCATATGGTCCAATGAACTTCAGACTCAACTTGCCCTTTCTGCCAAATCGAAGTATTTTCTTCCATGGAGATACTTTCAGAAACACTTTATCACCAACCCCAAATTCAATATCCTTTCATTTCAAATCTGAATAAGACTTCTGACGACCTGAGGCAGCTTTCAAACTATCATGAATTACTTTCATTTCTGCTCAGTCTCTTTTATAAGATCAACCCCGTGAATTTTATTCTCACTCAGCTCGGTCCAATACAATAGAGTTTGACACTTTTGACCGTAAAGAGCCTCATATGGTGCCATTTTAATGCTAGATTGAAAACTATTATTATACGCAAACTCAATCAATGATAAATGCCTTTCCCACGTGCTTTCAAATTCAAGTATGCAACATCTCAGCATGTCTTCAAGAATCTGAATGATTCGTTCGGATTGACCATCTATTTGAGGATGAAAAACAGTACTGAAATGCAATTTTGTGCCTAAAGCATCTTGTAATTTCTTCCAAAATCGTGAGGTAAATCTCGGATCTCTGTCAGACACTATAGATAATGGTACTCTATGCAATCTCACAATCTCATCGATATACAATTCAACCAACTTATCTAAAGAATAATTGGTTCTTACCGGAATGAAATAAGCTGATTTCGTCAATCTACCAACTATCACCCAGATCGCATCTTTCTTGCTCGGAGATAAGGGCAAACCTGACACAAAGTCCATCGTGATCCTCTCTCATTTCCACTCAGGAATCATAATCGGTTGCAATAAACCGGACGGAACTTGATGTTCAGCCTTAACTTGCTGACAAACTAAACATTTCGACACAAAGTCAGAAATATCTCTCTTCATACCATGCCACCAATAGAACTGTTTCAAATCATTATACATTTTCGTACTCCTTGGATGTATAGTCAAATGACTATTGTGAGCTTCAGTCAAAATCATTTAAATCAACTTTGAATTTCTCAGAACCAAATCCGATCTCTGAATCTCAAACAATCATTACTATCAAATCGAAATTCTGATTCCGCATTTGAATTACATTGAACTCTTTTTGTTAACAACTCATTATCAATCTTCTGAGTCTCACATATCCGCTGTATAAACAACGGTTTTACTTTCAATTTAGCTACAACTGCATCATCATCACACAGATCCATCTAATTACGCATAGCTCGTAAGGTATATAACGATTTCCGACTCAAAGCATCAGTTACAACATTAGCTTTACCCGGGTGGTAATCTATCTCAAGTTCATAATCTTTCAACAACTCTAACCATCTTCTCTGTCGCAAGTTCAAATCTTTCCGAGTCATCAAATACTTTAAACTCTAATGATCAATATAAATATGACATTTTTCACCGAATAAATAGTGACGCTAAATCTTCAATGCAAATACAATCGCAGCCAATTCAAGATCATGCGTTGGATAATTCTTTTCATGAGGTTTTAACTGTCTCGAAGCATAAGCGATGACTTTTCCTTCTTACATCAGTACACAGCCCAAACCATTCAACGATGCATCACTATAAACTATAAATTCTTTGCCTGATTCGGGTTGAATCAACACTAGTGCTTCTGTTAACAACACTTTCAACTGCTCAAAACTCTGTTGACACTTTTCTGACCACTCGAATCTAACATCCTTCTGTAACAACTTTGTCAAAGGAGTCGTAATTATTGAGAAGCCTTTCACAAATCGTCTATAATATTTTGCTAGTCCCAGAAAACAAAGGACTTCAGACACATTTCCGGGCGCTTCCATTCCAAAATAGCAGAGATTTTATGCGGATCAACTCGTATCCTAGCAGCGGGTACAATATGCCCCAGAAAGCTGACCTCAGGCAACCAAAATTCACATTTGCTAAACTTTGCATACAACTGTTTCTCACGCAAAGTTCGTAGTACGATTCTCAAATGCTCGGCATGTTGCGTCTTATCACTCGAATAAATCAAAATATCATCAATGAACACCACCACGAAGTGATCTAAATATGGTCTGAATATCTGATTCATCAAATCCATAAACACTGCAGGGGCATTTGTTAGTCCAAAATGCATCACTAAGAATTCATAATGTCCATACCTCTTTCTAAATGTAGTTTTTGGCACATCGGATTTTTTAACTCTCAACTGATAGTAGCCCGATCTCAAATCTATCTTAGAAAATACTATAGCTCCTCTCAGCTGATCAAACAAATCATCGATCCGAGATAATAGATATTTGTTTTTTATCGTCACTTTGTTCAATTGCCGATAATCAATACACATTCTCAAAGTTCCATCTTTCTTTTTCACAAATAATACAGGAGCTCCCCAGGGTGAAAAACTAGGTCGTGCAAATCCTCCGTTGGTCAATTCTTGCAACCGAGATTTCAACTCTTTCAATTCATTGGTGCCATTCTATATGGAGCTATCGAAATAGGAGCGATTCCAAGCACTAACTCAATACCAAATTTGACTTCTCTAATCGAGGTAACCCCAGAACTCTTCCGGAAACACATCTAGAAACTCACATATCACAGGCACAGATTCAACTTCATTTTCGACACTTTTGTATCAATCACGTACGCCAAATAAGCTTCACAGCCCTTTCTGACATAGTTCATAGCTTTCATCACAGATACAATAGCTGGTAATCCTTTCATATCATTAGACTCAATTCGAACTATCTCACCATTCTGACTCTTCAATTCAACATTCTTTCTCTTACAATTCATAATGGCATTATGCAAAGTAAGTTAGTTCATTCCCAGAATTATGTCAAATTCATCAAATGGTAGCAACATCAAATTGGCCGGGAAACATAAATCATGAAACATCAACGGGAAATTCTTGCACACCTTATCCACCAGAACACACTTGCCTAAGGGGTTCGATACTCTAATCACAAATTCAGTAGACTTAATAGGTAGAGTCTTATTCAACACTAAATTCATACACACATAAGAATGAGTCGATCCTGGATCTATCAATGCAATGACATCAGTATCAAATAAAGTAAAAGTACTAGTGATGATGTCTGGAGATAATGCTTCCTCTCGTGCACGTATAGCATAGGCTCGGGCAGGTGTTATTGCTTCTGACCTTACAGCTGTATCAGTCATTCCTCTCTGGCTTTCATTCACATTTCTGATGCTCCTGGGTGGTCTACTTCTGGCCGTCATATTACTTGGTCTTTCATTCTGAACATTTTCTTCTTCAACTATCTTTGGGCAATCTCGAATAAAATGATCTCGGGATCCACACTTATAGCATGTTCTATTGTTATACCTGTCCCAGCATTCTCCCACATGTCGTCTCCCACATTGTTTACATTCGGGCTTATTGTTCTTAACACTGCCCACACTTGACTTATTCGGAGCTTGAATTAGTAAACTAGTACTCTGTCTTGAACGATCTCTATTAGGATGACTAAACGAATCATTTGAACGATTGCTGGCATCTCTATATCTCTTTGAAGAAGACAGAGAAAATTTATTCATCGATCTCTTTCTTTCATCTCAAGCCTCAGAATCGGCTTTATTCTTTTCTTTACTGAGTTCCTCAGCTTTGCATGCTTTCTCCGCAAGTACAACAATTTCATTTATATCCAGTATCCCAACCAACAATTTTATGTCTTCATTCAATCCCTCTACGAAACGTTTGCACATAGTAGCTTCAGTAGAAACACACTCTCTAGCATATTGACTCAATCGCATGAATTCTCGTTCATACTCAACAACAGACAAACGGCCTTGTTTCAACTCTAAAACTTTTACGTTTCTGATCAATGAAGCATTGGCTAATATACTTCTTTCTAAACTCGACTTGAAAGAAATCCCAGGTGATTCTCTCTCTCGGAACCACAGATATCAATATTTTCCACCAATTGTAAGCCGTGTCTCTCAACACGAAAACTGCACACTTAATGCACTCATCAGGATTCAGCGACATCTCATTAAATACTCGAAGGGTATTCTCGAGCCAAAACTCAACTCGCTCAGCATCATCATCAGCTATAGCCCTAAACTCTTCGGCCCCATACTTGCGAATCTTGTCTACAGGTGGTTTATTCAATCTGATCGGATCTACAACTTGTGGCACAACAGGTACTTGCAGGGGTGGAGGTTGTGGTGCAGTCGGATTTGTTCTAACAAATTCCAAAAACCATTCACTCATCATACGGAAGAAGGCTTGCTTAGCCTCACCTTCCTCACCACTATCATTTGGCCTTGATGTGGCCAACGTTGTCCCTTGGGCGGGAGCAGGTACATTACTCTCTACATCGTCATCAACTGCCCGATCGGGACCCATTACTATATTAAAACACATTTCAACTGTCAGATTTCATCACACTATCGCAATTTCACAATATGGCATGTATAGCTAGACTCACACATGCTACATTAGTTCGAGAATCGACTAAATCGTAGCTTTGATACCAATAAAATTGGAACACCCCTAACACGCAACCGTCACCGGAATAGGATTAAAGGGTATTATCGATCAATCAGAACATTTAACCTCTAAATGTCGACACAAAGTCAAACATCATCAAACATATTCATATATAATCATAGTGTCCCATAAACAAGTCATCAAGACCCTAAGTATGCTTATAAATCGAGTCGGGACTAAACCAAAACACATGTAAAATTTCATGAAAAATTGAAACTTTTCTAGAATACAAGGGAGACACGCCCGTAGGGGTAGGCCGTGCCTCTCCCACGGCTACATGACACACCCGTGTGCCCTCCTCGTGATTAAATACTACCAAGATCAACACGGCTAACAAGCACGCCCGTGTGCTAAGGCCGTGTCCTATAAAGTCATATACTGCCATTTCTCGCACAGCCTGTAGGCACGCTCGTGCCATGGCCGTGTGCAGTTGGAGCCACATTTTGCCAATTTACCCATGGTCTGAGGCACGCCCGTGTGCCCCAATCGTGTGACATTAAAGGCCATTTTTGCAAGGCCAACATGCCACCCACTTAGGGTCTAACCTACAAGCCAATCAACCAAACATCTCATGCACATA